>CAMXCT020006533.1:207550-315050 GCA_947184155.2 Cladocopium goreaui
GAGCTGCTGGTTCTGTTTGTCTCCCACCAAGATCCATATCGTGCTATCAGATCTTGATGTCAGCTTTGTTGGATCAACCAGAGCTGCAAAAATGCAATCGCTTTGCGACAGGTGCTTCAATAAAATTTGTTTTTAGATTTGGTGTGTCAAAATTCAACTTGCCTGGAGCGAAGTTCGTTGGCCAAGTCAGTTCCTTTACCTCACTAGACACTCTACTCTGTCCACCTCCTCCATCAAATGAACGACCTTGGCTGCTTTGAGGATACGGGGGATCATGAATCACAGCAAATCCAAAAAGCCCACAAGAAGCACTGGTCTGTGAATGTTCTGCGAACAGAACCCATTTGGTGGGGTAGGGCATTGCGAGAAAAACTACTTGAAAGTCGAATACACCAAGACATCTCGACGTCGTGTGAGCCAAGTTTGCCCTAAAAATACCGTGTTCAACAAAGTTTAAGACCATCAAAAAGGCTCAGCCCCTCTCCATCAAACATGTACCACAAAACTCCCCCATCCTAGCGATTATTGCCAAGACTCTCCACAGCGTGTCACCAGATCGGGGCCGAGAGATTGACATCCATCAACCTAAGCATCGTTTGCTCATGTTTGCTCTAAATACTCTAAGGAGAACAGTAAGGCAACTGAAGTCAATTGAGAAAGTGGGTGAAATCAGCAAGCAGCATGCGGCCAAGCTCCCGACACCCATCTCAAAAGCCACAGCCAAGCGATTGCCACAAACACCACCTGCGGGACCGCGGCTTTTGGTGAGAGACCAACGATTTGCCATCAGTATGATGATTTTATATGATTTTCTTTGGAAGTAAAGCAACAAAGCAGGGGAGGCACAAAGATTAGATTGTGCCAGACTTTCTGGCAAAACGTCAGTCCCAGCTTGGAGTTGTGAAAAAGTGCAATAAAGCTGAGTCGTCCACCTGGTAATTTGAGCCATGACTGCTTTGAGATCTGCAAGCCTTGCCTGCAAGCACGCATTCACAAGCTATTTGATAGCCACATATAGAGGCGTCAACTCCGCTATGGGATGTTATGGGAGTGTCGATTGCAGATGTTCAGTTGTTGTTTCTCTTTGGTTTCAATTCCTGACTACTAGCGATTTGCAATCAAGCGCACAACTTGAAATGACTGGGAGTACAGAGTGCATCACTTGTGATGAAAGCAACGGCAACAAACGCCAAACGCCAGCTTGCAAAGATCACTCTCATCACGGTTGCATTTTCTGTGTCATCTGAGCTTTCAAATCAATGCACCAGTGACCCCTTGCGCTTTTCAACTAAGGGCCTCATGGCGCTGCAAGGTTCCGACCTAAGCTGCGCCGCAGTACTCCATTGGTTACGATCCCCAGAGAATGGCCGGAGTCTGGTCTCCTCACTTTTATTGGTTACTTTGTGGGGTTCAAGTTTTTTTGGCTCAGACTTACAGTTTTCACCCTCAGGACCCACACATGCCGTTGAGCGATGCCAAGAAGGATTCTTGCAGTGGGCCCAAGTCGCCATCGACGTGCACCAAGACCTCAGTGGGCAAATGACTGACACAGAGGATTCGCTGGAGTTATCGCTGCATCATTTTCATTTTCTTGCTATATTTCCTGTTTTGTATTGGCGACATGGTAAATCCACCGACTGGCACCCAACCTATGCGATTGTGGCTGTTGAGCTGCTTGCCTTGCGGGTTTTCCCTGGAAGCCTTGTACCTGTGACAAGAATGGAGTCTGGGTTTCACGCCAAAACAGAGCAAATGAAAATCAACATAAAGCGACATTCTACAGCTTGGGAGTTCAATCTCCTAGTCATTTTCAAGAGAAATATCACCAATGCTAGTTCAAAGATCTCTGAGAGAGAGAGAGAGAGTCCCACGTGTATATGGAGTCGTTCGGATTTCAAATTTCAACGTTCCCTTGGGGCCTGTGTCCAAAATGCCCATCGATGAGTTGGGAGGCAACAAGCGACTTGATCCTGTGCGCTCGAATGCGCTCTCGCAAGGAGAAGGGAGGGGCGTGACTATGACTCCCAGTAATCCAGTGCTTCAAGACATTTCAACAAAAAGACAAGGCATGAACTTCGAGATCCTTTTTCAGACCTCAAGACCATGGCAGGGCAGTGCCTGGCCTGTACAAAAAAGTCAGCTCACTATCATAAACGTTTGTTTGACCGTGAAACAGAATCCTGCACATTCCCCGACTTAGTTTCATCTCCATACACCTTCTCTTTATGGAGGTTTTGTTGCTGCTCTCCTGTTCATGCTTCAAAAATGCTGTGGAGATCCAGATTCTCTACCAGCTAATTCGGGTTTCCCATCCATCGCTCCTGCCACCGGCCGTTGCAGAGCATCGCAGGCATCCAAGGCCAAAGACGTGGTGTTGAGACGCCGAAGCTGAGCAGCGACGGAGCTTAGGGAATAACTGGTGGCACCATTTGCGCTAAATCTGATTTCATCATGGAGATGGAAGCAGAACTCAAGCCAAACCCCTCTTGGAAGCTACCCGCTCTGCACTAGGCTCCCTGACTTCCCACGGTTCAGCCTTATGTGACAACAACATTGAGAGCCGTTTCAGGAAGTTGAGTTCACTGATTGTTGTTGCAATGCGGCTACAGCTTTGCCAATCGTGAATGGACGGCATTTCCCTTGACCTCTGGGAACTACTCACATGTCTTCTCAAAATTCCAAGATGTCTCGAACTATGGGTACTCAATGCCTTCATGTTCCTTCGTCGATCCTTGGAGGACTTTTGATCTTGAAAGGCCTCTAGCCATCGCAAAAGCCACAACGGTGACTGAACTCACATCCCACCTGACGTGACAAGGCATCGATGCAGGAGGACTTTCCCACCTGGGCACAGTGTAGCTTGAAAGCACCTGTAGAGTTCATCTAAGCATTCCACATTAAGGCTATGGATGAATCGAAATTGAAAAGAAGCAGTAAAAAGCATCAAGTTTTAAACCACAAACGAGCACATGGAACCTGCATGGGTCAAATTTTGAAATTTGGATAGTTTGCGGAAAATACTAAGGAATGACGGTGACGAAGTCTGTCCAATTTTGTGCAATACCAATGAATATCCACTTTTTGGATCACGTTGCAACGGCATCTAGCTCCCATGAGGATACTGGGTGGGTTTGAGCGCGGAAAAACAATAGCTCAGTTGCTGACTGCCACGGCGCCAAGCACTAGGACCTTGGTGGCCACCATGTGGAATGCATTGGAATCTTGATAAATAGAGATTCTTTTACAGCCACTGCCTATTGCACCATGAGGTGTGATGACAGCGATGCGTGTAGTCAAACGAAAGGCACTGAATGATGGGATGCTGTCCAGATCGTTCTGTCTCCCAACCCACTGGATCTTGGTTGCGGACAGCCCGAGTCGGCCTGGCAAAGCACACAGTGGATCTGAGAATGGTCATCTTTTGGATCTAACGAATAAGGACGGGAAACACTTCTCTTATATACCTTTAACAGGAATGTCATCTACAAATGGTCGATTTTCCAGCTCTGCTAGTCGCAAATTCGTCGTTGCGTCTAAGTTGGCCATTCAAGTACCGCTTGCCTCCATTCCGCTCAACACACACATGCCAGTTGCACGGCATGCCAATGCAGTAGTCAGTCTCTGAGTGACACTGATCCACCCACGAGTTCCTTAGCAACTGTCCATCTCAAATGATGCAACTTCAAATGCAGCTGGATATTTCCAGTCAGTCTTCAATCTCTATACTTTATCATTGCATCTCCAAAAAAGTCGGCCAAGGGTCATCCGCCGCAATGCTTGGATCTGGCTCTCCCTGGCCGTCAAACCCATCTCCTGGATCCAGTTGTGGTGATTTCACACATCGATCGCTGCATCCTGTCCATGTTTATCGGCCTAAAGCGATCCAAACCACCAATTTCATTTTCAAGTCTGACAGGTCTCGTGGATGTTTGGGGTGAAGGGACCAAAACATCCCAACATCTTGCAGCTCCTCCAAGACTGCTTTGGCATCCGCCCTCAGCTTGACATCCAGAAACACGCATGAAACACGAAACGTTTCAACAACGAAGGAGCCGAGTACGGCAGGAATCGGCAGGATCAACGCTTGCCGGCCAAGTGACTCCAAGCTGACCTTGTCAATTTGCTCGTTGACGGCTCTGAGATCGTCCTGATCCGATCAACGATCCCGTGAAGTCTGCTTGGTAAAATAAAACAGAGATGCCTGGCACGACCATGAAACTGGAATTCAAAAACGCTGCTGCCACCTTTTCCCCTTAGCCTAAGAGACCATAAAAAGTAAGAACACGTGGTAGCTATTTTATGTTATTTTCCCCAACGAGACATCGTGGAACGGGAATAAAAGCACGGACAAGAAAATGCTGAAAGACAAGGTAATAGGAGCTCTTCCGGTACGCACTCGCTGCACAGCCCATGTCATGATTCCCGTATGTTCCTGTGATACGTTCAAGAGCTTCATGAGTTCTGATGCCTCGGTGGCTGTTCAGGAGGGCTTTGCCTAACAACTTGACATGGAGAGAATCATCACACGTGTTTATTGGTGCGGCAAATACGATTGATGGGATTCTACTTTGGGTAATAAGGTTTGATCGATTCCATGTCTTCCTTCCATCAGCACTTGTCATCTCATGGCAATTTGCTGGCACATCTGCCAGGCTTCCGAACACCGTCAGAGGAGTCTCCGTCCAAGAAGCACAACTGGAACGGGCAAATCCGTCTAAGGATGCTGATTTCTTGTGACTTCATGGTCTGGAATGAATTCGTGCAACTTTGCTCGTTTTCAAAGTTGCATTCCAATCGGCAGTCTTGGCGTGATAGAGCAGCCGCAGGTGCAAAGTGTGTGGCCTGGAACGCACGATAAAGGCAAGCCCGGGCCTTAGCGTATGGTTTCCGTTGCAGAAAGATCCGCTTCCAAAATCAGAACTGACAAATTGCATCAACTTGTTTTCTGATCTCATGATATCCCATGATCAACCAAGAGAGTAGGTTGACTTTGACCTTTACCCAAACCTTACCCACAAGCTTTTGCCAGGTGGTCAGACTGCCACATTCACCAACACCCTGACAGGACTTATAACTTGATGGGTCTCCAAAGGGCCGTACCCAGGAAGGCGCCAAGGTATCTTGCAGCAGCGCCCCTGACAGCAGAGCTCGGGGGTAATGAAACAATATGAAACAATCGTGTTGAAAGGTGCTGAAACGGTAATTAATCAAAATCAAAAGGCGCAACTGCAACAGACTTCCCCTTGTTTGACCACACCCAAGCAGGATTGCCTTGCACTGTTGGTCGTCGAGGCCGTTCTGATTCCAATTCTGCGCACAGCTGCAGCGTCAGAGTTCCAACATCATCACTGGAATCCGTGGTGGAAATCAATTCACCGTCAGCTGGGTTGCAGCACCCATTTCCACTTTTGAGCTTCTGATCAATCAATCCGCCAACCTTTACTGATAATGTTTGACCGCTTTGTTTTCGTGTTGCATGAAACTGTGCACCCGTTTCACATCATTTCACATGGAATCTGTGTTTCAATTGCATGAGACCTGTCACACCGGCCTTCGCGAGCCACGGAGGGTCGACGTTCACGTGCCACTGAGGGCCGACGGTCGCGCACTACGGAGGGTCGACGAAATGAACCTGAGAAGTAGACTTGTGAGGGGCTTGCCTCCAGTGACCACTTGCATGTGAAGTTTTACGAGTTGGTAAAAGTCCCTTTACCTGGATTTGGCAGGGTTGAATGGGTTGATGCCTCAGAAAACCCCTTATCTGGAATGGACTACGCAACTATCACAACAAATCATACCTACCAGATCTCCCCATTTTTTTCGGGATTTCATCCATCAACCCGTCATCAAGTTGCCCTGAGGCTCCAACTTGAAGTTCCGGGTTCCAACCTCGGCCCCAGGGACGCTGGGCTCCACTCACCCACTGAGGCGCCAAACAAAAAGCGTTCCAAGCCGTGGACGGCAACTCTGATCCACCTTCCGGCCTCGGTGGCTGGGAAGATCTGGGAAGCGTCTGGGAAGGGTGGTCCAATTTTGATGGGATCTTGGAGGTTGATATGGTCTTAGATGTTCTTAGCAAATGGAAATGGAAAATAGTTTCTCAAAGACAAGGAATGGGACAACTTAAAGCTCGCTTAAAATTAGTTTCAACCAAAAAGCAAAACACATCTCTACCCACAACAAATGTGTCAATGGGTTTGCATTGCCAAATGCAATGGGACTTAAGAATGCAAGACTGTGGTCGATGAGCTTGTCAGTATCGTGCTATTGATGCTGCACACTTCATCGGTCTGTTCGCTGAGCTTGCCGACCGAGTCCTCAAGTTGTCGATCTTGCTATCTTCCCTTGGCACCGTGAGGCTGCAGAAGCCGCTACCAAGCGCTGAGTTGCCACGGTTTCACGGGCCCTAAGTTCACTTTTATCAAACTCAAAAGCCACCTTTTCCTGTTTTCTGTGATCCAGCTATACTCCATGGTCACTGAGTTCCGTTACGAGGATGCACGTCCTTTGGCCAAACGCCGTGATCTCCGCACCTGCTTCATCCATGGCAATTGGCAAGGGGTCAAACTTCCATAAGTGGAAGGACGGGCCAATCCTGATACAGAATTTACCGGGAAATTCGCAGGATGAAAACGATGAAAAGCAAGAAAAAGGTAAATCCAGTTTCACTCAGCATCCCAATGATTCCGATAAAGAAGGACTTGCCCAGGGCCCGGGGGTTGGAAAACGTGCTGGCCTGGACTGTGATCTTCACAGTTGTCTCGCACAGCAATCGGAGCTGCCAGAGCCTCAGTGATTTCTTGCCGGCACCAGAAATTTGCCAGGTCTGATGATTTTTTTACATGTCCTTAAATGAGTTCGGGAAACAAATGTCCCCAAAATATCGCAGGTTGAAACTCGGAATATGTCAAATTCGGAAGGGAAGGCTGTGATGTTTGGAGACTCTGGATTGAGCTGCACACCCCGGTGAACCTCGAGGAGTTCGACCAATGTCCGCCTGACCGTTGCAACCACGGTGAAGGTCATGTCGAGTGGCGGTTGAAAGACTCCTGCTGGGAATGGACATCCTGTGGTTGAATGAATGCCTTAGCCACGCGAGTACGGCAGGATGCATGGGAATGCGCCAATTGATATGCCAATCATAGTCAATATGAGAATGCTAATCAGTGCTAATCTATGTCACGTATTGCCATGTATCCAGTAAGTTATGTAAATTAGAACACAGAAATTCCATGAATTTTCCCAAAGTTGCTGTCTGCATCCCGCCTGGGAGCTGCGGCCGGCATGTCCGGAATGCACCACACGTTGATGCGATGTCCACGACAAGAGCTGAGTGGCCTCGCAACGGTTCTGTGGTCCTAGCCATGCAGCCCTGCCGTGAGATGGATCAAGGGCTCATTGCTAATTACTATTGATATCTACTGATCAACTCGACCAACTCAACCAACTCAACCAACTCAACCAATCATAACAACATATAAACAACATATAAACAACCATTGATCTTCCCATGATCCATGGCTGCCATGGCTGTGCAATTATGGTATGTGAGCTGAAGGTATGGTAATGTGCCAGGGCCTCACAAAAGCGCCAAGCAAAGGCTGTCAGAGGGGCAACTGCCTGGATCAGAGGAGGTACAAATCCCGAGGTTGAAGGTGAGCAGGAAACAAACAACTGGGGTGAACAATGGTGAAGATATATAAAGATCCGGGTATTCATAGAAAATCATGTTAAAAATCAAAGAATGCTGAAATTTAAGTGGGTAATTTTGGTCATAAGGCTCGCCATACTTTGCTTGGGTGTTCAACCAGTGGCTGGCAACGCCGCCTTTGCTGTTGTGGGCCGCATGCTGCTGGAGAGGAGCCATAGCCTTAAAGTCAGAAGCAGCTGCCAAACATTCCGCCATGATCGATGCGGATCCATTTTTCAAGCAGAGATGCTTGATATGATGTGTCACTATGTGGACATGCCACCGTGTCAACACCATCCATCTTCTCCATGCTCGCTAAGCCGCTAAGCACTGCCAAGCAACTCGCAAATAGCATCCAGGCTTGGCGTGGCAAGAGCGTGAGGTCGGAAAGCTTGAAGCAACAACCTCCGTAGATCTAAGGAGCTTGACACGATTTGACCTCCGTTTGATGGAAATTCTTAAGTGTTTGGAATGCGAAGCATCTCGGGACCGGAATCAGCTCCAAAGCCTCTTTGAAAGATGCTTCAATTTTATGCAACTTTCATATTTTCATGCGAATTCAGAAGGTCAGGGCAGTTGAGGCTCCTGCAAGGGTAGCTTCTGAGGAGCCAACATGGCCTGTGCCATATGACTTCCAGCAACATTGGAGAAAACACAGATCCAGCAGTTGGACAAAACTGGCCGTGGGAGACAAGTTATAGGCTATAGGGTCCATGGTGCTGAAACTTGGGAGTGAACTCCAAGAGTTGAGGATGTGTTGTATTTTCTCATGAATGGAGTCTGCACCAGGACTTACAACCTCCAAGAAACATAAGAAACTATTGGTACACCTGGTACACACGTGCTATGTTTCCCCTCCCGGACATCTTGCGATGCTAAAAGTCTAGCCGAGTCCAGCTGTGACTCACCGCACCTGGGAACATTCCAAGGACACCCAGGAAGTTGGAGCCTCGCCAGATGAAAGACAGCAGAAAAGTGACGGAAAATGAATTCAATTGTGTAGTAAATTAAAGATATTAAAGTTCTAGCAAAGTTGGGAAACCAATGAAGCAGATTTCACACTTGACTTTCTGCATGCCGAAAACCTACTTTAAATCGTTCCGGGACGTTGAACCTCGTTGAACGTTCAAAGGTAAAAGCTCAACGACAAACATGGCATGACTGGCACAGTGAAACGCAAGCACTGGCACCTCTGTGGAGAGATTCAGACGACAGGCATTGAGATGGCCTCAGCCGTGTTCCAACGGTTCGGGCAGTATTCGTTGACCTTCAAAGTTTTCGCCATGGGTCGACGAATATCATCAAAGTTGGATGGTTGACTTGCAAAACTGCCCAAGATCTCTCCGTTGTGGCATTCTGACCAACAGATGTCTTTGTAGAGGGGATAGATACACTCAATCCCAAGGCTCCTGGCTATGCAACTCTTGTGCCAAGACTGACAAGACTTGTACCTGTCATCCGTGCCCAGACACATCCAGACACCCATGAAATCTCTGCTTTGTTAATGCGAACTTGTTGGGGCACGTGAGCAGAGACTTCCAGGGAGATGGTCAGCCACATCTTCGCCAACATGACGCCTTCCTGGCTGTGCAAACTCATTGTGATGCTCAAATCCAGATCTGGCTCTTCCATCTGCCCACAAATCCACTGGTTTCTACTGGGTAGTTTCTCTACTATTTGTTCTTGGAAGATCTTGGAAGGACATAGCCTGTACGGCCACCTGGCTCGAAACTGCAATCGAGTTTCGAGATGTCTCCAAACCGACAAGAAAGAGGTTCGCCAATCTGCAGTGAAGTTGGGTGCAAGCTATGAGTGGTTCGGACCAGTGAAACAACATTGAAGGGAAGCTACCCAATAGACCGCAAAAACTTGAAAGCTGATGCATTGGGACCAAAGGCGAAACTATGTCGAGAACATTAACCATCAATCGTAAGGATCCAGGGCTCATTGGCTCCCCTGTCCTACCGGCTAAGGTTGCACATTCATGAACGCAAGGTTGCAAATGTTTCAGACAATCTCCCTGGATGGCATGTCTTGGTCAGACCCGCCAGCGATGGGTTCAAATAACGTCGCGATATGAGGCTCCCACTGACGAAGATCTTCTCCTGCACAATACCTCGGCAGTGCCAACCAACAAACATTGGGGAAATTTGGGGAATCTATCCATGCTTGCCATTCAGTTCACACGATACCAAGCCTGAAGTGAAGTGCCATTAATGCTGGGATGTTCTTGCGATTTGGAGAGTTTCTAGCCTCCGTACAGATTCTTGAGATGTACACCTACGATCACCTACGGACCTACTGGCTGATGATATGTTTTCGCTGGCACTTAGCAACAGTGTGTCGCCAGGTTGCCCAGTTGTCTCGCTAAATAAGCGGGTGCTTCCCCGCGGCACTCGCCGCAACTCATCACCTGCCATGGCAAAAGGATTTCCAACGCAGTTCCCGTTCATGTCATCTTGAGGTGACATCTTGGTGCCTTTCCCTGAATAAAAAGGATCCTGAACCAAAGTGCATCCAAGCCTTGAAGCTCAATTTGTCTAATTTCACTTAGTTTCACCCGGTTTCACTGATCCTTTATGATCCTTTGCCCACTCCACTGAAGGATGCGGATCAAAGCCGCCAGCGACACTCCTCTTGCTGTCGCAAAGGAGTGCACCATGATGAGCCTTTGGCAAAGGAGAGCGTGCACCCGTCCCTACCCGTCACCCATGAAGCTCTGTCTCTGTCGATAAATCGGACCTCTCCTGGGCGCCCCACTGTCCCTTCTCAGTCTGCGGATCCCAATACATACGACCTGCTGGGCCCACGTTCCCCAGGTATTGCCAGGCATAACCTGGCGGCCACAGGACAAACGTGTCCAAAATTGTCCAAAATCATTTGGACCCGAATCCTTTCCCTTCTGCCCTTCAGACTGTACCTCTTTAGATTGCTGTTGCCAGATTTTGAGGTATCAGAGAATGCTAGTCTGTGCAGAACTACATCTATAGATTATAGATATCTATAGCATGTTTTCTGAACTCCAGCAACAATTCATTCTGGAAGTTATGGAACTTCGAGTCAAATTTTGTCAACAGGCCATGTGGCGCCTATGTCGAATCCGGCCATGGAGAGGGTGTACTGGCCTCAGCTGAAGCGAGATCGAGCTGAACTGGCTGAACTTGGGCCAAAATGGCCAAAATGGCCACAGAAAGAACCTGTGGAAAGTTCATGATGTTCATGCTCAGAGATCTCAGAGTTTATACAGGCTCCTGAACACAAATCTGTCGAACTCTGTGTTGTGATTGAGTATCAAGGAATCTTGTCGACAAAGATGACACGGCATTCTGCATGCCTCAATACTTTCATCTTAGTCAGGCAGTTTGATGATCTAATAGGATGTCCTGAAGTCTAGAGGAAGCCTTCTGACTGGTGAAATTCTAATTATCCACAGCTTCTTCCATTTCCTTTCATCTTGCAATAGAAAAATTGGATCTGCCAGCCCCGTTTGAAACTCTGAGGTAGCTGCCACGGTCAACATAGGACTGGAATTCTTCCCCATTGGTTGCGGTCTTTGAACGCATGTAGTGCCCTGGCAGTCCAAGGAGGTGAGTTGAAACAGGACCCTAAATACTCAACGAACTCTTGCCCATACAAAACAACAGCTCAATTCATGGATCATGCTGGGAAGGCCACGCAGTGCTTTTTATTTGGTGAGACTCATTGAACTGTGTTCCATGCGTTCAATCATAGCATGTGCATCATGCTGGCAAGAATCCTAATAATAAAATCGAATTGGAAGCGGCAAATATGTATCCTAGTTTTTGCGGGCAACAATATTTGCATTGACCACAAGGGATTAGAAGCAGAGCAAACCACTCTTGTGCAAAGACTCACGATGAACTTGAAGAAATCACTCCCAGCTGACTAGACCGGCTGTCACTTTTACTCTGTGTCAGTCGCAGATGAGTCGCTGGTGTCAGCATCGTCCGAGTTGGGGTGACAAGCACAAACCTTCAAGGCAAGGAATGCATTTTGGCCCCTGCTGAAGAACAGCTGCAACAGGTGGAGACCAAAGGGAAGCCTGGCTGTTCCTCTAATGCCCAGGAAGGCCAAGAAAATCATGATCAGCAAATGAAGATCTGAGACAGTGAGCCACAGAAAGGCCACCGTTGTGAAGTGCCCCATGAACGACAGGACCACAGCAATTGCAAAGAATACCAGCATCCCTGCCATAAGTTTGCCCATGACCTTTAGAATGAAGCACTGTTCATCTGGAGGGCTTACAAAGAGCCTCACTACTAAAATCAACCTGCCAATGATAGATATCCCCGGGAGAATTGCCAGGTACCATGTTGCTCCCTGGTACAATATGTGGAGAATGGTCGCTGTGATGGCTGCCATAGTGCCAAAAGGGCCAAGCAAAAGTACTGTCCCGGTGATCTCTGAGAATGCAGCAGATTTGATATTCACCCCTGCACAGGCTATGTCCCGAAATGTTGGAGTTGACATGCCAGCAGTCAGCAGTACATCAATCGCATGGTCAACAGCACCAATCTGATTGCCGATCTCCCGACGAATCTTTGCTGCGTCCGCGGCCTGTGAACATTCCGCGTGTTCAATGCCTTTGTAGCCCCTGCGGAGCTCTTCAGCTTCATGGACTGTGGATTTGCCGTGGACGCGGTCGAATTCCATGACACAAAGAACGATCGAACCCAAGGCCCAGTAGCACTGACGGGTCATGCGCAGTATTTCTCGTGGCTCACCCTCCAAGCTGCTGTGGAAGTAGGGAACCCAATGGGTCAACTGAATCCATATCAAAACCTGACTGAAAAAGTTCAGGACCAACCGGAGTGTGTTGTTCTCGATCGAAAGACTCAAACCACAAGCAAATCCAGCCATAGCTGGAAATCCCACTCTGCTGTGAAACTTGAGGAATCTGAACGTGGTGCCTAAAGAAGCACCGATGATTGCAGCTACAGCCATTCGTAGCAACAAATGCAGATGGGCATAGAAATGTGAGGCTTTGGCAATCAGAATTGTTTTGCCCTCTTCTTGAGCCAAATACGCCTCATAGGCGCACCAAAGCCTCGAATATACACTTTTGTGACGGTTTGGCACCACCAAAACGACTTTGGAGGCTCCCAGTGCAATTGCAAAGGGCGAATTTCTGGGCGATACCAAAAAGGAAGAAATATTCAAATTTTGAGGATTGGCGAGCATACAGCACCAAGCGTGTCGCAAACCTCTTGGCCAAGAGTTTCTGACTTTGGCTAAGAACTCAAAAACACCTTCTTGCCACGCATGACTAACAAAGAAATCGCAATCCAAACCTTCTCGATTTCTCATTAAGGCCCAACTCATCTTGCCAGCCTGGCTCGTCACAGGCTTGATGTACTGTTCATTCACCGTGTAAATATTTGGCCCATACTCTGCTGCCCTGTGAAAGTTGTCCTGACCATCTGCCGGCGGCTGAATTTCACCGCATTGGATGGCACGCTGCAGTTCTTTTCGGAGAAAGTTCAAGTCCGAAAAGGTGACACACCAGCGATCTGCTGGAACCGATTCATGCAGTGAATAAGCGTTTGAGGTCGTGTTCCTTTGCTGGCTGCGTTCTGTCGGCATTGCTGCCAGGCAAAAGGCCCATCCTTTTCAAAAGAAAAGTTCCAACTTTTTATGATCCATTTCAGAGTAGATCATCAGCTTTTTGAATATTTTGAATCTGCCACAATCTCAACTTCCAAACTCAGGTGAAACAGGAGGTCTCTAAGTTTGCTCATACATATATATATACATATATATATATTCAGAATATAAGAATGCAATGTAACACGATTCTGGGGCTGCAAATGCGTGTCCAGACATAAATCAAAGATAGTGCGTTGATCTGTTGCTTCAACTTGTGGATCTGAGCCAAAAAGAATGGTCACGTGGAGTGCTCCACAGGAGTGCTGCAAAAAAATGATACTAAAAAGTGTATACACATGTGCAATAAAAAGCTCAGCTCATCTCAGCTCACTATGCATCTATTAGAAGTCTATAACAACATGACATGCCAGCAGTACGGAGTGTGGTGAGCCACCGATACGAAGTGAGGGCCAACTTCCCTTGCAAACCTTCTGGACGCTCAAGCTCCTCATCGTACGAGGGATTGCTGTGGACCCGGGTGTGAACATCGCAAAATGATGTATAACATTATACAACATTATACAACATTATATTTAAAATTATATTATATTATATATATATTATATTATATTATATTACATTATAATATTATATATATATTATAAATATTATATTACATATAGGTAATATATTGTATATATATATAATCATATTTAAATATATTATATATATATTATAATAAATATGTAACTGTATATATATGATTGTATATGTGATATATATATATATAAACTATAAATAACTATAACATACTAAAACATCATATCACATTATTGCCATCATCCAACAGAATTCGACCAGTACAGCTATTATAGTTTCAGCAGGCTATCAGCTGAGTCTTCAGCGAACAGCCCGTCACAGCCTGTCACAGCCCCATCTGAGGACTCAACCAATTGCTCGATGATCTGCGTTGCAGGGTGGAGTCAGGTGAGGGTTTCCCCAGCTGTGGGAATCATGCATCTTTCAGAGAATAAAAATGAAACGATTACATTGATTACATATTTGCAAATTGGACACGTACGTAGTACGGACTTGGGATCCCTGATTCTGAGTCACACCCACATCAAAAATTCAAGCTGCAATAAAAAAGATCCAAGCGCCAGTGAGTCAATCCCTCCGAACGGAACAGATTCTACCACGGCCTCCCGCCAGCGAAGCAGTTGTTGCAGAGCCGAAGCCATGCTGATCCTGCACGCAGTAGGGAATCCTCTTGATGACGACATGATACAAACAAGTTGTCAAGTCAGAGTTTCGTTGCTGAATTGACAAACGTTGCCAACAAGCATGTCCACAGCACTCCGCAAACCCTTTATTTGCCCAGGCTTCAAATTCACAGGTGCTAGTCACTGATATTGATCCATTTAGAACTCTCTGCATACCCCCCAGACGTGCCTGAAAAGTTGCCACGGTACCTGACGCAACACATGAGGGCAGGACAAACATCGAAACCTCTTTGGGACAAAAATGAGACAAACCATGACAAACCGAAAAGCCGAAAAAGCCGATGATCTCTGATGATAGCCGATGATCAAAGCCGTGCCGCACCTGCGCTTGGACATGCTCTGGTAGAAGTTTGTGTGCCTCAGAACATGCCAGAGGTGCTAAGATTAAGTCGATTAAGTCGATGATTTTGTCCAATGCCTTTTGACACGACTCAATCGTGTCTTGTTTCGGGGATGTTTCGCCATGTTTAGGGATCATGTTCGTGCTCAGCCTTTCAGGTTCCACAGACCACATCAGTCCACATCAGTGCCTCTAGGTTTAGCATCTTTGCTCAGCTTCTGAATTTCTGATGCAACTCCGTTATCTTTAAGATGCCATCACGAACAAGTTTTTCACTAGCCACATCGTGGCCACGTTGTAGCTCTCTGGGTATGGGGCTCCTATTTCCTTCTTCCTGCCGCCCATCTCCGCCTCAAACGACAAAGAGTCCACAGTGGAACCACTTGGTGCAGCATCCATGAAAGCAAATGGAATGTTGAATCTCATCATTACAAATCATGAAAACATGTGAAAACTTACTACTAGTAACTATAGTAACTCCACAAGTATAATTCAGCCTGGTTTTGGCACATCTGGTGCAGCTAAGCAACACGAGATGATCTGGCTGAAGAGAGGCCTCCTGGCCAGTCGAAGCTTTCCAGAAAGGAAAGCAAAATTTGATCAGAAATGCCAAACATATCAAAAGAATCTCGAAAAGAATATGAAAATCCTCCAATGTCAGAAATTTCCTGGTGTACATCATCTTTATCCACCATCCTCTGACCACCCTCATGTCCCCAGTTTCCCCAGACGTTCCTGGTGCCAGTGGTGGGGGCTCCAAACGGACTGCCTGGCGGATGGAATCTCATGGTGCCAAGCCATGTGGGCAACAACTGCTGTCGAATTCGAATCGTCCGCGGGGAAAAAAAACTTGAAAAACTGATGCAACTGATGCAGTGGCAGCTGATTTTGAGGCTTTCCGATGTAATTTGGGTAGAACAAATTCGTATTGTGTATAACACACATGTAAACATGTAACCCTTGGACTAGACATTGCGCGAGCCTTCCGGGCTGCCATGCGTCCTCCTGTGAACAGCTTGGGCTGATGAACAGGAATGAGTACTCAGTTGATGGCTCTGCATGAGCCAGTAACATATGCAGAAACTCCAAGAGGGCTTCAAAATGATGACTGCCCAAAAATCAGAATAGACATATGGACATGCTATGAATTTGCTAAACTCAATGAGTAGAATTCAATTGCGGGATTCAGTATGAGACTGAAACCGGGCATTTCCTGTTGCAGCTCAGTACTCGCCAACTCTGTGGAAAAAACACAGTTCCCACCTGCAGGCTGCTCATCGCTCTCCTGTCACCGGTTGTAATGAACAGACGATCGGTTCAACTGACCCTAACTCAGAGCTGTGAAGCGACAGCAATGAACCCGATATTAGCCCGATACGATATGAACATATGTAATGAATTGTAATGACACATATGTGGAAAAAGTATGTGAAAAAGATATGACAGGTTTGAAATATCCAATGGGAACGAGGCCAATTCAGTCCTCGCTTTCCACGGACTCGTCACTGGTCGGTTCCTGAGCGAGACTTTTGGGGCTGAGCTTTCATTCCCAAAATCCAACGACAATGTGATGTACGTTCAGTCTATTAGTCTCACACCTGTAAAGCTCTGAGTTGTGATTATGCAATCTCCGTATATCTCTGTATATCTCTGTATATCTCTGTATATCTCTGTATATCTCTGTATATCTCTGTATATCTCTGTATATCTCTGTATATCTCTGTATATCTCTGTGTCCCTGAGGCCACGCCTCCTCTTCTTCTTCCTCTTCCTCTTCATCTTCGTTCTCATCCTGCAAGAGAATGATGAGACAGCACACAAAACGAATCATGACTTGAGATGGTTTCCCATGGTTTCCCAATTTCCCAACTGTCTCAGTCCTCGTCTTCCTCTGACTCTGTTTCCTCTTCCTCGACTGACTCCTGCATAAAATGCGAGAATAGGATTTATTCACCAAGACCATCTGCAGTGTCCAAACAATTCGCAACAAGGAAATATTGAGTTGTTCCCACGTTGCAAGGCTAAGGTTCTCAATGTCAAGAGAATCCAACCGGGACAGCAAATTGTGTACATTTTGCGTTGCAGCGGTACAAGCAATGATGTTTATATTTCAGTTTGAACACGAATCATTGCACCAACAAGTTGCACCAACCTGTGGGTTTGCTTCCTTTCTCTGTCAACTCACCATTTTTCGTGGCCAATTTGGTGGTCCAATGATCTCATCCCCAGGTGGACTTTCTCACAGGATGCCATGGTCACCATGCCGTCACCACGGCCTCTTCACTGCTGGAGCCGGCAACGAAGGACTCCTAAGTGGTCAACAAGCCCGAGAAACCCTTGCTGTAAATGGGGACCCAGCAAAATACGGAAAGGTTTTTTCATGTTGAGATATCATGTTATAAAATGGGAAAAGTCAAAGAAAGTGTTGGGCTAGATTCGCTAGATGGGCCTTCACCAAGTGAAAATTTCAATAATTTAATCATAGAATCGGTACGGGGTGCTATCTATCATTTGGGAGCAAACGTTGAGTAAATGGCATGGGTTGGGTTTGAGGTAGATAAGGTACGCATAAGGTGCGCATAAGGTACGCATAAGGTACGCATAAGGTACGCACAGAGCCGGGACATGTTAGTCTTGGTTGAGGGTGCACAGAGATTTTGATGTGGAATTGAGGTTTTAACCTTTTTCAGGTCAGTTTGAAAAACCATGTCCTTTTGAAAATCACCTCATTTCATTTTTTGAGCGGTTTGAGTGTGTCCCGAGTAGGTTTTGAGGTTTTCCGTTTGCATATCATTTCTCACATTTTTGTTCATTGGATGTGGGCTAAATTCACATCAAATGGCATTCAACCAGATTTTGAAGATGAACGCGTAAATTTATTCAATCTCGCCCAATTGGCACTCAAAGACATGATTTGTGAAGATCTACTCAAACGTTACTCAAAGGATAAGAACACATCAATTTACTCGAGACAAGCCCGATGCAAACTCAATATTTATAGTTTGAATCACTGCTGTCGTAGTTGAATTCTATGGGTAAAGAAACGTTCATATGGTGATGCGAAACCATTGGCCAATTCCATTCGCCAAGTTGCGAAGTCCACTCCACGATCTTCGCTGTCTGCTGCCTGTAGAATGTCGAATGGCTGAAACATCTGGCTGCAAGGGCGACCCTTCACACCAGTTTTGCAACTCAACAGTGCATTGAGAGGCACAGATTGGCCTGCAGTCGCCTCTCTTGGATTTGGTCAATCAGGGTACACAAGCTCAGCCTGCGGAAGGAGAAGTGGGTGCGGTGCGGAAAACACGGACAACATGAACCTTCCCACTTCCTGGCTATGCGGCGCCACCGCGCCACCGCGCCTGCGCGTTTGCAGCAAGGATGCACCTGTAGCGACTCATAGAGTTTCCAAGCGCAATGTGTTCTGGAAAAAAGGGGAAGATCCCATGTTTGCTTTCAGGTCTGTCTCATGGCATTGCGACATCCAATTTTTCAACCTATGCTGGAAGCCTCCCACTTCTACAGCAACAAGAAACTATATAATTGGTTTCACTCGGAACCTGCCACGGGTGGCTTTTACATGTTTTTACTATGTATGCCGCATGCCCCTTGTCACCCATCTGGGACGCAACCCATGACTCCAAGTTCCCAACTCGTAGTCTCCACAAGCAATGATTCCACCTTCGCTGGCAAGTTTAAGAGCCAACTCTTTCAATGATGTTCAATGCAAATGTGGTTTCTCTATCTGTTTTTGATGCTACCCGTTGGAACTAGGAAAGTAGGTCCACTCCAAACATGCTGATATCAGTCAAACCTCTGTAGTGAAGGCCAAGTCCAACGCTGCAGCACGGACCTCCCGGGTTGGCTCGCCAGTGCTCAGGTCCGAGACTCATTTAAGCCGACTTTTTTACTCATTATAAGCCGACATTTTGTATGTTGACTTCAGAGTTAACTCCATGGGGTACAGACCTTTAGGTTAACACTTGGGGACACTTGGGGTGGGTTTAGGGGACACTTGGGGACACTTGGGGTGGGAGTAGGGGACACTTGGGGACACTTGGGGTGGGCTTAGGGAACCAACTCCAAGGGATACAGCCCTTTAGGTTAACACTTGGGGACACTTGGGGTGGGTTTAGGGGACACTTGGGGACACTTGGGGTGGGCTTAGGGAACCAACCAAGGGATACAACCCTTTAGGTTAACACTTGGGGACACTTGGGGTGGGTTTAGGGGACACTTGGGGACACTTGGGGACACTTGGGGTGGGTTTAGGGGACACTTGGGGACACTTGGGGTAGGCCTAGGGAACCAACTCCAAGGGATACAGCCCTTTAGCTTAACACTTGCGGACGCTTAGGGGACACTTGGGGACACTTGGGGTGGGTTTAGGGGACACTTGTTCAAACTACCAACACGTGCTGTCATTGCTGCGACGGCGTCGTCCATATTAGGTCATTGCGCACGCTGTTCCTGCCAGATGTTCCTGATACGTTGTAGCATCTTCTTCGAGTGACTTGCACACGTTCCTGCTACATTGTGACATCTTCTGCGCGGCCCTTCCGACATGTTCCATGCATGACGTTGTCACATCTTCTTCAAGTCCCTTGAATGATGTTCTTGCTATGTTGCAACATCTTCGTCAAGTAGCTTGCAATACATTCCTGATACGTTGCAACATCTTCCTACTTGTTAAAAAAATGCACGACCTTCCTGATACATGTGTCACCTCGTCTTACAGTAACTTGCCAGATGTTCCTGATACGTTGTAGCATCTTCTTCAAATGACTTGCAACACGTTCCTGATGCATTGTGACATCTTCTGCGCGACACTTCCGACATGTTCCATGCATGACGTTGTCACATCTTCTTCAAGTCCCTTGAATGATGTTCCTGGTATTTTGCAACATCTTCGTCAAGTAGCTTGCAATACATTCCTGATACGTTGCAACATCTTCCTACTTGTAAGTAAATTGCACGACCTTCCTGATACATTGTCACCTCGTCTTACAGTAACTTGCCAGATGTTCCTGATACGTTGTAGCATCTTCTTCAAATGACTTGAAACACGTTCCTGATACATTGCGACATCTTCTGCGCGACACTTCCGACATGTTCCACGCATGACGTTGTCACATCTTCTTCAAGTCCCTTGAATGATGTTCTTGCTATGTTGCAACATCTTCGTCAAGTAGCTTGCAATACATTCCTGATACGTTGCAACATCTATCTTCCTACTTGTAAGTAAATTGCACGACCTTCCTGATACATGTGTCACCTCGTCTTACAGTAACTTGCCAGACGGTACTGATACGTTGAAGCAACTTCTTCAAGTGAGTTCAAACATGTTCCTGATACATTGCGACATATTCCTGATACGTTGAAACATCTTCTGAAAAGTGACATGCAATTCATATGATCGAATCAAAATGTCCTGCTCATCATCTCTGTCACACCTGTTGCAGTCATATTCAAAGACTTCTATGTCACTTTCTATTGGTGCTGCCATCATATTTCACAAACGTAGGCGTAAGCGAGTAAAAACGTAGGCTTAAGCGAGGTACTGACCCAGTGTTCAAGTCTGAAGATATTGGCTTTGCTACATGTTTTGAAACTATGCGAAGTGTTGTGAATTGAATTTATGTACAGAGAAGAAATGATGCAAGTCTCTTTGGGGAAAGCCAGCTGGCAGATTGTCACAACATGTCACAACATGTCACAACCAAAAAGCCCGTCTCCTGTAGCGGGTACTTCTCATCCAAAACTCGTGGATCCGAGGCATTGAAATTTGATAGCATCAAGCCTGCGAAAAGCTGTCCATTCACAACAACAGGAAAAGGGGGCGTTGCTCATAGATCTCATAGAACCTGTTCTTGGCAATGGATTTTAGATGATTTTAGATTGCTCAGTTCTGTCACCACATGTCACCACACAAGACCGTTATTTAAGCGTTTGAAGAGTTAACTCTGGGATGCTTTCTGATCGTCCATCTCAGTGATTTCTCCCTGCCCTGTGGACAATCAAACTGCTCCGGCTACTTGGGCTCCCAACCAAACATAGACCACCGGAGTAAATGCGACATCTGAGAAATCAACTTCGGAAGCCAGTCCTGCCGATTACAAAGAAACACCTTTCAATTTGTCTGAAAATAAGGTGTCCCCAAATTCTGTGGTTTACACTTTTTTCCCATCAAAATGGCAATGATATTGCAGCATATCCAGCTGTAGCTGGCTGTCCTTGATCTGCATGCCTTCTTGCACAGCCAATTCTTCCGGCAAGGAGAGGTACTCACCTGTGGCAGCCAGTTAGTGGTTAACTACACTAGTGTGGTTACATGCCAGAATACCATGGTATAATATATATATATATATAATATATATATAATATATATATATATATAGTAATAATAGTATACCCAAATATCTGTAGGCTATGAACATCCAAATACTGTTGCTAAATGGGATGAACATCCAAATTATCCAAGTAGATGGTGATATTGGTCTGAAATCTCTGGTGCTGAGTTCCAGGCCCACGTCGCCCACAAGGCCACGAATGGCATGCCCCTCCCTTGGTGTCAACGATCCGTGCGAGGATTTGTGGTGTTTTATATATATATATGATATATACACTATATATGTATGCATTTATTCTGGTTCCATGTGGTTCCATGTGATTCCAGGTGGTTCCATCAAGTCGAGTCAAGGTAAACAATCAGCTGCTTGGAACATCAAGAAAACAGCTGTCAGACTACACACTATCATACACTATCTAACTTATCTAACCATTCAGAACTGTAGAGTAAAATCTGCTGCTTGTGGGGAATGACTGGGGATGCGAAGGCGCCATTTCTGTGATTGTCTGGCTGGTCATTGGGCAACCATCTGCGAAGCTATGCGAGGCAACAAAAAATGGCAACCAAGGCATGGGCGACATCACGCTGGGGCCGACATCGAGCGCAAAGACACCTGTGGTTTATGTCAATCGTATGGAAGGTCATACTCATCGTTTGTGTCCCAGCCAAAGCTGAAAAAACACTTTAAGACAGCCGGATCACAAACCCAAATTTCTGCAGGTCAAACAGCCATCAACTCCATATGTTCAAAGCATGAAGTATCTGATCTGATATTCCACTCACTTCAGGATGCCATTCAAGAGGTCAGCAATGATTATAGTACCTTATAGTGCGCATGTAAGCCTTCATAAGATCTTCAAAGAAAACGAACAGCAAGACGAACAACAAAAGAAACCACCAACAATTAATCAATTGAAGAGGTTTCTGCACCTGGCAAACATGCTCTGATGGCAGGTTCCGCAGGACTGTGACCTGACTTTTTGAACTGGAAGCGCAGGTGATAACGACTGCACTGCACAAAATTCCGGAGATGGTTCTAGAGATGACAAGTCATGGCAGTTGCATATCCGCTGGTTTCGCGATGCAATACCGTTTGCTCGGGTGCCCAAACCATAGCGGATCACTCGCATCAGCTCAGCCTAGCAGAGGAGACAGGAAAGCAAAACAAACGGAGACAGGGTATCCATACCGGGTATCCTTTAGAATTCCTTTAGTTGCCTCATGTTGCCTCATCTGCTTCCGGAGTCGAATCCCAGGTCGTGACAGCTCCGCGTATGTTTTTGTTCAGCCTTTCCACCAAGTATAGTGGGCCAATCGCCCAATTGAACCGTGAATCAGCATAAATCAACTTAAACACTTCTCTTATGCACGTCTTCCCCCCTTGATTGAATTCGACTCTGCCTTTCCTCGTGGGTGAGTGAGCACACACAATCCCACCAGAAGACTTGAAAAGGGGTGGACGAAAGGCAGAGGGGGTATATGGGGGTATCATCAGTGGACCACGAAAGATGCTACCAGACTACCAGTGTCCATGGACCACCATGGGCCATGGACCACCCCAGTAACACACATTGACTCAGGTAGGCCGCTGCCGCTGGGTCTCGAGGCATCTGAGAGGCGATACAAATGAGGCACCTGGCAGCGGAATCTCCTCGTCTTGCCATCGCTGTTTCAAGGGAAGTGACATGACTCACGTGACCCACATTGTTGACATACATTGTTGACATGACATGACATGACTGGGGCCATAGGGCCAGAGTGAAGCAAGTCTGAGAATGGTATCAGGATTCTTACTTCCATCAGCAATAAAACATATTATAATTCATGAATATTCATATGAATATTATATTATTCAGGATGGTTTTGTGCACTGCAGAGTTTGCTCACCTGCTTCCGATGAATGTCCAGCACATCGTGGATGGAGCGCTGGATGTGCTCCATGGTGGCAGCTGCCTGGAGGGAAGTTCCTTCATCTATGTCATATTCTATGTCTATATTTCTTCAAACCATCTCCAGCTTGATTGCATTTCCAAACTTCTTGCCCCGGCATAGGGGTTTCGGGCCATATCTTCCGAGAATCGGAAACAGGAGCCTGTTAGAAGTGTCCTGGACATACACATGTTACAACGTTTACTTCACTCAACTACTCAACTAACTGGTGATTAACGGGTTTGGAACGAGATCACGAGTTGGTGCATCCGAGGCTGCTCCTTTTTTGTCCGACCTTGAAAGAAGCGCAGCACGAAACGTGCAGGCTCCAGAGTATTTTTTAGAGATTAGAGATATCGTGCGGGAAAAAAAACGAAACTTGAACTTGGAGCAATGCGGGCACAAAAGACAAAAATAAATCTATATATATATATGTATACCTAGATTGTGAAAGTAAAAAGCAAAATTGACAAATATTTGGAAAGGCCAAGACCTTTGGAGTGATGTCACAAATCCATAGCGAGCCATTTATATGAGGAGTAAAACAGGTTGGACTACAAAAGCCCGGGATACCTCTCCTAATGGCTCTATGGATCTATTCTGGATCTACTCTGGATCTTCTACATTGATCTACATGGTCTTCGAATTTCGTCGAATGTCGAGTTGTAAGACAGTGGAGCTCAGCAACGCCCGGGCAGCGGCGGCAGCTTTCAGTTGTTGAAGATGCCAGGAACGAAGTCGCGGAAGTCGCGAAGCTTCTCGGTTCCAAAAGCCCGGACTTCTGTCCGGCAATGGAAAATCCTCCTCTCCAATCCAGACGCTACCACAAAACGCCACAAGACGCTTTCACAAACCATGCTGTGACAACCCAAGAAAAAAGACGGACAGCGACCTCACAAGAATGATTCAATGGAGTCTCATCCAAGCAAACCCTTGTCAATTCCATCGGCCATGAAACTACACGAAGTGAGGCTAGGACACCATTTCCCAGAGTTGCTCTCAGGGTGTCTGAAGGTTTTGCAGTGAAGCAATTGAAAGGTTGAAATTCGGTGATGTCTGGAAATGTGAGGGGAGCAACCACTGCACTGGGCAGTGGTCTCTAAGTTTGTGAGGCTGCAAGCTTCAGGCTGGGGCTGGCATATACCCAAAGGGATGTCTCATCAAAACCAACCTTTTTTTGGGGTCCCTTTTTGTTTCAGACATGGCTGCATGTCTGGATTCCACAGACAGGAAATGATCACAGACCGCGTAAAGCTCCTTTGAGGCAGTCATGTCTCTTGTCAGGAAAGGGACATTTGCTTCACTCATCAGTACATTGAACTGAACATTAATCCATCGAGGATAGCTACATTAGTTGCATAAGTTGCTCAAGTCAAGCAGCCCACAGCGGCACCGCAGCTCAAAAGTTGTCGCGTCGGCGGCTTGTCGCGTCGGACAACGACTTTGTGGCAGCTCCGGGCCAGTCCTCTAGGAAGAGAGGTCCATGGAGATGCTCAGCCCAGTCTCAAGTTAGTCACGTCTCGCTTCGTTCGGCATCTGAAACAGTTTGTTTGTTTTTTGCCTTTTGGGCAATTTATTCTTCCCTGGGGTCTCAATGTGAAAATGGACAATTCTGATGGGAAGACCGAAGACCCTACAAAATCTACGAGTCAAGACTATGCCTTCAGTGGGCTGCTGTCGGGGTTAGCGGCATGACACCACCCAAGGAGGATCATGCTGGGATCAGGGTGGCCCCCAGAGATGATTCACAGAACCATTGAATGCCCATCGACCCAGCATGGTTTTGCATCCCTGTAATCCATGACATGAACAGAGCAGTTTCTAGAAGACCCTCGATGTGATGTCAAAAGCAATAGATTCAATAGATACCATACACTGCATACACTCTCGTTCGATCTTGATTATCATATTGATTCTACTTGACTCTCGTTGAGACCAGCTTTTTTGTTTGCTGGCTCGGCCCTCTGTCCGAGCACCGACTGCGGCGGTTTCGCCAGCAGGAAAACAACAAGGCCAGATCCCTGATTTCCAATGCCGCAACAAATCCGAATCCAACTCAGACACATTCAGACCAGTTTATTCAATATGTTGCTGCAGTGGTCCTTGTCCTGGTGACATATACAAATGCAACAAAAGCATCATTGTCCAAAACAGATGTCAGCAACCATAAGGTCACATACAATTTGTCCATTCAGAAAATGAGAGAAGGCCACACTATCTGGCGGAAAGTGATATATTC
Organism: Cladocopium goreaui; assembly: GCA_947184155.2. Taxonomy (NCBI): domain Eukaryota; class Dinophyceae; order Suessiales; family Symbiodiniaceae; genus Cladocopium; species Cladocopium goreaui. Next base: position 232,988 of record CAMXCT020006533.1, read on the forward strand.
ATTCTTGTGTCAAACCGATAAACATGGGGAATCCAGGGATGGCCATGCTGCGAGGCTGTCCTTTATCGAAATCCAGGCTTTTCAAAGGAACTGTTTTAATATGTTTTAACTGTTTTGCTTCGAGAATTGGTCCAACTTTGAGAAAATGACTGGTGGCCACGTATCCTTTGAAAGGAAGCACGCGCACGCGCTTCCTGAATTAGCCAGAAATCGAGATAGGGACATCAAGAAATTGTGTCGTCCGGGCATCTTCTGGCTGGAAGAGTCCATCGACCAAAAAGATTTCCAACATGGGACTATAGGGACTAGAATGAACTACCATGGCAAAATCTGCCTGTGCCTTGTTTAGTCAAAATTGCAGGAGTCCTTGCAATTTTGGCAACAAAACGTGGAGTTTCAAAGCAGGGTCCTCATTCAGGGAACTTATTCCTTCATGTGGAGTCTCACAAGGAGCAACTGACATCTCATGCTTGTTCGTCACACTTTCCAAACCCTGTTTTCCTACAACAGAAGGGCAGGAAAAAAGTGCTTCTATGGTTCTTAAGGAATTCCACTGTATCCAAGATATGTATAAAATCCAAACCTCTTCACGCTATGAGGAAATTGCCAGATTTCTCGATGCTGTACTCCTGGACGGCATGTTCCAAACGGGTACAGAATTCTGCTAGGCAGAAAAGCACCGTCTGTTTAGTGTGCGCAGAAACACCTCAGATTGGCTAAACTGTGAAGCGGAAAAAAACACAAAAAAAGTTGAAGTTGGGTCTGCTCACTGCACTGCCTGACTTTAGGGGAGCCTCGTTTTTGGTGGGAATTATCCCGAGAAAAAAAAAAGTTTTTTCAGTGTTTGGATCGCTTTTGATGAACTTGTGGGTCCGCCTTGGATATGGGCAAGGGTCCAAGCTGGGTTGACACTGCTGCCATGACACTCTCAGGAGTGGATCTTTACCGCCACACAGCCTCACAAAAAATAAAAATAAAACTTTGAAAATCTTTGAAACCTCCATTTGTTGGCCATTACTTTGACACGACCAGAAAATTTGAAGCTTATTTGTCAAGCCAAACAATTGACGCATTGCGCTTGGGCCTATCATTTCTCAAATTGTGGATGCTCATGGCAGCAAGGCTTGAAGTTCCATCCGCACTGATTCAATTCATCATCCCTACAGAGGGTTCTCGGATCGGAAGGCAAGCTGCCTTTTCTACAGGCAAGGAATCAAACCCGGCAACAAGCTTAGATTTGTTGCTGCGACAAATCCAACATCTTCAGTCTGAATCCTCATTGCCCCCCAGATATGTCGACCGAGTAGATGATTAATCGATGATTGAGTCTAGTGTGGAATGTGTCAGTGTGGTCATCCAAGAACCTGGTCCTGCCTTCTCAGAAGATTGATCTCGCTTGTGGGCCTAAAACACCAATCGACTGATCAAACACTGCAGTTCGACACTTCGACCTTTGGATGACCCTGGGAGTCCGGACACCACACACAGGAGCGCTGCACAGCGGTCTGACCTCGAAGGCAATGGATGGCAATGGCATAATGGCACTGGTACTATGAGATCTATGAGGTGTTTCATATTGAATACATATTGAATCGCTGAATCACTAGTCAAAGTTGATTGATTCGCTAAATCTACTAAATCCATATCGTATCTATTCATGGTCAACCTCCACCATGCCCACAGACACAGAATGAAAATTTCCGTGTCTAGGCCCACGGCCGCCTGTGTCTATTGCCTGCAGGTTCCGTCGAGGCTCTACTTCTTTTCACCTCAGTTGACCGTGAAAATACTTCGACGTAGAGTGCTTATCGCTTGATTTCTTGAATGACTTGGTCTGTTCCCTACCTTCACTTCTGACCTAGCATGCATAGGAGACAGAGAGCATGCAGTGGATACAGGATGAAATTTGAAACAAATATGAAACAGACAATTGCTGAAGCAGCGCTTGCCGTGCTCCACGCGCTCCATCATTTGTTTCATCTTTTTCCCCGGTGTCGCATCTTCTGCGCTTTCTGCGCTTTGCAGAAGGCGCAGAACCGGTCCCGGTGATGCACAGAGGTGATTGTGGTGTCACCAGGGCCTCCAGGGTACCAGACTCCCACAGTCTGGGTCTGTGCCAAACATGTTGGGAAGGGACGGAAGGGAAACAACTGAAACAACACTAAAGCCACCTGGCAAGATCTGGCATCGCACTTTCATTGACCGACCAATGTAGTTCAATTCGGAAAGCGATTGAAACCTGTTTAACCATGTTCAACCATGCTTAAACACGCATGGAAAAACCGTGCAGCCAGCCCTCCCATCCGCACCTTGTCCGAGTGATCTCCTGCTTCCAACAACAGATTCACCACTTGCAGCTTCCCTGCCCTCGATGCAGCTGTCAATGGCAGATCCATTGGATCTGAACTTTTGTCCTGCGCCAAATTTCGGCTCAAAGGATGAGTCGGATGATGTCGGATGAGTTTTCTTCAAAGATTTCCATTGATTAACCGTGGATTCATTCAGCAAGTTTCACCAGATTTCACTAGATTTCACTAGCAATGCTGGCGCCAAAGCCATAATAACCCGTCCTTGCTGGCACCCACCGAGAGCAACAAGCGCACCACTTCCTCTCGTCCAGCTTCGCAAGCTTCAGACAGAGCTGTTCGTGGTGAGAACGACGATGGGACTCTCGCTGCTGGGAGTTTGGCCATCTGATCTTTGTCAGCTCCAAAGTCCAACAACAAACGCACGACTGCAGTGTTGCCTTTGCGTGCGGCTGCCACTAAGGGTGTCTCCCCACGAGAGGCGCGATCTGGATTTGCACGAGCTTGAAGCAACAAAAGAACCACTTCAGTCTGATCTGCCTTTGCAGCAGCCAACAGCGCCGATTCCGGCATCGATTTAGTTGTTGGAAGCTCGGCATTGGCACCAGCATTCAGTAGCAGTTTCACCATTTCCACATGACCAATTTCTAATGCTTGCTGCAATGGCGGAGTAGTTTTTCCATCAGGATTCGCGGCTGCATCCAACAGCAAACGTAGCATTTTCGGGTCTCCCTGACAGAAGTTGAGTGGAACCCGACCACTATCCCCTGCTTCCTTGTCTTTATCGGCACCTGCCTCTAACAAGAGTCTCACTAGCTCAAAATGCGAGCGCCCTGCAGCTTCATGTAAAGCTGTGTATCCGCGGTGATTCACGATATCCGGATCAATTGGCTCCTGTAAAAAGGCTTCCACGGTAGGCTGTTTCCCCATCTGCACTGCACGGAAGAAATTGCGCTTAGCTTTGATGTCCGGCACAATGAACGACACCAAGAGAAGTTGGAGATCTGCTGGAAACCTGTGCCGAAACAACCAAGTGATATCAAGTGATGCCCCCCCCAGAAGGAAAAGATGAAAAAGTGCCAAGTCGACAGTTTCAATTTGCAACTTGTGACGTCCACATCGAACTTGCCGAGACACTCCAGGTCTTTTAAGGCCAGTTCACCTCCATGGGTCGTCTTGATGGGCAATCATGGCAATCCCTAAAATTGACTTCCATGCAGCCAAACATATCAAACATGGGGGGATTAGCCAAAGACAAAATCACGCCATGTTCTTAAACTGTGACTCAAACATCTAGCTTCACTGTTGAATTTCGAGCCATGTTTGCTTGTGTTTGCCCCGAGCCTTCAAGAATCTGGTCTTTGTAAATGATGCGCTGCCGAAAAATCGACACCTTGACTTGGGAGCTACAGTACCTGAGCATTGCAGCGGAATAAAGAGACCCTGTCAAGCAACATTAAGCCGAATAAGCAAGATATCCTCAGCTGCAGAACCGGAAACGAAAAACGAAAAGAAACGGGGAAAAAAAGCGGGACGAAAGCTCGGATGAGACACTGCTTCAGTGCCTTCACGGATAAGAACCCTGGTCTTTCGACCAACTCGCAGATCTGTTCAGAGCCCAACGTCAGCTCTTCACCAGAGATCCGTTGGATCCGTAAAGCCATGGGATGCGTTGCAAAAAACGACTTGAGCCAAAGAGAGTTTTGATCATGTTTGATCTACGTATGTTTGTGGGTCACTTCTCGGTGAATTTGTCTTGCTACGTCTACACCGTTTTGTCACTGTGATTCCTGTGTTCTTATATGTTCTTACCAACCCCCAAAAAAAGTGAAAATGACTGATACCAAACTAATATGAATGTGTACTGCGCAACCGCAATCTTAAGGTCATGAAGCTTACAGATGGGTAGAGTGTTTAAAAAAAAACATAATGAATCAGTGGAGCCCTCTGAGACACCAGGCGCAGGGAGGACAGGTCCACATAGACGGCGGCAGGACAGGATCGAGTGCTGGTAGGAGACCTACCAAACTTCTGGGGCAAATCTACATAAATCTACCTTCGGTAGATGAAAGATGATATAGATGGGGAATGTTAGGGGTGTACTGTGGCCGCTGTTTGCCTAATTGGATGTCAAGATCCTGTTGTAAATATCGCATCCAACTTGAGGTGTCTGGGGTGATCCTGAACATTGTAGCTAAGCACGTTCTCCCGAATCTCACAAAGTGCTCAGATCCATGTGACTTGGCGACAATGTCTGTCCACGGCCCCATTCATACTCGGTGCCCGGCAAATGTGATCGCTAGAACAATTGATTATCAAACCACACCATCCAAAACACATATATCATGCCAATTACATGTGTCCCAGGAAAATCATTCCATGGTTTTAGGATGTTTTAGGCATGGTTTGCTGTTCCCCGAATTCTGCCTGGTTTCCACTCTGCGTCCAGTGGTTTGCTGCATTGGCTGCTTTGGTGGCCTCAGACGAATTCATGCATGTGCATCCCAATTGGAAAGAGCATAACTATCATGTACACTGTTATAGAATGTTACAGATAATACAGTTTTACAGTTAGATACAGTTAGTTATACCGGTTATACCGTTAAGTTATACCTCAGTTACACCAACTATGCGTCAGCCTTCGCTGAGGATCCCAACACCACCGCCTTTTGCACGCTGGCAGCCGCTCCTTGCAGCAAAGTAGGCCTCAAAATGGCGATGCTTTCTGGGGAACAATGGGAACATTTACAGAAACTCGCATTGTTGTGCCCAGTTCACAGGTTTGGGCACCACACTGGATGTCTTTTCGTGAGTGCATCATTTTTTACAATCCTGTTACACTTGTGATGAAGGTCAGGGGGCGTTGCTAAACCGGGTGAGAGGCTAGGTGATTCTGTCAAGATTTGGATCTTGCTGGGCTCCCTCACCCAGACGTTGGGATTGAAAGGTTCGGTGCCCCCGATTGCACCTGCAAGTGGAAAGGCTTGAACAGAAGCTTCAACATGTTCAAACGATCTCAAATGTATCCGAAAGTCTTTTGCAAATCTCTAAAATTTGGGCAGGAGCTTGGAGAGAAGCTCTCATTTTTTCAAAAATTAATGACATCCGTACCATGCCAAGGTGATCGGGTCATCAAGTCATCCACACAAATCTTGGAGAGGTTGGGCCGGGGCACATCGACGGTGTCATGGGACATGAGATGATTCCCCATCTGCACCTAGCAGACCTGGCCGACCTGGCCGACCTAGCCCTAGCTGGCCCCAAGCTGAGGAGCCCCACGGCAGGCCACGGCATCCCTTGAGTCGTGGGGTAGGTGACAAAGGGCATGGTGTGTTGCCTCAGTGACTCAGTGCGGGTACAAAAAAAAAACTGGAAACCATATGAAACAATATGAAACAATCACGTCATGACAGCCATGGTATGATCTTTGAGTCATTGGCTTTGGAATTGGCAGATTATTTGAGCGGTGTTGAAAATCCTTTTGCAAATTTGTTATAATCCCATGTGGCTTTCGCGGAGCTTTCGCGGTACTTACGCAACCACACATTTAGCTTTCGCGGACGCTGAGTCCATCATGTTTGCTTTCGCGCAGCTTTCGCGGATAAGTTAAAACTAGTGATAGGCAATCATTTCAAGCTTTCGCGGAGCTTTCGCGGTTAGAATTTTCAACCCCTCTTTCACGGGTGCTTTCGCACAGCTTTCGCGCGTGAGGTTTTTACTTTCGCGGAAGTAAGCTAGTTTAACGTTTATTTAAAATGCTTACTTGGAGGTCTTTGACGCTGCTCATTTGACAACTTGAAAACCTCCTGGGCGGACACATGGCAATACCAACACCCTAAAGAGGCCCAGTAGCACGCCCATCTGCATCTGGTTGGTATTCTGCGGCTGTGCGCTTGGCCTTAGAGGACAGGTACATCAGGTGATTCGTTCAAGTCATGAAATGATGGATGCTTTTTGATCCACATTTAAAGCGAACTTAGCGACAAATTCGCCCTGGAACACCTGAGGATCACACGCCTTGCTGGGAGGTTGTGTGGCAGGTGCCCTTGAGTCCTTGGTTGTGAAGAATGTGAAGCTGGAGACCCGGCTTTCTTTCAAAAGCAAAGAAACATTCCGTCGAATCTGGGACTATTCTGGGGAACAACTAACACACAGAGGATCCTACAGGCAAACGAGCTATGGCCAGCTGTGGCCAGCTGTGGCCAGCTGTGGCCAGCTATTCAAACTGCCACAGAGACCACAAACCACAAAAGTTTCGGTAACGAGGCTCTGATGCCACTGGGGAGGTTGGTGCATGTGGCGACGTTGGTTGCATCATGGTATTGGCAGACTCAGCACCTGGCAGACTTTCGTGTCATGCGTCCCGGGTTCAGCGTTGAAGTAGGAGAAAGTGACAATATGTCACATCATATTTGACATCATGATGCCACCATCATTAAGGTGGACAGTAAGTATGAGGGGAAGGATTGGGTGAGGATACCGAAAACCAAAGCTGAAACAACTGAAACAAGTCAACATCAAGTCAACATCAAGTCAACATCAAGTCAACATCAAGTCAACATCAAGTCAACATCAAGTCAACATCAAGTCAACTTGTTTCCTCTGCATCCGATGTCGAAGTTCCGAAGGGTCTGCCTGCGGGTCCCGGAGTTCCTCCAAAGAAGCACTGTGGCCCCTCGAAATAGGCTGACATTGGTGACAGCCCCATTCCCTGAGCCACAGGTGGAAAGAGTGGAATGAGTGGAATGAGACATCTTGAGTAAAGACTATAGAATCCTACAGAGATACATAGAGTACAAGTATCATAGAGTAAACTTGGAACGTTGATGGCGACTATGTACTACGCTCTAATGATATACTAGAGCTCCAGGGTGGGTGTTTTCACAGAATCTCACTTCAGCTTTCGAGAAAGTTTTTACAGTTGAGCACCGGACACCATTGAAGTATGCCTGGAGTTGGGACAGGATCAAATCAACAAAACATGGCAGGGCACTATCGCAGACCTTATACATATATATATACCTTGTCTTGGGCCAGATTCGAAGAGATTCCTCCAATGAGCTCTTGATATCTCTTGATTGCTGAACTGAACCCAGCAAGTCTTTCGAACACTCACGAACACTCAAGTTCATCAAGACTCCGGGAGGCAAAGGTGACGCACAGCGCACCTCGCATGGAGATTGCCCGCCAGGGGACCGCAAGGAGCGTGGTGTCGTGTCTGTCGACCTGTTTGCAACAGAACTTCGACACATTTTGACGCACCTTAGGACCTTTGCTTCCGCTAGTCACTAGATGAGTGGATTCGGACATATTCTGACTCTTGGATACTCTTGGTGGCTTTATAGACCATGACCATGATAGACCATGATAGACCATGATAGACCATGATAGACCATGATAGACCATGATAGACCATGATAGACAACTTGGATAAGAGGTGATGTGATGTGATATGCTTGCTGAAACACAAGTCATGATCGTATGGAACATGAGCACATCCGACCCTACTAACTTGGATGCTGATATGTTGAGCGAGGAATCCATAATGGTCTAAATTTTCTAAATCTAAGCATTGCCCACCATTCCTTGGAGTCTCAAAGGTGTTATAAAATGTTATAAAGATTTCTAAAGTCCCTTCTTTCAAGATCTTTCAAGAGGTTTCCCACAGTTTCCGTGCAAAGCGGCTTTGGGAAGTTGCGGGTTGGCAATGGCAGCTTCATGTGCGAGGTCATGTTGATCCGAGGACTCCCAACCTGGGCGAAACTTCTTTGCCAAGATGGGAGTTATTTCGGAGTTTGGGCCAGTTTCGGGGGTTGAAAATGAAAAAATATCGTGAAATGTCATGAAATGTCATGAAATCACATGAAACAGCAGGGATTGACAAAGGCAGTGGTGAAAATCTGTGTTGTTCTTCAAGTCAAAGATGTCGCAAAATGATATGCCTGGCTGCCTGGCTACAAAGTCTGTGTTTCTTCCTCTTACGTCCATTGGTCCCTGTACGAGTACCAAACCAGACATTGGCCGAATTTTGGAAACCCTAATTCTCGAGACCCCAAACTCTTACACAGACAGCTTCTACAGTAGTTGTCTTGGTAGGCCTGAAGGGAAAAAAGAGGGATCACATCTTCTCGGCAAGTGGCAACGAGTGCCCGATCTTCACTTGTGGAGGCTTGAGTGTTCAAAGCAGCTGCGGATAAAGCGAATCTAAGGGATATTCCCTGACAGTTTTTGCCGTGTAGTTCAAGTATGTTCAAGTGACAGCCAGGGCAAAAAAACAAGTTGCTTGCATCATTTTAAATTTCCATCTCAAATGTTCAGGAGAAGATGTCGATCTCAACCTTTTCACTGGTGCAATGATCTCTCAGCGCAGATTCTTAGAGCGGTTTCCAACAGAGTTGTTGATCCAAGAAATGAAATGGTTCCTAGCTGCCCTAGCTGAGTCCCGCATCAAATGGCCCAACCCGTTACAGATTGACATCTTTCATGATGGCCTCACGACAAAAAAAGGAGATCTTGGGCACTTCCAGCAGCTGCAGCCAGGTGTTTGAGGACCTTCGGACTCGACTCAGAAATCCCGAGGAATCTGCGAATCCGGGAGCTTTTCAATACGGTTCGAGATGTTTCTAGATCGTTGTCATCAAAGATTGAGAGAAAGCCGAGGGAAGCTGCCGATGGAACTCAATCTCTTTCTAGTGCAAAGGACATCAGTGCATAATGACCTCTTGGTGTCCTGAAGTTGAGCAAACCCCAGATATCCTCCCATCACCTGGTGTGTGTGTGTGTGTCAATCCTGTGTAACTAATCAAGTAGCAGTATCTGCATGGAAAATCATGGAATTTATAAAATCGATGAACCTGTCGTTTTCCCGTGAACGGCAGCGCACTTGAGGTGCATCATGATGTTTTGCCACTGCTTCTCGACTTCAAAGAAACCTTAGCACGGTTTCAGTGCTTTCGGACGGCCAAAACATGGCAGATCTACCATCTGAGAAAAAATAGCAACACAATGATTCAATGAATGTAATAAATAATCGATGTATCAGTATGTATCAGTATCTTTTTAGGAAAAAACGATACAATCCAATTTGATGAGGTGTTCGTCGCAGCCACAAGAGACTTGCCTAGCTCTTGCACAATTTGTCCATGCAGCTGCAGTGCTACATGCTTCAGCCATCCCCATTCACCTTGACCCTTCCGTGCCCCCAGACGCTTCCACTCCTTGTTCCGTTCGGTGTCACGTTGCATGAGTTCCTGGTAAAATGGCAGAGGTCCACATTTTGGATCTACCAAAAAAACAACAGGACGCTTGATACACTTGGATGTCACGTTGATTCAGATTGGTCCACTTTGATACACTTCTGTTCCGGTCGAGCCATTTTGCATGCGACATCTCTTGCACAGTCCTTCACCAAACCTTCCTGCAGCATATGTTCTCTCGCCAAGACATAGCCTTGCTCTATGGAGATCGTGGGAGGATTCTTCCTTCGGGGAAATTGGAATCAAACATCCCCTAACATCTCCTGTTGTGACCGGTCACTTGCGGGAGACTGTCATAAGTTTGAGGCAAACATGCTGCACTGGGTTTGGCATCTGGTAGTAACCAATCGGTGTATCGGTCTTGCACACCAACAAAGCAAATACTCACGAACCACTCAAAGGGGGAAGAGCCAACCCTTTTGAGTCGAATCTAATGAAAAGCGCACAATCGCCTCTGATTGGTAAAACAATGAAAACCATTGAAAACCCAAGTCTCTCCAGGGTAAACAAACGAACTGAACATATCTGAACACCCTTGTCGTCAAACTTCAAACAGACCTTTCGAATCCTCTCGATTGATCCTGTGATGATCAGACGTCCCGATCGCAAATGATGTCTGAGCTCAGCTGCCATATTGTGCTTCATGCAGCCGGTCGCACAGCTCACCAATGATCTCGAGAGTTTCAAGGGTCGAAGGCCCCGATGTATCACAAATGCCCTCACGATCCCAAAACAAAACACATGACATTATGAAAAAATCCGGATACATTTTTTGAACATCATGTTGTTGTGCACAACCTCTGGCAGAGAAGTACAGTACCTTGGAATGTGAGTTTTACAAAGTGGAGGGTTTGTAAAGTGAGAGCTGAAGCAAATCGAGTTGAGAGCCATGGTATCTACATTTTATTAGGAAAGCAGAGAACAAAAGCGCTACGGAAAAGTCATGAACCCATGCATGATAATGTATACTTTCCTGCATTTGGCTTGCCCCCTGCCCTAAAATGGCCTAAATGTACCCAGTAAATTACCCATAATTACCATACACAATGATATGGATAGCCAGTTTTCTGGATAGAAATGGCTGTGTGGCCTTGAGTTTTGCATCGTGTGCCACCAGGTCCTGGAAGGAATCTTGCCAAAACAAGCATCGGAAGTCCTGTGTGTCAACCTGTACTGTTTTAAGACATGTTTTAGATGTTCAAACGGGTACTCAAATATTTCATGAGTTTATTGCTGCAGCTGGCATATCAGATTCATAGTAACTAAATAGTAAAATTGAAAAGTGCAGTCAGTCCCTTCGGCTTGCTTTGGACCCAAGGAAGTCGCACAAAAAAGGGACTTATAAACTGATGCTGCATGATGCAAATAACCCAAGTCAGCATGTTCACAACATGCCGAGTACAATTATCCCGGTTGGTCAGAGTCCACAGCATTTTGGATGCAAGAATCGGGTTCATGCCTACAACACTCAAAGGGAAATTGTAGTCAACGCATGTCCAAATATGCACCAATACCAAATAATTACAAGTTAACCAAGAAATGAATGACACAACACTTTGGATCTGTGAGCAAACAAAGACCTTTGTTCATTCAACCTCATAGCCTATTTGACGCGAGGAAAACCTGACTTCTTTGCCGCATCTTTGTCGCATCACGAAGTGGTCCGCAATTCGATCTCGCGTGGTGGCCGGGCCTGTGGCAACTGTGGCGACCCGGTACGGTCACAGGCAAAGTGGCAGGCGTACAGCCGCAGAGCCACAGCCACCAAAATGAACGTTTCGCTCTGGCAGATTCTGCGTGTGCCATTTCTACTGGCACTGAAACCGTCTGTTCGTGAACAAATTCTCCTGCCCTAAGGGAGAAATTCACGACAACCTGCAAGTCTTGAGTGTCTTCTGGCAGGGAGGTCACATTGACATCAATGTCACGAAGTGGACCTCAAACCAGGCATCTCGAAAATCCACGACGCTCAGGTTTGACCTCAACGCACGGACTCTCTCCCTCAGGTTTATGCCAGGCAGCTTTTTGCAAGCCACAGACACAACTTGAGGATTCAAAAAATCTTCTTCTACTCTCCGCAGCAGGCCTTCTTGGTGAAAACCCGCAACAGTATCTTTGGGAATGCCTCCCAAGGGTGAGGTCACAAAGAATTTTGGACTTTGCCAAACGAGAGCGTGCCTATTTTGCTCAGAGTTGTAGACTGTAAAGAGACATTCATAAACATTGGCTAGGCTACAGCTGCGCGGCATTCATCATCTGGTAGAACCAACTCGAATGCTATGATGTGTTCCTCCGCCACAGTCTCCTTTTCCTCAACAAATGCCACGTTCATTATCCCATGGAATACGGAATGCGAAGATAAGTTTAGCGGCAATAGAATACATCGAAATTGAACCAAATCGCCTTTCTCCAGAACGAAGCTGTCAACATGTGACCCTTCACCTCTGAGATGGTCAGACTGCTCGTATGATTCGTATGTCAGGTGGCCGCACAAATGCTGCGCATCCCACAGTTTGAACTTTCGGTCCAGCGATGCATCTTGACAATCGATACGGAAAACCATGAGCCTCACAGGCAACCCTCCGAGCTTCCAAATCTGCAAACTTAAAACCACGGCAGCTCAATGCAACTCCTAATTTTCATGGATCTGTTCACTGGTCCTCGTTGTCAATGAAGGTGCAACTCCACACAGTCAGCACAGCTATGGGAAAGAGACAATACAATATTGAATCAAAGAATCGATCTGTTATGTGCAGAAGAGAAGGACAGAGAATTGGAAGAGAGACTCCGAAAGGCAGAAGAGGCTGCCAGAGCAGCAGTCAATGAACTATGGGAAACACGTTTTGAGATGGCTAAAGATGAATTAAAAGAAGAAATGCGGAAATATGCGGAACATTGTGTCGTCCACAGCAAGTGGTGCGGATCAAAGAATACCGGTCGTGGCTTCGACAGAAATATCTCAATTGTCGCTGCACCTTCATTCGCTCCAAGATGCACCCGGTGTCATGAACTATTCGCAAAGGTTCTCGAGACACCGTCACTGTGGGGACATCTTTGGCCTGACAAAGTGTCAGAGCCAGCAGCCACGAGGACAGTGACATCTTTGGTCAACCCATAGTGACAGCCGACAGGGAGCACCCCGTGAGCATCTGAGCCAAGACCAGTCCCAGCAAGACTCAAGCATTTGATTTCTGAATATAGTTGTTCTGTGCGATTGGAATCAAACGCGTCTAACTTTTGCAACAAGAAGTCCAACGGTTTCAGTAGCTCTCGCGTGGGCTGAAAGTCTCCTCTTCATGTTTCTACAAGTCTGTCATGCCCAGCAACACTACTTCATGGTCATGATCCTGCATTATCAGTCCTACTCTGTGGGATCAAAAGAGGGGCAGGCAAAGGGACGCCTACACACAATATCTCAAAATTGAGTCTTTATCCCAGTTTTGGGGTCAGAAATGTCAGTAATCTTGAGCCGTACACATAACCCAGGCTGCCAGCTGACACCGCGCAAGTCTCCTTCTCATGTACCGCTGCGTTGGGCCTGCGGCCAAGGGTCCTCACCTGCAAAGCGAAGACTTCCATGGCAGCTATAGCTACTGTGCTACTATAGCTACTGTAGCTCCAAATGCTCCAAAATCTGGTGCCAAAGGGGGCATCCATCACCATCTGTTTTTTGATGGTATATTGGCCACGGACAATATTTAGTATATAGCTCCAAGTCATCAAATTTTGAAGAGTGTATTATCGTGTTTCAGGTTTTGCGAATATAGCAAGTGTTATCGTTTTTTGAGGAGTGTATATTATCGTTTTCCAAAGCCCCAGCTCAATTTCCAAAAAATGAAAATGTCTCGAATAATACTTTCCATTACGCTAAATTTTAGCTGTAGCTCATATACGGTATGACATGGAGTTGTTCCAATGCAAAAGAACAAGAATGAATGGGTTCCGTGAGTCGCAACGGAAACTGATGTTTCCGCAAGTCTCAAAACGTGGGCACGACCTGCTGAGACGGTATTTCCTCAGCCTTACTCTATGATATTGCACTATATTGCACTTATACATAAGACTTATACTTTTATATCATATATATATATATAGTCCTCATATATATATATATGTATCATTATATATGGACTTCTCATATCTATATCTATATAATTATATAGTCCTACATATTTCCAGCATTTTCCATCTGCAGCCCTAACAGCCTTGGCCATCTGCTCGGTGATGAGCTCCCAAACCTGGCACGGCGCAGCTGGCACAGCTGGGCCCTGACATTTATTAATTAATCATGATGAATAATCTGGTTGAATAAGATCTGATTTGTTTGTTAATCTTATTTGATTAATCATGATTAATCTATATATAATCTATGTATATTCATGGGTTTTATAGATTCAAAGAAAACACCAATGATTGTTGCTCCTAGACAGCACCAGACTCAATTTGCTGACAGACTATGCGGATTAAACTGTAACTTGTGAGAGCAAAAGTTTGTGTTTCAGCTGTCCTTTTGACGTCTCCAGACTGTGGCGAGTTTGCGTTCCGCAGGTCATGTGGACATAGATCAGTACTGGATGGCACTGGTTCATTAATTTTATACAAATACATGTATATAACTTTATTATGACTCCCGCCAAAATTCTATGTGAACAAAGAGAACAAAGGGCCTCAGCGTGATGTAGGTCAGCCACCAAAGAAGAGGACTCCTCCTGGACGACAGCCACAAATATGCTGCAGTTGGAATCTCTGTAGCAAACATCTGGTGACTGAATTTAGTGCATCCTCAAATATGCAAATGCAATTGTGACTGCTTCAAATATTGTTTCATCTAAGGGCAAGGGTGTGGACAAGTCTTGGATGCTTGACTTTGCAAAGGATGCTGAAAGACTCTGTTGGCACAGAATCAATATGTAAAGTCTACACTTGTTATGTAACGATTCATTGAATACATGTTTGCATGTATTCTCATACTGGCATTGAAATTCCAGTTTCTGTCTTGTCCCGCTTCCTGTTCATAGCCTGTCTGTCCGTGCATCATCACGCAAATGAAACGGTACTTCTAGATTCGCATCTGAAGAACTTCCCCCCAAACTGCCTCCACTCGGTGTTCATCTTCTCCAAAAACACCTTGGTAACTTCAGCAGTTGCCAGTGAAGTAACTACTGCATTGACAATCTGCATTGTGGGGATGGTTCATGTGCAATTAAACTGGCATTTCCGTGCAGTGAGACTTATGAGACATTGTGCCACACCATGGTCCCGGGGGTCCAGACCAATCGGCTTGAACTCGAAGTGCAGCTTGGCCCAGTTTTCCTGCATCCTGCAACGATAACACAGCCACCACAGCCACCACAGCCACAGCGTCAAAAGTTTCAAAAGTCTTTGTCGAGTCCCGACCTTCGCAGCTCTTCTTCGATCAACATCTCTTTGGAGGCGGTTTCCGAAATGGCCTCCGAAAGTCTCCGAAACATCGAAATCTTTCGAAACGCTGGTGTCCCGGTGGTGTCCCGGCGGTGTCTCGTTGCTCCATGGTGATTTAGGTGACGGGTGTGGAAGTGGCTGTGGCCATGGGCAGCTGAGGTCCACTTGCAAAGATGGGAGGGTTTTTTCCCAAACATCCTTCTATATCCTCCTTCTATATCCTTCTATATCCTTCTCCACTGTTGAAAATTGCTGACAGTGGTCCATCCCTTGGCAGGTTACACCTGGATCTTGGCGAGGTGTGCCACCTTGGTCCAGTCCCAGCAAGGCCCCAGATTCTAGTTTATGTCATAGTTTATGTTGATTTGAATTTTGAACTATTTAGTGGAATTTGGGCCCAATTTGCTCCACACGCAACTGAGAGGCTTCTTTTCTGGTAGATCCGCGGACAATGTCATGTTAGCAAATCATAAGGTGCTGACAAAAATAGACCTGGAGGAAAGACACTGCAAAGTGCTCCGAAAGGTCACTTGTTCGAGGCTCTGGTTGAAATCCCACCCAAATGTCAAGCTCTCAAGACTACTTGGCAGGGTCAAACCTTCCATACTCTGGTTGAGTCCAAATTTCAAGCTCTGAAGACTGCTTGGCGGGGTCACCCTTTCCAGGCTCTGGTTGAAATGCTATCCAAATGTCAAGTTCCGCAGGCTGCTTGGCAGGGTCACTCGTTGCAGGCTCAGGTTGAAATCATCCCCAAATGTAAAGTGTTCAAGGCTTTTTGGCAGAAGCTTCAAACACATGACAGTTGTTATACCTGCTATTTGCGCAATCCCTTCGACAGCAATGCGTGCATCGGGGGCCGGGGATCCTTGCTTTTGTATAGAACACCATGCTGCATAAACATCTGTTGGAACATAAGTGCAGGAAAGGCTTGCTTCCTTGTCTGAAATTCCGTGCTCTTGCAATGACAGGTGGAGCACCAGCTGGGAGTGTAGCGCCTTTCTTTCGCGGAAGTTGCTTTGAAACCATCTCGTACACTTTCCAGCCCGTAGAGCAACCACTGAGCTCCAACACATATCCTTCACCATTCAGGCAGAATACTTGAAGATTAATCATATCAGAGACACTGCTTGGCCCCACATAGCCGCTAGAAGCGCCACTAGACATCAGCTCTCAAGCACCGGGCTTTGCCACCCATAAAGCTCATAAAACAGTTAA
This sequence comes from Cladocopium goreaui, assembly GCA_947184155.2. Classification (NCBI taxonomy): domain Eukaryota; class Dinophyceae; order Suessiales; family Symbiodiniaceae; genus Cladocopium; species Cladocopium goreaui. The sequence goes on from CAMXCT020006533.1 coordinate 249,186, forward strand.
AACCTTCCTTGAAAAATGTTGCAGTTAAGTCGAGTCATAGCTTCGTGCGATATGGGAGGAGGTTGCGATGCTGGAATGCCCAGCTTTCAAGTGTGGGTTGATGCGATAGGTGAGAAAGACCGCGATACAATCATGCAACGACTAGATGCCAATATATATATATATAAATTTATTATGAATCTTTTAGATAAGTTTTACTCGAATCGCAGATCTCTTTGCGAGATCTTTTTCAAGATCACTCCCAATACCCGTGAGTTTCCGCACAAACGGGAACCGTTCGTTCATGTTGGAGAGGTTCATCTCCTGCACATCATGCTGCACAATGCCATGGCATGTGCCAATGTGCCGTGTCACAAGCCGAAGAGCCGAAGGTGCTTCTTCTGGCTTCAAAACTGGAAACCCATGTTTGGAATAAAGTCTGGAATTTGAAACATATCCCTGGGTAAAGCCAAATATATCCAAATAGTTCCAAATATGCTTCTGAATCATCGGCGGCTTTTCCACACCGGGCTGGCGTCTTTGTTTGGGCTGCGTTTCTACAAATGGCAGAGAGTATTTTACACATTGATCCACTGCGTAGGCTGCAGCTCCTTCATCTGATTCGCTTGGATGTTCTGATCAATCGCCTCGCCAATCAACGTCCTGGCACTTGAGATGCCACGTGCATCTATACTCCAAGATCATGTGCCCTTTCACGGATTCCGCTGATCATGTCCACATCATTTAGCATCTACTGTCTCTGATGTGAATTGGAAAATGTGATCCCTTGACCCCCATCAACTCTGGGTGCACTGGCCAATGGCGTTCACGAAGTCCCGGATTGCGTAAGGATACGATGACCTATGGACATGCTTGGAGCATGATTTCCATGATCTCCAACTTTTACAACATACGCTTGCAATGGTCATTCTTCTTGCTTCGGTGCATATTATCATATCATTCGTCCAATCCATCCCTGCTTTTAAGACAACCAGTTGCATCAAACATCGAAGATACCCGGAAATAAAGAACAAAAAACTGATCTTTGCACCCCTGGAACAGTGAAGAAATTGACACACAACAATATTCTGAAGCGCAATGTCTTTATACAGCGGAATCTGTTGGTCAGCTGAGCCCCAAAAAAAGTCCACACGGGTCTCCGGGCAGGCAGGAGCACACGCAACTCCGTGAGTTCCAACGACAAGGAGTGCAGCACCTGAACCGCTTCAAAGGTGTGGTGTTGCGTGTTGAGCTCCAAAAAATATCCCAAAATGGTGTGGGTATCGAGCCCAACCTGCCGCGGTCTCAGCTGCGTAGCAAAAACCTGCCACAAAGCTGATAAGACGATTGCATGAGAGTCCCAACAGCCATTTCGTGCAACAATCATACGCATACACACGTTTTCATTGCTACCATCCAACCTACTTGTTCCAGAAATTGCACTTCTCTGCAACTTCGACCAGTCGACCCAATGTCCTTTGCAAAGTGATTGGAAACTGATAGCCATTTGAGGCTGCGGCCTCTTCCAATCGCTTCATGGTCTCTGTGCAGCTCTGCAACTTTTGCTTCACCCCGTTGGGGTCGATTTTGGACTTGGCGCAGGCTTGCGACCAGAGAGGGAGGGATGGAAATGCATCAGAACATGCTCAGAACATGCAACACACCAGAACAATTTGATCGTCTGTCCATGAAACATCATTTTGCTCAGAGGATTGCCCGTGGAGAAGACTGCACATGACCTTCTAAAGAATTGCAATTTATAAACAAATTATATCAAATTATAGACAATATTGTAATATAATATAATATAATATATATATATATACACATTGTATACATTCCTTATCTGTAAAAGTTCAGTGAACCACCAGCAACGGCCCGGCAGTCCCAGCTGTGTCTCACTTTTCTACCGAGCATTGGCTGTCTGTTCTTGCATCCTGTCACAGGAATGGTATGAACGGCACATAGGGTAGGAGTGTGAATCATGGTTGAACTCATATTCTCTGGAAAGCAAACTGACCGGTTGATCCATTTTTGGCAAAATAAATTTGCTGCATCTGAGTTTGATGATCATACAAGAGCCAAACGGGGTCCTCTGTACAAACTGATCTCGTTGTGCTCTGAGTTGTTGCTGATGAGCAGAGTTGGGGCTTGTTGGCACCACCTCGCAGGGTCGCCGAAGACCTGACTGCCTCACCATTCCTATCCTTTTTGTGGTATGGTACGGTATGGTTCTTCAACACCAAGAAACTCACAAGTTCAATCCCATGATTCCAGCTTGGTTTGGTGGGCTGGAGGATTCAAACAAGTTGTGTACAGAACTCAAGAATACTCAAGAACAATTTTATTGAAAAACAGTGAGAAAAACATCATTCTTTTTGTAAACTGACCTCCACCTCTGCAACGTCCTGTGGTCCTCTGAAGAAGCAGCAGCAACCTTCGGTTAGACTGTTTTCAAGAGTTTTCAGGGCTGAGAAACACAAGAGTCACATTTGATGACCCTTCTTCAGTTTTGATGCACTGTCGAGTCTTTCTCTACAGTGAAAATAATCAAGACCGATCAGTAAAATATAGAGTAGAAATGAAATAGAAATAGAATAGAAATGGAATAGAAGTGCCAAGCAACAACACCTGGAGGAACTTCGACCCTGCAGTGGCTGACCCATTTCATCACCTCCACGGAAAAGAGCGCAGAAGCTCTTCCATCCTCCCGAAGTCAAGGGCTGCTCATCGTCGAAATCCGATTGGTTAATGCGATGCACCACGCCAAAACGATCCCGCTCGGTTCGACGCCAGCTCTTTGCCACCTGGCAGCGATCTGACAATGCTATTGTGAGCATGTCATAATCTATAGTGATACTATGAATTACTATGAATTACTATGATATACTACGGATTACGTAATAGTAGCACTTGAACTCATCCTCTGTGGTGCTGTGCTATCAGGAAACAACTTCAAACGCAGCAAACCCATTCACCGACTGCTCTTTGATCTCCTTGGTATGCCTTGGTACTACAGTCTGTATCTCATGTTTCTCATCTTTTCCACATCTTTTGGTTCATTCCTCGAATGGTGGAAACATGTTGAAACATCCATCCGACAGGCCCCCGCCTCGAACAAAGAATGGGTGTGAAGTTGCCGTGCCTTCGGAATACACTGAAAATACACTTCCCCCGTGTGACCCGTTCCCCGCATTCCTGCTGCCTTTCACGAATTGCATCTGAGACGTGTTTCAAATATTTATTTGTTGATTTTCCGTTTCTAAATATGTCTAAATTTCTACATAATTCTGTACTTGAAACATCTTGAAACATCATCAAACTGTTTCCTCCTCGATTTCACCAGCAGCTGTGCCTTCCGCAGTTTCCCAATTCGTCGTGCCTGGCGCTTGGCATCTGCCGGGTCTGCTCGGAAATCCCGAGATCCCATGCCTCGATGAGACTCATCACGCCCATCCATCCAACAAGGCCACCCAGGAAGCCACGAGCTCCCTGTTCAATCAGGCCATAGATGGCCCAACCCTTAGAGTGTCGATGGCATACCAGGTTACCATGGCCATGGTGAGACCTTGCTGGATTTCCTTCCCACCTTGACGTGTCTTGATGAACTTTCGTAGAATGAACAGCAATGAACTGATGCAATTTCGTGCAGTTTCCAGCTCCCAAGTCTATGGTACTGGTAGCCTTCGATGCCAACCGACCGTTGCCACAACGACTCGTCTCCAAGTTGCAATGAACAGCAAGCCGCAGGGCACAGAGGTGCAAATCAACACCATGGCTGCCTGCACTGGCCCGGTTCCCACATCTTCCCACCCCACCCAGTGTCTCACACCGACAGTGCCCACCTCCCTAAGGTTCGCAGTGGTTTGGGTCCAGAATGTTGTCAAAAAATGTCAAAAATCCATAAGAATCCAAACATTCAGTTCTTCACTTTATGGGTTCATCCAGGTGGGGCCTGTATCACTAGAACTGGTCAGATGGCAGAGCTTCCCTCTCCCTGGCACCTTTCTGGGCGTCACGCCACAGAAGAACATCAGACCTGTGACCTGAATCTGTTGAAGCCAAAATTATGACATTTATCAAACTAATCATTGAAAGCATTGGAGTCGTTGGAAGAATCTAAATATTGAAGCAAGTTGGAGCTTGGCGTTTGTGCAAGATGTTTGTTCATCTCTTTGAAATGGTTCAGAATGCCTCTTTCGCAATGTTGATCGGGGCCCAAACAAGCAATTTGGCTCCATCTGCAGGGTACATTGGAAAGAAGACATTGAAGAGGAAAAGTGCCTCGAATCCAAAGCTGAGAAAAACGCTAGGCACAAATGTCTTTGGAAGCCACAAACGGTTCCGAGTCCCACGATCTCTTCCCAATGTTTCCGCAGGGGCATAGAGTATACAGTATACAGGTTGTCACAGGTCGGCTGGAATTCTTTCGGTGTCGCCCCAAGACAACAAATTTCATGGAAAAACGGTATATCAGATATGTCTGTCACTTCATCTGTTTATCATGGTGTATCATGGTGTATCATGGTGTATCATGGTGTATCATGGTGTATCCATCTGACCATCTCGCTCCTACAAGTATGTGGGATTTCCTGGGCCTGGGAGCCCGGGCCACATTCAAGCGAATGGCGCTCAGCACTGTGTCGAATGGGAGATACGACCACCTGTCAAGATCAAGGGCCCAAAGACTACACAGTGACTACACAGTGACTGCACAGTGACTGCACAGTTCACACATGCAGCTTGTCAAATCTTGTCAATGCCTTTCATGGTGAGTCTACGAGTCTACAAAGTTAAGTATGCATAAGTATGCATCCCAGCCATCCCAGCCATCCCAGCCATCCCAGCCCAGGCCACCTGCCGAGGTTCTGGTATGCAAAAGCACCACTGATACCTGGCAAGAACGAGCTGATGTCGACTTACATATGGCAAATGCCTTGAAATGTCAGCAAAAAAACATAGGCCCCAACATGCCCCAACCAAATCACCATGACACTAAGTCAATGACAAAAACACTGTCGTGCTTATGTCCTGATATATCCTGATGTCCTGCCTCCCAAAGGGTTCAAAGCATCGAGGAAGCAATCCCACGCAGAGTCGTAGCCCGTGAATGTCGCCTGAGGCACGAGGCGAACCTATCAAAATGACTTGAAAATCCTTAGTACAAAGCATTTTCCGAGGGCAAAACTGAAATTGGCATATTGAATGATTTGAATGGTTTGAAAAAAAAGAATCGGATGCGGCCAGACCCGACATTGCTGACCTCGTAGCTAAAGGCTAGAAAGAGCAGCGCCAGGATCCTGAGAAATTGGATGTGAAGCAGAGGATGTTGGCCGATGTTGGCAACGGGATGCTATCGGAAATTCACTTGGTCCATCAAAGATATCAAAGTGGAGTGTGGCTGCGGCGTACATTTTGCGAGAGTTCAAGCATGAGTCTAGGATGAAAGCTGGTGCGCCAGAGCTGTGAACCATCCAATAGTCTACTGTAAAGTCTCTGTGCAGTCCAAAATCGTCAGCACAGTCCAAAGCACAAACAAGTAGGAGGATGTAGGAGGCAATACCAGCTGTGAAGAGAAACAGCAGCACCTTTGCTGCACCTCACTTCACCCTGGACTGCCCTTCTTGAAGTTCCCAATGGACACCTCAAGCTCCCAATTTCAGCCCATAAAACCGGCCAAGGGGCAAGCCCCATGCAGGTATTTGCAGAAAATGGGTTGATGGTCCTCTCAAGGCAGATTAACATACCATGGCCATCAGTTTGGATTGGTCAAGTGGTCAAGGCAACTTCGAACATGGCGAACAGCATGAAACAACTAGCTTCAATCCATCCCTCCTGCTGCAACGACCATCAAATCATTTCTCAGAATCTTGGTGTTGTCGATGAGGTCCCCATCTGCAAAAAGATCGAATGCCCGGGGGCACGCAAGTCACCAGGGAAAAGGCTCAAGAGATTTTGTAGGACCATTTTTACTTTCAAACAACTGAGACATCAATTAAAAGGACGAAGAAAAAACGTGGTCTGGTAAGACAATGTGCAATTCCAGCTTAGCTTGCCGGACATTGCTCAGTCGAGTTACTTGGGCCGCGCGGGCGAGTGTGGAAGCAGATTCCACCAAAGACCCACAAAAGGATGTGACCTTAGAGCGGTGGCGGACGCTCCGACTACAGTGGCAGCAATTCTGGCAATTCTATTCAATTCTGCAATTGCTCAAAAACCTGCTGTCTTTTGTAGGCAGCAAAAAACGATACTCCTCTAGCCCGTTTCGGTAAAACGGTGAAGGCTTTCAACATCCGAACGGAGTTTGATGAAGCGTTCTCTTGAAAGCTCCAAGGCAGCATGGGGCACATTGTGGATTGTCTCCGAGCAAACGAAAGGCTTGAAGCAACACTACAAGCTTCTGATACATGTTTGGAGGATTTTGGAGGTATGTTTATTCATGTGTATACCTTTTTACCTTTACTGCTGCTGCAAGAGTCTTGCTTGGTGCATGCTATCTGCAATGACAGGCACTGTACTACTGATCATAGAAATCCGGCTGTACACGATCAGTCACAAAATCCAGCCTGTTCAATGCCAAAAGCTCCTCGCTCAGTGGTTCCACCACTGTCATAGCGTCGGCAACCGCCAATGCATGCTCAACAATGGCCTGTGCCAAATATGCATTTAACATTGGGGGATATACCTTCGCAATAGCTGTACAAAAGTTGCCCTGTGCATCTCGGCCTTGAAGTTTGGGGTGGAAATTGGCCGCATGTCCGCAACGGCCGGAACGTCCAAGAGCTCGAACAGCACGCGCAAAGCCACCCAGGCGGAGCAAGGCCATGGAGGTGGGTTTGCGAGCTTCACAGCCCAGGCAACACTGGTCGAAGGTGAAGATCTCAATGCACCGTAGGCGACGGAGCAGGCGCATGGGCTGAATAGCCCAAATGCTGCACGGCCTTTTGGCATAGGCCCAAATCGGAAAGGCCGGATGTTCGGCAAATCCACATCCTCCCATCTTGGCACAAAGGTACAACATGTGCGCCACGAAGAGGACCAGTTTGGTGCCAGTTTCGACCTGCCGCCACTCACGATCGGAAAGAGAAGGTCTGCCATAAGGATCATCATAGGTCCTCAATGGCCGAGGACCATCTGGCTGCAGACGGGCAGCGCTCCACGTTTCACAAGGTGGGCCACCGCCCATTCCAAAGACAGCGCCGGAAAGCACTTGGCGTTCCCACCACTGAACGCGATGTGCACCAGCTAAATCTCCTTGGGCATCTTGCAAACAGTAGTCGACACTGATCGTGAAGGTCTGCAGCGCACCTTGAATCCAATGCGCCTCAATCTGCCATTGGAGATCTTGCGGCCTTCTGTATCCTGAGAACACGTGGATGAAGCACAATGTGCGTATATGCAACGTTGCATGAAGACGTGCAAGTCCTCCCAGACTGAAGCATCCACAATGACCTTCGTCTTCTCCTGCAGGTGATTGATAGAGAAAGGCCATCTGCTCAGTCTCAGGCTCCTGAGGTTGAGGATCAGGAGCATTAAAACTGCAAATCCCTGCAAGCGCTGCTGCCGCAGAAGTGTCGCCAGGTCCCATACGGATTTGCCACTTGTTGAGCATCACAACAGCAGCCGGATGGTCAGCGTCAGGAAGCGGAGGGCCAAACGCACGTGTCACTGGCTGCATAGCTTTCGTCGGCAACCAGCCCTGCTTCTTGAGATCTTTAGCGTCCGCACGATCCTTCATGTCCAGCTGCGCCATTGTGTCTGCACTCAAAGGTGGAAAGCAACCACGTAGGCGCTGCAGGCAATGCGGGGCTGCTCGAAGGTGCGCACAGAGTCGGGCTCGTCCGTGAAAATCACGACAGCAACTACCACAAAGCCCATCGGTGGCATAGTGCTTAACCAGCGTCTTATACCCATGAACTTTACTGGCATGCATAGCCAAAGCCCGTTTGGAAGGGAAAACGCCGTCGCAAAGCTCACAAAGCCACTCGTCTGTCTGGGGAGCTTGCTGAAGAGGAATGCGCACACCATCGGAGGCCAACTTATGAGCAAAATTATGTTGCCAAACATCCACATAGGCATACTGCTCCCGGTACCTTCGACATGAAGCAACAGCTCGCTTCAAGCGTCCCTTCCAGCAGTGATCAATGGAGACAAAGACAATCCAATCTTGCAACGAAGAGCTTGAGGTAAGACTGCATCGATCGCCATAGAATCTGGTGAACCACCCAAAGGACTCAAACAAGGCTGCAAGCCATGATCCCTCTTCTGCCCCAATGGTTGCAAGCAAATTCCACAAGACTGGAGGTGTGCCATCAATCAAACGTCGAAAATAACGAAGCCTAGCCAAATGGAGCGCATCCCAAGGGGTGATCATCCCTGCCAAGCCACACAACGTTTCCAGAGCAAATGCAAACGGAGGGTGGCCACGAAGCATTGTCCGCACTAAAGGGTATAGCATAGGACGAAGCCCGGCTGCCCACTTGGCCACGTTGTCATCCTTCAGCTTGGTCCAAACATGAGTATTGTACATCAAGCGCGAAAGCACCAAGGATTCAAACAACTGCCTCTTGTTGTGGCTCCGAATCTGCGAGCGCCGAAAGACAGGTCGAACCAGAGGGCCCCAGGCTTTACGAGCCTCAGTCAGGCGAGCTCTAGCATCCCGTGTGTGAACTGCATTGTTTTGGATCCAGGTGCCCAAATGCTTGTAACCAAATGTGCAGCGCAACTGAACCGTGGTCTCGTGCACTTGGAAGCACAACGCATTCCCTGAGTCTGCAACCTTTTCACGAAAATGCCTGGATCCAACTCCTCTCCAGTGTACCAACAGCTCTGTCTTGCCTGCCTCAAAGTTCAATGAAAGACCCCGTGCTTCTGCCTCTTCAAAGACTGCCTTCAATGCCACACCAGTGAGGTCGTGCAACTGAGGATTCGAAGTTGCACGCATGGCAATGGCACAATCGTCAACGAATGCAACCTCAAACCAAGCAAATGGCGCCGGGGCATCAAACGAATCAAAAGAGGAGACCCTAGCGGCATGGCCTTCCCAACAGGCAGTTGTGTCCCCAGCAATCTTGGTAGTAACCTTATCAAGTATCACTGCCATCGCCAGATTGAAAAAGGCGTCGCCAACCGGGTCACCAGGACGAGTGCCCTGAGTTGTCAATGCAATGGGTTCAACTCCATCCACCTGGAAAAACGTTCTCTCCATGAGGTCTTGGAGCAGTGCCAACGCATGAGGCGAAATGCCTTTGACTGCCGCATCAAGTTTGGCTGTGTCCAGCAATCTTTGAACATGGTCTGGAGCCACACCAATTTGGAACATGGCATACAAAAATGGGGCAGCATCAGGTCCATGTTCAAATAGCCCTTGTCGCACGACAGAATAAAAAGCTGCTTTCATATCGATAAACAAGATACCAACTGGAGAAGCTGTCTTGGCTGCATGGCTAAGATGCGCTTGCAAGCAATGATGGGCAAGATCGGCCGCCATTCCCTTCCTGCCGCCAAATTGCAAATGAGAAAGAACACCTGACCACGCATCCAAAAGATGCCGTCGAAGACTGCCATGATAAATTTTCGTAGTAAAGTTGGAGATAAAGATCGAGCGATATCCATCAGGATTGGAACGACAAAGTTTTCCCTTATGTAAAGGGATAAGCTTTCCGCCACGCCAATCAAGTGGCTCAGATCCTCTCAGGGCAATCTTGGTGGTGACGGTAGCCAACTGGCGAGCCAAGGTAGCTCCGCCGGCCTTGAGCAAGTCAGTGGGGAGCCCGTTGGGGCCGGGTGCACGTCCCCTTTTGAGCTTCTTGATTTGCGATTGGAGGTCATACAGGGTCGGAATGACCGCCTTGTCCAAGATATTAACGTCCAAACCAAGGCCAACATGGTGCAGGTGATACAAGCTATCACGCGACATGATGTGGCCAGCCTCGACCTTTGCGAATTGCCGCAGCCAGTGCATCTGCTGTTCGGCATAGGTTTTGAGCGGTTCTTGGCCGGGTGGACGCAAAATCGGCAAAGCTTTGCCTCCGGCAAACTTGTGACCAGGTCGACCTCCAAGGCGGACAAGGAGGTTGTAAACAAACTTGTAGTTGTGCAACTCTCCTTGCTCAGCCAATTGTTGAATAAGCTCATCATAATAAGCTTGCTGATCAGTTTGAACTCTGGCATGGACCTCCTTCTCAATGGATTTCAGGTGGGCTCGCAGTTCAGGTTGCTGAAGTAGGTCATGACGCCTGCCATAATCGAGGATTGATCTCTTGAAGGCAATGAGGTTGCGCGTGCTTTCCGAAAGTCGAGGTCTATGGCGGGCACCAGCACGGCTGCCAAAGAATTGTTGAGCTAGTTGCCAAACATTGCGTTCCCATACAGCCACATGAGTGTCAACATCTGTGTGCCATGTAGGAAGTGGCAGTGTTCGCAAAGCCTCTTGAAAGTCTTTGCACCGGGCAGGATCGGCCATAGCCTCAAAATCCCAACGTGGGAATTGAAAATCCACAGCACTTCGCAACCACCCTGCACAATGCAGTCGAACTGGAAAATGATCATCATGTGCAAATCCAGAGTCGTGGTCACATAGAACGGCAGAAGTTGTCGCCATGTCGAATGCCAAGCGCGAGCACAAAACAAAATCAAGTCGATGTTCTGTGCCTCTCGGATGCTTCCAGGTAACTGAAGATCCGGAATGACACCATGCAAAGGTGGTAGGAGCAAACCAATCCAGCTGTTGTAGCGCATCTTCAACAATCATGGCTTGGGCAGTATCCGAACCATGACCACGCATGGCAAAGTGGTCAGACCCCGTGGTGCCAATATCAGCATTGAGATCGGCCATAATCCAAGTCAATGGCGCCAGTTTGGCCTGCCGGACAATGTCAATGGTCTGCCTCCACCATTCTTGAATCGCATCAATGGAGCCCTCAGGTGATGCAGACCGACACGGAGCATGAAGCACAACGAAGGAAGCCAGAATGTTATTCTTCTGCAGATTCACAATGAGCCTCCGCGGATCAGCATGCGCAACGGCCGGTGTCATCTGGCCAAACGCAAGAACTTCATCACTTTCGGTAGTGATCCAGGGCATAGTTCGATGAAGCCACAATTCACATCCATGATGTGGGCACACCACAGTGGAGAGAGCACCGGAAGAAAATGTGATGTAATGATCCAAAGCGCTTCTGCCCGGTGGACGTCGGGTCTCTTGAAGTCCAACGGCTGCAATTCTTTGCTGATGCCACTGCTCATCTAGTCTTACCGACCGAGAACTGCGCAAAACCTGTTGGTGTTCGTCTACAGTGTCAAGGGCCAGGACATTGGCAGTCACAATGTTGCAGGAAACAGCAGCAATGCGTTGGAGGGTTTCATCATGGGAGTTTGCCCGTGGCTTGGTGCTTGGGGGAGTCACATGCCACAACCCGAGTTCAGGAGAAGGGGGCAGGCACGCCTGAAATGACTGTGGCTGTTGCGAAATCCATGCCCAAGAAGCATCCTCAAACTGTAGCATCTCATGCAGAATAGGAACGTGCATGTGACCAACTGGAAAACGCGTCGAAATGACATGCTTGGCAAGTCGATCTGCAAGCTCATTCCACGGATGAGCTCGATGAGCTCTAATCTCCTGTGCTTCTCCTCCATGCGTATGAAAATGATGTCCAAGGCATAACATCAGCTGGACCAATCGTGGATGTGCGGAGCACATGCATTGATCTGCTGCAAGCTTTGCGCTCAGTTGAAGATCAGGAGCAATAATGACCTTGGAGTCAAATTCAAGGGTTGTTCCAATGACTGCAGCATAAAGGAAAGCAGAAAACTCCGCAGAGATATTGTCAGCATTCTCCGCACCAATCCATGCCGGTTCGGCTGGGCAGATTTCAACCTGCGCCGCAATCATGCCACGAAGTGCGGGCATGCCATCTTCACCATACCTGACATGAACAACACTCCATGTGGCATGACCATCATGAGCAGCACCATCAATAAAGAGCACCTCAGAACCAGCAAAGTTTGTCTCGCAGTAACACTGAGGTACACAAAGGGCGTCATACGTGGCCGGATGTAACTGAAGACCTTCAGGAAGTGGTGTCATCACAATCTGGGACTGCTGCAGTTGCTGCTGCCAATTCGATGTAGAGCTGTGCATAAACAGTTGATCAGCTCGAACGGGAGGCGCAGCCATGGGTAGAGTGGTTTCCAGAGAGATGCAAACCTTGGACTGGGCCAAAGCCTCACGTGGTTGTGTTTCCGCTGCCGTCCCAGATGTGTCAGTCTTTGGAAACTCAATGAGCTGAACAGCATCTGACATTGCTGCTGACGTACGAGCATGCATTGTCAGAAGATGCTGCGTAGTGGAATGCTGGCTGTCGGCTTCTTGAAGCAAATCCTCAATCACGGGTGCAAATTGTTCAATGGTTGTCAAGTCAGCAAGGATACGTAGTGTTTTGGTCATGTGAAGTTGCAGAAGAGCAGCATCATCATCCTGTTGTTCACATGCGAACTCCATCATACGATTCCATTGCTGAGTGACTGTGTCAATGAAAATGGAAAAGAGAAAGCCATCTGAAACTTCAACAGTGCGGCCATGAGAGATATCAATGCCATGAAGGAAAGATGAGCATCTCGCAAGTCTCTGCTGTGGCGGACACTGCCAAAGAACTTGAGCTGATTCCAAAAGTTGCCAATGGTCAATGGTACAAGACATACTCAACGCAATCATGCGGGGCTGCTGTTCACCATCAATTCCATCATGGACGGAGATCAAAGCAGTTCTGTGCATGGGTTGAGGTTGTTGCGAAATGAGCACATGGAAATGCGCTTGCGGCCAACCACCTTGTGTCGTCTCGACGCACACGAAGTACTCAACATCGACATGGGGCAAAATCCAGTCATGCCAAAGCGCAAGACATTGGGTACTCCATACTCCAAAGTCAGGCCCCAAGGCCAACTGGCGGCCAACATTGGACCAAGGCCGCCGAAGATGGTCGACATACCAAGTCTTAACAAGGACTTGGCGAGCAGCTGCAAAATTGCCATGTTGAAAAGTCAAGCGCCATAAGTCATCAAGCGTTTGAACATTGGCAAACATTGCATCACTGAACTCCGGACGAAAGTGCGCCTGTGTGGACAGGTGCATCGCTTCCGGGCGAGGCGCCAAAGCAAAAGTATCATCATAGCGCGCATCCTCTTCTTGCAGTCCAGCCAATCTATGAGCAACAAACCCAACTTGCATGAGAGATGCTCCGGATGTGTCACGCACAATGCGCGGGACATGTGGCTGTGTGGAACTGCTAGCCATAATGTCTCGTTCGCATTCACGAACTGGACGACTGAAGATCTCGATGCTTTTGCCAGCTGCAATTTCTTCTCGGATGAAACGCTGGAAATGCATTCGACCACATACAGCATGACATCTACGTGTTTCACAGAGGAAGTTGAGCTGCGTGGTGTCAATAAGATCTTCCGTAGAGACCCAACGTGGCAGAGAAAATGCTGTTTGCCAGAGCTTGGTTTCCATAAGCTCCTGCACATGCACTGAAACAACATTTGCTGCTCTGGCCTCAATGGGATTTTGTTCCAAGAGAATATGCAATGTAAAGGCCCGCAAGGTCGATTGAGGTGGATAAGGCTGCACCAAATGTGGTCTCAGTGGTTCAGATGGACGAATGTGTGTCTGCCACAGTCGCATGACATCATCGTACCAGTGAGAAGGTTCATTCAAAAGTTTGATCATCAATGGTGCACGGCATGTTTGGAAATGCAAATTGTCAATAAACCAAACTGCCGCATAAAGGGCCTTGCCTTCATCCTCATTTTCAACATGAGCGTGGGCTTCAAATGCATCCTGCATATCTTGCAACCAAAAACGACGCAAGAATTCCTGGTCCGACTCCAATGCCGTAGGAGCAGCCGCAGGTGCTGGTGCTGGCGATGGTGCCAACATAGGGCTGGGCGCTGGAGTAGGTGCTTGCATCAACCTCTGAATGTAGGCCTCAACATCACGAATTGCATGGAGAGTATTTGGATTGCCGTCCAGTGCTGGAGGGACTATCACACGCAAATAAGACCCATGTTGGACTTGTCGAGGTCCTGGTCGGAGAATCGGCCACCCACAATTGTCGATGTAGACGAGACATCGTTCATGTTGCAGCACACAATACTGATATACGCCGGCATAACGTAGCACAGTGGGGCGCGTCAGAAAAGGAGGAACACGAAGGACTCTGCGTGTTGTGGCCGGCAATGTAGGTACAGTCCCAACGACAGCTGGGAAATGTACTTCCACGTCCAAGATGATCAAGCAGTCCGTTGAGGCCGCTGGGATGTCATCAATGTGTTGAACAATGAAGCTCCAATCATCTTGATGCTGCCCAACCATGCGTGCAGGAATGACGTGTGAGGTGATAAATGATTCTCTTTGCACCCGCAGAATGCGTGCCAACTCTCCAAGTAGAGGAACACCCGAAACATGATGAAGGAATAGATGCATCGGAGGATGGTAGAGCCGATATACATGGCAATTGAAGAGTACCATGTCATCCTCTGGGTCTCCCTCAGGACCAGGCGCTGGCGTGCCAGGCTCATAATCATCATCATCTTGAGAACTGCCAGAATAGGAATCCATGGTTTGATCGTGTCCATCATCTGGCTCAGGTTGCTCGTTGGGTGGAACTTCCGCAAAAGTTGCGGCAGCAGCTTCTCCATCGGAAGTGGCTTGAACCGTCCGATACATGTCAAGCTCAGGGTCAGCCGGGATGAAGACAATGAACGTATGTCCTGACCGCATCAAATGAACTCGATCAGTGTTGACAGGAATTGGGACCCAGCCATGATAGATCGAGCACCGTCTAGAGGCAATGGGCGAGCAGTAGTGATGAATGTCGGCCGCATCAACAATCATATAGCCGCTCACATCCCTAGGCATAGACGCTGCTACAGTGAAACCATTGCTTCCTTCAAGGTCATCAAGAAATGAGACTGTAACCAAACCGGAATGCCTCCAAACATGAAGTCCTTGGGACACAATGATGTCCAAAGCAATCCACCAATCACCAGGTCCACGTGGAGGCTGAGGTGTGCAAATCTGATACGCTGTGGGTGCATCAGGATCAATCACGTCTGCCCAGACCTGACGGATTTGTGCAATCCAGGTAGATTGATCTCCTTCAAGAGAAACATGACGCGCTGTCCACTGATGTCGTGGCTCCTCATGGTTGACAAACCATGTGCGCAATTCAATAGCATGGGCTGGGAACTGCAACGTAGGAATTGCCATCATTCCAAGTGCATGAATGATATTGTCAGTAAAATCTGGAACGCGAGGATTGGGAAAGTCTTGCCCATCCTGAGGTGGAAAACCATGGTCACTACCATCTGTAGAAAGTCCTTCTGGACGTCCATGGTTGTCGATGATCTTCATTTGTGACATGGGCACTTTGTCAAGTGGCGCATGCAACATCATTTGCATGGGCACTGATTGCACCGCAGACCAACTCCTGGGAGACGGTCGCCGGGCCCATGGTTTGTTTCGCCATTGTTTGAGAGCGATGGTCGAAGAACAGAAATGCCTCATCAACAAATCATCAGCATCCCCAAGAAAGACATGAACTTCGTCATGAAATTTCACGCTGAGTTTGGGTCGACGAACACGGCAACGTTGCTCTCGAGCATCAGGGCGGGGTACATCAAAATGACCCAGCGAAAACGCTAGATCCACCGCCGTTTCATGAGCTGCCCATGTCGGTAAGAAATTGTACTCATCGACAATGGACAAATTCCATTGCAGGGTTTGTGGGAAACTGCCCTGCACATCCCAGAAAGGCCTCGGATGTGTGTACCTGTCGGTCACTGCACATCGGCCTAACCAAAAGAAGGCACTGAGTTTTCCCCAGACTGAGCAGGTTCTTCGGGCAAGTCTGGGTCGCTTGTGCTTCTGCTCTTCCTTCTCGAGGGTATCTGCCTGGGATTTGAGTTCTTGTAAGCTGGTTGCAAGATGGTTGAGCCCCTCTGTGATCTTGTCGGGGGCGAGCAACACGACATCCTTGATCTCCGTGTCGTCGTCGGAGACTTCCTGGACCGCATCCTGCAATGAACTTGCCTTGGTCTTCTCGATGCTCAAAGACTCCTTGGCCTGTTCGAAGGACTGCTTGGCAGCCTGAATCCGGGCAACCAAGTTCTCCTCTTGCTGTGCAAAGTCCTTGCCATAGTTCTGGAACCTGGTGATGCTGTCTGCCAGGAATGTCCGCCAAGTTGAGTGCATCTGTGATCGTGCCGCAATGGCACCCTGCAGCTCGTCCCTGGCTTTGCCCATGACAGTCACAGCAGAGTGCAGTGTCTTGACTGATCTCTTGTTCTCTTTGAGCTTCAAATTTTGAATATAGGACTGCACCTCTTGTGGAAGCCCATCCTCGTGCTTGTTCAGGAGAGCATAGCACTCCTTGAGCTGCTGCGCTTCCGCTGTAAGTGCAGGAGCAGACGAATCTGCAGCCGGGGCCACAGATGGAAGATGTTGCCACTGAGGCGCAGTAGGCAATGGGGGCGGAGGTGGCAATGGTTGCTGTCCAGAAGGACCCTGTCCTCGACTTCTGGATTGATCCCGTGCGTCTCCTTGATCTGCTTGTCGCTGATTCTTCTTGCGGCGAGACTTCTTGGGTTGTCTCTGACGAGGGCTGTTGGTACGCTGGCGTGGTGAATTGCCAGATCCAATCCAAGGGCCTTCGTGCCATTGATCTTGTCCATCTCCCCATTGAGTATAGCGAATTTCCTCCTGATCGTACTCTATGGGAGTACCTGCTGTCCAGTGGGCGGTGCAGGACGGGCAATAATTCATCGTTTTTCGATTGCGTCGTCCGCACCCGCATTTCCAAGGGTATGCCTGGTAGGTCGCCATCTCCTGCCGGATCCGCCGAAGAAGATCGGGGTCTCGTGAGTGATGGGAACGAAGGACCTTGTAGATGCCCACCAACTGGAACAATGGCAGAGGTTCTAATCCCCTGCGATGCAGGAACCACAAAAAGCGAGCCCTCTGACGAGCCCGGCGCTGTGCCCTCCTGCGTGTCGGAGTGATTGTAGATGACAAAGGCGAGGATCAACGCCCGCACAAAGACCATGCAAACCAATCACCCAGCTGAAGAGCTCGATCACCACGAGAAAGAGCTCGGAGGCCAGCGTGTTGTAGAGGATGCCTGCACTGGACCACCAGAGCACGTGCCAAGCAGTGAAGCACAGCCGCACAGCAAGGCGAGGCAAATGGTGCCCGCGGGTCGGCAACCCGCTAAGGCGTTGAGACTCAGGTAACGGGGGGCTTCCCTGAGCTGAAATGCCTTCCATGTGTATACCATTTAAATCAATCTAATCCACTTGCACAAGACAAAACAATGGCCTTCTTTGATGTAACTTGCAACTTAGGGAGGGCTATCCTTATAGAGCCCATGGCCCTTGTGGCCCTGAATTGGGCGAGGAGCTGATTTCACCTCCAAGATATCGTGCCATATTGCCATGGCCAAACTCGTGACCTCAAATGAAGAAGCGCTATGTGATTTGGACATATTTGGACACCGTATGCAAAACAAATCAAAACGATACAGCAGACTTGCAAAAACTACAGAATCACAAATTGAAAAGTATATAAAAATATATAAAGTACAAAAATATATAAAAGTATATAAAAGTATATAAAAGTATATAAAATATGTAAAAGTATAGACCTCCTTCTGCCCATCCCTCAGCCGTGCACAAAGGATGGTCAGCAGCAACACGATTTCATTCAGCGTGGCTTGGGCCACCTGGCGAACCAGGTCATCACACGCCACGGCGACCTGACCCGATCCCGCCTGTCCCGCCTGATAGAACAGGATGGAATTGTTTCCACCGTTCTTCGCGATATTCGCCAAGTCATACCTCAGCAACGTGAACAGAAGGCACGGAAGGCACGGAAGGCGCAAGAGCTCATCTGAGTCGGCGACACAAAGAAAATGCAAACCTCAGAGGTTTACATGTTTTCACCATCTCACGGTCAAAAATCACCACGGAGTAAAGATGATGGATGAGTTGAGTGCAAAGCAAAGATGTCAATCTTGAAAGGTTTGAACTGGTTTGAACCAAGATTCGTGTTGGAACGTCCCAAAAGGGCCAGAAGCTTCGCAAAGAATGGGTATTGGCCAGCTTACAGATCTATAGGAGTGCAGAAGCGCTCTGAGGCTGTTGCGAAGTAAGAGAGTCGAATGGGAGCTCTGCAAATGGTGCCCAAAGGAAAGGAGCAATCCTACACATGACCAACCAATGAAATTTGTCACAATACGTTTTGAAACATGATAAACATTGTCCATCTACCTCATCCAAACATATCCAAACTACATCAAACATCTCCAAACATCACCCAAAGTCCCGAGGTTTTTGTCCTGTGAGCTTTGCATTCCCTGATCACCGAAGCCCATGTTCATCGTGCCAGGCTGTAGAGGCGCACGGCACAGGAATCGATGGCTCTGGGACTGGGATCTGTACTGCGTGATTAGTGTGAGATTGTTTTCTGATGTTTGCATGATTGTTATATGATATATATATATGTTTCTTGTATGATTCTGGTATGAGTTATTTGACTTTGTGATTCTATGGTTGTAAATGAGCTTTGTATGGCTGTTTTGTGATGGGTTGTCACGGGGAAAAAGAAACAGATAAGTGATGATAAGTGGCATCTGTGGGTTTCTCAAGTGCTCCATCTTATGTCAATGCGCTCGAGAATACAAGGCATATCAAGGCATGTCTCGATGTTTCGTTCTGATTCCTGACTGAGCGCATCGCATGAAATCCTGTATGATGGCTACATATGGCCACTCAACGACGCACACAAATCGGAAAAAGACAGGCCTATCATAGACGGAAAATGAAGATCGGCTAGTGAGAAGATCAGCTTGATTGAAAGCCGACAGCTTGATGCATGGGATTTATCCAAAGATTCCAAGCAGCCACATTGACATCGTCACTTGCACGAGCTGCATGATATCAGTCTATTCAATCCCATCCTGCACCAGAAGGCCAGAAAATACCTTCAATGCTCAGGACATTCCGCAAGACATCCACAGGTCCCTAACGAATTCGCCGAAAAGGATCTCGTCTTGCCACTGGTTCCAATCCTCGAGACTTGTTTGGTCGGGTGACTCCACCCGGAAAGAAAGCTGCATAACGTACAGAAATTCCATATAGCAACCGTTAGCCCAAACAAAATCGGAGTTTGATGACAAAACATGAAAAAACCACTTGGCTCGATCTCTTGGCATGGCACGTGGGCCAAAAACCACAGGTCCAGCAATGGCGCGATTTGCTCGGCCTGCAGAAACAAAACAGGGTCTGCGAGAAAACTTTGAAGGGCTCCTGATTATCAAACCCCTCCGCACCGTGGCCGCCAAACCAGGGAATTCCGACAAAGGCATCCTGGCTGACAAAGCGCAGCAATTGGATCAGATGCTGATCTGAGAGGTTTCATGGCGAACCCTTGCAGCTCGAGCAATCCCAAGGAAAAAAAAGCGAGCCAGGATTCGTAACGAATAGAGCAAAGTTCAAAGCCCTGCCTATATTGGAAAGTTAAACTGGGCAAAACTCTTATCATCTGCATCGACAGACTAAAGACAAGAATCACTCACCATAGAAATCAACGTAAATTCGGATCATTCCCCAATTTGGCTTTGCCAACACAGCCGGCATTGCTCCATCATCTCTTCATGCACATGCTGCTTTTGGACCTGTCAGCTCGTGAATCCGAATCGGCTGTGGTTCAAAGAAGGCAGTGAAGCTCCTGCAGTGATTCAGTGATTCCCACCATTTCCCACCTGTTCCTGCAATTTCGCAACTCGTTCCTGCAATTTGTACATCTTGTTGTAGTAAAACCTCGGAGCATCGTGTCATGCGGCTCTGAATGCAACCTGGAAATGACAGTCAACTGAAAGGGAAAAAGTGTCTTGATAAAAAGAATGCAAACGAACACGCTCAGAATCACATGGTCAAACAATGTCATGAGGAGCTGTGGTGAACAGCTTTGAACAGTTGTCCCAACATGTATTCCGAGAGCCCCAACTCCGCCTTTGTCAAGGACACCTCACCAGGACAACACACGCACGCTCAAAGTCAATGGGGAACCCAGAGAATGATGAGATGTGTTGAGAATCTTGAAATGATCTCTAAACACAAAATGCAATGTACTTAGAGACTTAGAACATCCTTTAACTTGACACTGAAGAGCACCCCTGTCCCCGACCTTGCAAGCGTATTCCTCGAGCACCAAGCGACATTCTTGAACTTGAGCCTTTGCCAAATGTGAGGCAACACAATTTATCGAAGGGGCTGTTGCTGCAAATAGACGAATACGTGGCGAGTACCCTTAGCATTGGCTTTGGAGGGCTTTGCCTCTTTCAAAAGCATCTCAATAAAAACTGCACAGTGCCTGCCCATGATGCGAAACCTGTGAGGTCTACTCCAATCCACACCAAGGATATCAAGGACATGGACGGCGTAGGTCCATAGGACAGTGACAGGATGTGACAGGAATGTCTGGGGAAGTAGCGGAGAGAATCTTCGCTTTCTCTGCGATTCGGATGTTGAACTTGCCACGTAGGTCCTGCAGGCGTTGAGGGATGTTGGGGCACCTGTGGAACGGGATCTGATCTGGCATCGGTTGGAGAGGTTACCAGCACCCACCATGAAAACTTTCACATCTTTCACTATACTCTAGAATAGTCTAGAACAGTCTAGAATAGTCTAGAATAGTCTAGACTGCTATCTGCTGGACCTTGCGAAAGATGTTCTGCCACTTCTCTGCTCGATCTCGTAGGTCAGGCACGGCATGAATGCACTCATACCTTGGTCAAACGGTATCGGTGAGATGGTCACAACATAGTTCTCTCAACGAGTCGGATACAAACTGAAACCATCAAAACCGTTGAAAATCGTTGAAACCATTGAAGCCATTGAAACCACTGAAAATCATTGATATCTGGATTCTGAACATTTCTGAACAACTTGGTGTCTAAAAGTAAAAGCCAGTGAAAGAGATATCGGAGAATGGGAAGTCTGTGTGAAAAGAACCTTACAAAAAGGCAACATCTATGACATCTATGTCTTATGTATTCTTATGTCTTATGTCTATGTAGTTGGTGTAGTCACTGTTGTCACTGTAGTCACTGGGCCCACGGCCACCGTTTGACCAAAGCTCTGGGCACCTCATTGGGCGATCCCTGCGAATTCTCGAAACGCATTGAAATTTCCAAATTTGTAAAATACGATGTATGTCGATGTATATTTGTATATATATATAACTGATGTATACAATATATAACGTGTATATATATATATATGTATTATATATATATATATTATAGATATAGATATATCAATTAAAAATCGAGTGGCCTCAGCCTCAAAATCCGTCCGCCACGTCCCCGGTGTTTTTCGGACCGCTGACCTGGTGATAGCGACTCTCCAGGACCTCGAACATCTGCCGGATGGAAGCCTCGAGATGAAGCTAAAGGCACCATGGCACCATGCACATCCTGGTCAGCCTGGTCAGGTTACAGATTGAATGAAAATAAATGCACAATTTGGATGAATCTCAAAAACAAATAAAACGATATCACAAGATGAGTATCTACAGATATCTATCAGTATCTTAATGAATGGATCTCACAGCGGTCTTTCAACCCACTCGAAATGCCCAGCGACCAAAACTGGCGCTGTTTCCACCAGGAAGGGATCCAAGCTCTTCACTGCCTGCGCGGCAGTGGATCTGTCAACGGTCACCAGGACATCGAAATGGAAGTACCACACGAGAAAATCACCAAAAGTTAGAACAAATCACCGAAAAAAACACCGAAAAACTGTTTGTGAAAATCACATCGATCTTTGGTCTTTGTCAATCTGTGTCAATCTGTGTCATGTTCTGAAAAACTGTTGGACAAAAATCGTTGACCCCACCAGGATGGTGCTGTGGAGCTCATCTGGCTGCTTGGGCGACATGATGATCTCACCACTCTTCGCCTGGAGCGACACGAGAAACCGATGTCCATCCGATTTTTTTATCCCATGTTTTATCATGTTTTATCTGCCCAGATCATGGTCTTCACTTCTCTTGTGAGTATATCTGATGTGTATCTGATGTATGCTGTATGTGTTTGATGTCATCATCTCGAATCGAACGATGCCTGGAGTGACAGCTTCAGCTTGGCCTTGGAGCCGACTTCCGAAAACTTCCAAGGACCATCACAGCCATCACAGCCACAGGCCAGAAAGTCGTGCATGAGACGTCCCAGGGTCCCATAACCATCTAAACATATCGAAATCATTCTAAATCTAAGTATATCTAAATCATCTAATTCATCTAAACTACCCCAATCTGATATACCAAGACTCAGCCCTATGGTGGAGAATTGGAAGCTGAGCATTCCGAACACAAGCATCCTCCAACCAACGTTGAACTACGCCCATCAGCCTTGCAAACCAAGGATGTTCGGTTGATCCGACAAGCTGCATTAGGCAACTGAATCATACTGAAAACTGAAACCATGAAAACTCATACTTGTGTTACTTGTGTTTGTTGTACAGCGACATCTCATGGTCACAACATGGCATGAAATCCCAACCGAATCCTTCTTTGTGACATGCCGCGTGTATTGTGTGGCGTTGTCACCATCGTGGAGCCCTGAGCGCCTCAAACGGCAACAGGCGCACATGGCCATTAGCGCCTGGCCGGAAGTCGACAATCTCCCTCGAACATCTCGCATCTCGTAACAGTGGCAACAATATGTTACTATTACATACTATTACTACTAGCAGTAAACTATTACTGTCTATTACTGATAAATATTGACAAATATGAATGATAAGAAGAGTGGTAAAAGATGGTGAAAGTACACTCTGTCAACCCCCCTAGAAAATCTCGAAAACCTCCACTGGTAAAACTATGGGTAAAACGATGTAAACAAAGGCGTCACCTTCAAATGCTCGTCCCTCGTCCCACACCCCCACCTTGCGCAAAGGCGTCACATCCACCACCTGGCCATGCCAAAGAGCCACGCTGACCGACGCTGACCGATGCTGACCGTCTCGACTGTCAGATGAGTCGTGGAACATCTTGGATCTCTATATGATATCTCTATATGATATCTGAGATGATATCTCTATGATCTCTTGGATTCGTTTCTTTCTTCGCTTTTGAAGCTGGAATCTGCAATCACTGCGAAGATCTGCAAAGTACTGAGAAGCCACAGGTATCCTGATGGCGCCAAGTAAAGCCAGTGATGCAAAGAGCCCCAGGTGTCTTTCTGGAAGATCCTGTCGAATCAAACAGGCAACGCTGATGCGACAGTGGCATCACAGTGGCATCACAGTGGCATCACAGCGGCTTCATGGTTTAAACTTCTCATGATTTCGATCGTCAGTCCTGTGCTTCATTCAGCTCCTGGTGCCAGCCATCCTGTCACAATATGTCACAATCACAATGCTGGCAATGTCAAGCTTGAAGTCTTGGAGCCTATCGCAGCCCATCAGAGCCTACTGCTTCAGACCTGTTGCTTCCACCGTGCGTCCATCGTGTTCACCCGTCGAATTGTGACACTCCCTGCCTCCGAAAAACACTGTGTCACAATCTGCAGATATTTGTTATGATCTGTGTCATTCTGTGTCACTCAAAGGCATGGATTTACAGAACTCCATACGAGTTCCATACGTGTCCTTTGTATTTCCGAAAAAGGTGGATGGTCTTGCTGTGGAACGGTCCATGCCGGGCATCCAGCTACAACATGTCGGTGAGTCGATTCGATCAAGGTGTTCTCTGAGCTCTTCAATCGACCTCACTGGCATCACTAACAGATCCAACATATACGTTACATACATAATACATACATAATACATACAGATACATACAGTATCTATCAAAACATTATAACACATCCAGCAGATAGCAGTTTCAGATGTTTCCAAGATCAAACAGCTGCCATCAGCTGCCATGGTTTTTCTATATCAATTGATCCCGGCCAATGAATGGTCCATCTCAAAGATCTGTCTATGTTGCACATGTGTTTATGATGGGGATCCCTTCTGGGACTCACAGCCCTGGTTCAGGGGGCAGCTGCCCTCAGCCCAAATCTTTTTGCGAGTGGCACTGGGTCTCGGCAAAGCCTGCTTTCTTGCTCGGCAGCCCAGTTGATTGTCTGCGAAAGAATTGATCTCGCCATTGCCAGGGTCAAATACTTTCAACCAATCATCCAGAATCACTCCCAACACATTCCGTCACATTCCCACTAGCTCACGGCTCAGAGCGTCTTCGATGTTTCATGATATATATTAATATCATTATTAATCTATAATAATCTATATTGATTTATTGGATTTCCCTTGGCTTCGGCCAGATCAAGGCTTTCCGACGCGTCTGACTACTTTACATCATGACTACGGCGCGGCTTGGACAAGTCTCGCCTGCCATCCCTGCGGCAAAAGAATCACATCTCCGACCAAGAATGATTTTGTGCCAGAATTTTCTATTAGTATCCATTAGTATCCATTAGTATCCATTAGTATCCATTAGTGTCCACTAGTATCCATGAGTATCCATCATGTTCATTCATTTTCCTGGAATTTCCCGGAGTTGGTTTCCTGGTTTGAAGCTCAACTTCCAGATGTGACTTTGCCAACTGCGCATCGAAGATGCTCAGTGATGGCCAGCGTACCCCACGCTACCCTAGTCACGTTGTCAGACAGGGCGGCGAAAACCCGCCGCTGGTTGCACTGTTCCAGGCGGGCAAACGGTCACGCTGTGTGGAACCGTTGGTGAAACGGTCGAGAGTCGAGATACAGCTTCCCATGGACCAGGTAGCGATCACCACTAAACAAAGAGGGCAAAGTTGGGATCCTTCAGAATCAGAATATCGATCATGTTCCCATCATTTTCCTCATTTCGCCACCCGGAAGCATGGTGCAGGTGCTGTGCAGGCACCAAGCTGCCACAAGGCGCCAGTGCCACTTGGGCATCACAGAGTTCGGCCAATTCTCCAAACAGGGGATAGAATTCGCTACTTAGGGCTATGACGACGCAAGTTCCGATGTAATTTACGACGTAAAACGATGGAAATTGAAACTTTCCATATCTGAAAAGAAGTGAACTCCATCGGGAAAGTTGAGTAGTCGGATGATGTGCATTATCTTGGATTACGCGCATCATGTAGGATCTTGAAACATCCAATCTTCATTCAAAGTGACAAGTTGAGCTAATTGTTGGACCATGGTGGATTCGTGTACAGCACCACATCCCTCAGTTTAATCCCAAAGTGTGTGATACTTTTGAAGAGGGAAGATGGCAAAGATATGCAAAGATGAAGGAAAGATCCCGGATCTGATTGCTGAGTCTTGAGCTGATTTCCTGATCTGTAAGCCGTTTTTCCAGACGTTCTGCACGAATTGCTTGGCGCTGTTTTCCACGATGCCCAAAAGAATCAGGTGAGTCGGTCTTGTAAGTGGCATTGCTGGGGTTGGCAGTACACTGAAAGTCTCGAAACAAGGAAATGGTCATTCAGCCATTCATCATCATCCTTCCTCGTCCACGTTCATGCAGATACAGGAAGATAAGGTGCGTATATGTGCGTTGAAGTTCAATAAACTGCGGATTTCCATAGATTTCTTGCATCTTGCATAAGGTCAAACAGCAACTGCTATGAGTCATGAGTTGAACTCTATATATATATAATGCATTATATATTATTATATAATATATATATTATATGTATATATTTGTTACGTAGAGTTCTGGGCATCTCTGGGCTGATCCTTTCCCCAGTGCTACCCGCCGACTCCCTCGCGCCTTTGCGCTGTAAATTCCTCCAGTTCCCCGAGCGAGGAGCGAATGCCAGTGCCTCCAAGTGTTCCAGGGCGGCGAAGGAAGCGCCGTGGCCAGGCCCAAACTGGGACTCGGCATGTCAAAATATCTCAGTTTATATATATATATTATATTATATTATATATATATATACAAGGCTCCAAAAACAATATTTTATCTGATCATATCTGATATCTATGTGAGTTATAATTATCTGTAAAAATCTCATCTCCGATAATCATAACTCACACATAGTGACGTAGAGGAAATTGGATTCCATCGGATCCCATCGGTCGACTCCGGACCACCTGTTAGCATTGGATATTCTCCCGGGCTGAAGCTTTGCTGGAGCTTCCACGGTCGCAGGTTGCATGCAGGAGCGCAGGAGTTTCTCTGCATTTCTCGACACTGGGACTCAATCCAACTATATTATCTATATTGATTGTGATTATATTGTAAATATTGTAATTATTGTAATTATTGTAAATATAAATCCCTTGTGTTTGCAAAGGAGCAAAAAGAAAGAGCAACTTACTGCTATCTGAGAACAAAGTTGTTGTTGAAGTTTGTTGTTTGTTCTGATTTCTTCTCCCTCCGGTGCAATGACTTGGCATTTCTCAAGTTGCCCAAAGCCCCGTATCATCCCCTATCCCTATCCCGCTCCAACGCATGACCCCGACTCATGGTGTTCCCGGCATGCGCACAGCACTCACGGCTCCATTGGTCCATGGCGCTGACGTAAACTCCTGAAGAATGCAGGTTACTGCAGGATGCAGCTTGGCTTCACAGATTTTGGACAGACTTGACGTGACAGGCCTCCTACTGGCCTTGGTAGCGCTTCCATCGGTGTTCCATCGGTGTCCCATCTGAGGTCACGTGCTCCTCGAGTGTTCACGACTCTTCAAATGCCAGGACCTCCTCAGGTGCCTGCCAAGTCACGGCCGTGTCACGGCCGTTTCGCGCCAAAATGATCCAAAATGACAATCCAAATGCCCCTCGGACAGCTTCAAGGCCTTGGCAAACTGGTAGTACGTGCCTGGCCCAGGTCGCAACGAATCCATACAGGATCCATATAGATCCAATCAAATAATGGTAGTACTAATAACAATAATAATAATAAATAAATAAAATAATGATAATATATGTGGTAATATAATGGTCTCAGATGTCAAATGTTACACTTCTGCACCTGAAGGCTTTCCCTCTTCGTAGGGCCGGCCATAGTTGCACATGGCCTGTTCACGATCCCATGCAACAGCACGTGTGCTCAATCCACAGCCGTCGTGCTGAAATGCGAGCACGTGCATCGTGCATCGGACCTGGGCATCACTCTTCTGGACCTGGCAGTGTTTGGCGAACTGCACTGTGAAATGCAGCGTTTCTATCAGCAAAGTTACAGATCCACAGGTCCTCTGCAAATCATTGAGAGCAATTAGATTAAATTATATTGGTTCCAAGAATTCTACTTCCATATGTTCATATCTTCCGATGGCATCAGCGCCTCACCTTTATTGCCAAGCCACCCGAAACTTTCACCGTGGTCCCGCCTGCTTCGGGTCCAGTTCGGGAAAAGCACTTCGGCCTTCAAAGACTTGCCCTTCCATCACACGGTAGCGAAAGTCCGCCTGTGAAGCGGCGAAAGATCGAAAGATATCGAAGGATGGCACCAATGGCAGTAATGTTATCGTAGTAAAACAATCTAAAACAATCTAAAACATCTAGCAATGCTCAGCCTATCTCAGCCTTCACATCAAAACAGCCCTACCATCCCCTACCTCACGCCAGGGCGATAGCTTTCGCTGGAGAGCCTTAGCGACAGACTAGACAAGTGAAGACCTTGAACCCTTGAGAACACGTGATGCACCATGACATGTACATGGCATGGGTACTTAAAGAGGTTCTATTTGAGCAGTGCCCGAAAATCCGCTTGATACTGTACTCACACGGTGTACCAGCTGGTTTTATGATGTCGTATGGGGTCACATTGTCCAATGGAATTTGTATCCACCAGATGTCTCCTTTCTTGGTGAGATCTGCATCCCAGATGTTTTGGCCACAAGCTGATCAGGCTCTGGGCTCACTGACATGGATCTTGTGGACCATCGCCTATAGCCGATGGCCAATATCCGCTGAAGCTGGGACACATTTCCACAAGTATCACCACTTTGATCATCAAAGATGCTGCAAGTCGCTAGAAAATGTAGGTGTAAAATGGTGTAAAGAGTTCACAAACATCTTTCTTGGGCCCTTCAGCAAGGTTTTGCTGTTTCAACTGCTGTGAACACTTGCACTTTGAAGTGCTGCCAGCCTTGCTAGGATGCCCATGAATTCCCATCGTCCCACATGTTCCAAGCACCCAGGCATCGTAGACTTGATCGTAGTCGACCTGAAAAACATCAATTGACGAGTTGCACAGCTGGGAACAACTTCTTGGGCGCAACCTTCGTCTGATTTTTTGTACGGACCACTGAAAATTGGAGCTGACCATCTCATCAAATCTTCTGTTAAAAACATCCCAGCAAACCCGTTCCGGAACGTTACTGTAGAACCAGATGAAAGCTATCAGGGCTCCCTACCCCTGCCGCTTTCACTTTGCTTATGAGGCTCTCGATGTCGCAGCTACCTGTGGCGCACGCTGTGTGAAGTTATCCAATGTCTGCAGTATCTGGTGGTTCTGAATTCTGAACACTTGAGAAACTTGAGAATTTTCAAAACCAACTCATCTGTACAGCGGATACTGTATCATGCAAGTACCATATCAAAATCATCATTGGATCATATCAATGATATCAATATCATATCAATATCAGTATCATCAATATCAAATTGAATGGATCACGTCGGAGTTTGAGTCACCCGGCCGGCATTTTCTATGCGCACTGCATCTCCAAGCGCCAGAGCCTGGAGATTCGTTGCGGCTTGTGCCGCCATCTTGTGCCATCTTGTGCGTGTGCCCTGCCTGCTTCATGTATTCCAACGGGAAGAAGCCTCGGCGACAAGACTTAATAAGACTTAAACAAAGTCATTCACGGGAAAATATGGAAAATCCAGAAATGATTTGTGCAATGTGCAGAAAGATGCAGAAAGCACATCTTCTCAATTGTTCTTGTCGCACACTTCCGGACCGCCACATACGGCAACAAACGCGGCTCCTGGCCGCCACTAAACAACACAACACAGGCACGCTCCCATCTTATATATTCGTATTGCGCTCGTTCTCCAAGTAACGGCCGCGAGTAAAGTGCTCTCCACCTCAGAAGTGTTCTGCTGGCGTAAGGATCTTTGAAGCGACAAATGAATTAAATTTGAGATCCGTTCTCTTCTCCTTCTTCTTCTTCCTCTGGATCTGTTCCAAGGTCCGAGCTTTGAAAAAGGCTGTAGTGGAAGGGAAAGGGAGGGAGATGGATAAACTGGAGGTGCAACCTCAGAGGCACAGGGCGACGGCCCAATTCCGGCGTGTGCCGTCATAAATCACCCTGTCAAAGCAAACACCAACCAATCATCCTGTCATACTCAGCGTCAATGAAGAGAGTTGTTGACTCATGGAACTTTACTGAAGATGTTGGATGTGTGGTACAGTCGGGTGCTCAGCACCCAAACTGAACTTGGACATCCTCTGGGAATACGAAGGAAAAGGAATATGGACTACTGGACTTGAGGAGCAAAGAGTTGCGAAATTTGAGAACCAGGACATAGTAGAGCACCCTCTGACTTTGACCTATCTGACCTATCAGTTGTTTCGTTCTTTCCCACCAATGATACCACGTTGTCCAAGCTGGGATCCCGGCTGGAACATCGAAGGGGGGAAGTTGAACCCTGTCACTGCCCAGGCCTGGCAGCAACGGCAACGGCAACGACATCGAAATGCCGTGGAAACAGCCTTGGCGACAGCCGTGACGACAGCCGGCATTCAGCCGTGCCCCATGGCCTCCAAAGCTTGTGCTTGCGAGGGCCTGGCGAACCCATTGTGAATGTCTCGGTGTGGATCTTTGCATTTCGCATCATTTCGCATATCTTTGCCAACCCATTGCCAACCTTTTCAACTTGTAACTTGTCTCTTCATATC
The DNA here is from genome assembly GCA_947184155.2 of Cladocopium goreaui. Taxonomy (NCBI): domain Eukaryota; class Dinophyceae; order Suessiales; family Symbiodiniaceae; genus Cladocopium; species Cladocopium goreaui. The sequence continues at coordinate 279,080 of CAMXCT020006533.1, forward strand.
TGAATGGAGTCACTAGGGTCATCCAAACCATGCCATTGTTCACTTGTTTTTCTGTTCACAACATTTCACAACATGTTAAAGAGAAACAAAAACACCACACAACATGACAAAACCATCAAAACGATCTGGGATGAAGCACCGAAGCAGCGGTCCACGTCAGCGCACCTCTGTTGTCCGGCCCAAATCTTCTCCCTGAAGGCCAGGCCAAAAATCTCAAACTGCCAGCTCTTCTGGATCCCTTGTGATCCCTTGTGGAATTTGCTTCCGCAAATCAAAAGCCGGGCCTCATGGTCCCAGTACCTTGAGAGGGCTTGGCACTGGCGACTTGGAAGTTCATGAAAATGAAGAAAAATCGGAAGTTGATGGAAAATGAATGTGGTGATTTGCTGCAGTTGCACCCATTCCATCCCATTCCATCGCATGCAGGGACCTTTCCGCTGCCGAGGCTCTGTTCTAGGGCGGCCTGTGAGCCAATCTCGTACAACCTCTTCACCAAGACCAAGCCTTCAAATCTGCAGGTCTTCGGTTGATGGAAAATCATGTGTTCAGTTGGTCCGAGAAAATCTGCACCTGGATTTCTGTTCAAATGATGCATCAGAATGCCAAAGCCCCTCACAACGAAAACATCAACACGTTTGGCACATCACAATCTACTGCCCGGCTGCCCGCCTTTTTCAGGATTTGTAAAAAGATACCTCCCATTGCACGGGTGCTGCAGAGCTGCAGTTGGCTGAAAATCCACAGGATGCTACGTTGGAGTATGTTCCCTTCATCTTTCACTCATATGCATGTCATATGTATCGGCAAAATCAGGAAGCCCCCTCACGGTGGAAGAGTTTCACACCTTTGTGGAACACAACAATTTTTGGAGCCTCAAGTCCTTGCAGTACAGAGAGGTAGGAATTGCCTCATGGCGGAATTGGATGGACTTGGGAGGTCATGGCACCTCCAATTTTTGATCTGCATCCATCACAGTGATAAAAATTGGACCCATTGATATCATTGAAATAAATTGAAATCATCCCTCATGGGCCATGATGGATTTGGAGGGTGCCTTGGGAGGCCTACCCAAATACCAAGGGTCACACGGGCACCACAGATTGCGGTCGTAACGAGGCTCCAACGTTCAAATGGCACGGAGAGCATTGCAACGGATCATCGAAGCAAAGGAATTCGGGTGTTTGGACCTTGGTGGGGCCTCCCATGAGTTCCGCATGTCCCTGTAGATGTCAAGTATCGACAGTATACTACGGACTATGGACATCTATGGATCCAGCCTGTATAGGAGAATCATGGATAATGAATTCTGATGAATTCTGCATGTGAACAGCTGAACTATGATGAACTCCAGTTCTCCAAAGCTTTCCAATCACTTCCAGTTTTCCCATCTATCACCAGCAGGTTTCCAGACTCTCATGGAGATCTTGTACCTGAACTTCCCCTGGGACACAAGAAATCGCCAAATCCATAGCAGATCATAGCAGAATTGGCAAAGTGCTGGGTGAAAGTCGTGGAAAACTTTGCGCCCGCCTCGGCAATCCCATAGATGAAACCCATAAATATGTTGTCGCTGTGCGATTGCTGCACGTCCTGTGCATTCGAGACTCCACACGACAACCATCAAGTCACTTCGAGTCACTTCAAGTCACTTCGAGTCACTTCAGGTCGACAGATGTCGACAGATTGCGACAGATCCACTGCACAGAACGAGACGGCACGGAGCCAAGTAGCATCGAGATAGCATCACATTGGATGTCAATGGCAAATTAGTGGCAAGTGTTTCACCATGTTTCACCATGTTTCACCATGTTTCACCATGTTTCACCATGTTTCACCACTTGACTCTAAGATCGATATGACACGGTTTCAGACTGAAGCCCCGGTCCTGCAGACTAGCACCACACGCATTGCAACCTCAGCCACGGCTGAGCCACGTAGTCAAACCTTTTGTTGAGTTGGCTGTCATGACTCATGACTCGAAAGTGTCAAAGGTCGCACATCATCCATACAAAGGGAATGACCTGAAATTCAGGTTCTGTCTTCGTGTCTTGTCTTGAAAGCATTGAGGCAGTGGTGGCAAAATCACAGGTGAATCCCTTTGGATTGCAGATCATCAACAAAATCTTCAGCGAATTCCACAGCACTTGCAACCTGCACTGCACACACGAAAGCACCTCCTCTTAATGTCACTGTCAATGTAATGGCTATTAGTAGCATAGCTGAAACTCTCGGGGGCTCTAAAGATAAATCGTTCAAGGGGATATAAAATCAGAAAAAAAGAATTACTAGCCAGTTCAATCGGAAACAGCAATTCCTCCCACGAACTCTGCAATTGCGGTCTCAAGGGACATGCCAAGGTGAATGCGCCTCGGTTTCACAGTCACACATGTCATGGAAGATCGGACCAAGGTGGCCCAAGCCTGCACTGATTAGTGTACATGACCCTAGAGAGAAAAAAGCAAACGATTCCGGCAGATATATTCTGATGGTTCCCTCGGCATATGGATTGTTGGGGAAAAAAAAGTAGAAAACTCTGTAGCAGGCTTTGCAAAAGTCCCCACATTCCGTACCCTTTCGTCTTTCATCCAAAGCACAGGCTTTGCCACATTTTGCGCAAACCTTCACGGTGTTCTGAAGTCGCTCCTGGCAGCTCAAGTGGGGCCCCTAGGGGGAAGAACATACATCCTATAATAGTGGCAAACCGAACAGCTTATGAAAATTTATGAAACAGCAAGACTCAAGACCGATAGCAGCAAGCAAGCATCGCCCCAGTCCAACGTGGAAGCGTTGTCTTTGTGTTTCTCCCTGAAGTCCTGCACTTGCCAAGTAAAACATTGGAAATCGGGTCTCAAGCAGCATCACAGGCTCTTGACGACTTGACGCTTTGACTCTGCGCAGAGGCCTCAATACTCCCGGAGAAGTGCGGCTCTGCCGGCACTTGCAAGTGATGTACATGCGGCATGCCTTGGATGCACAGTGTCACAAGGATGATACGGCGTTGTTATGGGTTAAGATCTGGAGTGAAGATGAAGAACATCTGGTAGGCCGTTTGTGGGCTCTTAGTTTGAACAATAATCTGGAAGCATCAAGAGGAAATGTCTGAGTTACAAGTGACGCGTTGTTGCAAAAGCATTGCACCTCTTTTCCCATCATGAAAACCAGAGTAGGATCACTTCGCGTTCGCGCAAAAGACTTCCAGCCATGGCACTACCGCAGAAACCGGCCAAGTACGAGGTGTCTACTCCTGGAACGTATGGGTTGCAAGTTGCGAGTAACTTCTACTCATGTCTAAAATATATTCCAACATCATCCCTTTTTTCATATCAGAGTATGCCAACACCTTCAGCACACCCAAGCCTACGGAGTCTGTCGTCAACCACTTCAGGAAGTATTCGATATCAATACACCTCAGTGCAGGCAGCGGAGGTTCATTTATTGTTGAAACCGGTAAGGATATGTAAGGAGCAACAACATCTGATCAAATATTTTTTCCTTAGAATAGCGTACAGACCTCGCTGTACAAGTGCTTCACCATTTCATTCTCATCCATTACCTACTTGGTAACTACTTTCTTAATGTGGAAACCCTCCAGACCCAAAATCCCAAGTTTCCAACTTTTCACCTGGCGCAATGATTGATCCAGGTCACACAGTGTAGCACACTGTGTAGTACAGAGTCTATCTCACGTTCATCTTGTGTCTTTCCAGAAGGGAAACACCCACCTTTCAAAAAATCAGTTCATTTCAATTCACTTCGCGGCATTGTTGATCATTTAACAAGCAAAATGGTTCTGAATCATCTGAACTTAAAACATCCTAAGATTTACAACTTATTGGACTTATTGGGCGCAGACTCAAGTGGTAAATTCACCTTGTGCAGCATCTTCGAGCATCGTATTGATGGCATCTACGCTGATCTTCTCCTGAACGCATATTGGCTTAGCAGGGTTTTCCATGGCTTAGCTGGGTCGGAGATAGCGGACGTGGCCAAAAACAAACTGCTGACTATAAAAGCGCACAAATTAAAAAAAAATGCAAAGAATGGTCATTCGGAATCAAAAACAATCAAAGAGAGAGGCAGAAGGCTTCAATAGTTGCTGACTGTCTTGCCGCATATTTGAACCCACTTGCACCGAGAAAACACGCGGAGAACCCACCCACCTGGGCAATTTTCATCAATGCCTGGCAAGAAGGCTAAGGGTGGCAAACCCAATCAATTTGCTGCTTTGATCCAGGGTGCTCTTGTGTATACGTTTCTTGGGCGGGCGGCTGTTGAAAGTCCTCCAAGCGCCCGGCAACAAGTGTCAGAAATGAGATTTTGATGTCTTGGTGGTGTCCAATGGTTCGACGCTTACTTTCCCTGTTTGTGGTACGGCCATGTCTCCCATGCCGCGTCTGCCCTAATCAGCAACAAAGACACACTTGAGCCCCAAGGGGTGGTGAGCAAAATCGAAGCAACTTGTGTGGGGGAGGTCATGGGTTGCACGCGGCGGTGATCCGATGGTGTGTTTCCAGCCACGCCGCTGCATGGGCTGCATGGGTGATAAACCTCGTTCTCCCCAAGCCATCCCACCCTGAAAGCTGCATGCCTCACGCAAGTGCGACAGCTCAGCGATGCCAGTGGGACAAGCATCCTGCGCGCATGGAGGTTCAAGCCATTCCATCCATTCAATTATGTAACACAAGGGCCAGAAAATGATGATGGCGGTTTGGGGCGCGCACCGTCGTTCCAACATGTTTTCGCTGCGCCGCAACGGGCGTTACGCGCAAGAACATCACAGCTTCAAGCACGTCAACTGGAAACGCATCACCAACACCATCATTTCTTGACCACTGTGCGAAGCTACCGAGACTGTGGAAAGGAACCTGTCTGAGTTTTATCGATCTCAGTCCAGAAAACAAATGTGTCGCCATTCGTTCCCTGACAAGCCATTGACAATCGATTCCAGACCCCACAAGAAGTACATGGTCGCAACTTGCAACCACAGAGTGTGAACCTTCCCAATGTTAAAGAAGTTGTGGTATTGACAAGTTGGTACTAGCGAGGGCATTCCCTGCGGCAAAATTCCATAATATGGGTATTGGAGAAAATATGAAACCAAAGGGGCCAATATGTTGTCCGTTTTTGTATCAATTGCCCGCTTTTTGTATCAAGCATCCCATGTTTAGCTTGCTTAATTCTATGGGTGTGTTTTCCAAGTCCGCTGTTTGAAGCAGTTACCGAATTCATTGTGGTCAATGCAAGCCCTGCTTCAGGGACAATCAGTTCCAAAACTGTCGAAATATCTCAGAGTCAGCTAATATGGCTAAATAACGACATGATTGGGAGCTGTCATAGCTGCTGCTAGCTGGTGAATGCCTCTGGAAAAAAGCAACACGATACTAGATTGGCTGCAGCATAGTTTCATAATATTAAATTATCTTCTACCGATCAACATGTTCTACGGCTTTAGCAGTCTAGGTTTTAGCCAGCGAACCAAAGAATACCATTTCACTATTATGTCACAAGGGACAATATCATTATATGTCACATATCATTATGATGTGTATGTATACATTATTGCAAAGAGTGCATCATCCCAGCTTGCTACTGATCTTCACAGCCGCACGCCGTGGCTCAAGATGGGGACCAGCCCAATGGCATAGCACTGAGGTGAGAACCGGGGTGATCCGCCGGGGTTCAGGCTGTCACGCAATGGCAGCGGAGCCGAGGCGACGATCCAAGGGGTGTTTTTACTGTAGTGAGCCATGGAGGCAACGGTGCCTGTGCCTGAAGGTTCATCAGACGAACCACCACCAGTGCAGCAGCAAGATGAGACGCCGAGGGCAGAGTCTGAGGGATCCAGCGGAAACCCTTGGGCCCGTTCTGAAGGACGGCGGCTACGTGCCCCTGCTCTTGAGCAAGAGTTCGCGCAGTTTCTCCAGTGGCGACAGGCCAACCAGCCCTACGGCATGGGTCTACAACCTGGACATTATGGAGATGCTGGTCAAGGTCTATGGCAAGCTGCGAGGGACGAGCAAGAGAGAACCACAGCGGGTCCTCTGCCAGAATGGGATGGAGTAAGCACTGAGTTCAAGGACTACAAGATCAAAGCAAGGATCTGGCTCGCACCCCACCACATGCTCGAGGACCACTGCTGCTGAAGAACCTCACAAAGGGTCCATGGGAGGACCTGAAGTACCTGGCCAATGATGAGTCATGGATGACTGACCCAGAGAATGGCACCAAACTGGTCAACCTCAGGGGCTCTAGAGAGTTCTATGGCAAGGAGAAGCGGGAATCTATGCTTGCAGCATGCGCCCGTCTCACATATCACCTGAGACGTCAGAAGGGCGAAACCGCCCGAGCCTTCATGACGAGATGGGACCCCGCTGAAAGAAAGATCCGCGAGCACGATGTCAAGCACCCTCAGGAATACCTGGGCTTCTTGATGGTGAATGCCCTCACACTGGACTCAAAGAAGACCAAGCTCCTTTTGACCTTCACGAAAGGTTCACTGCAGGTGGCTGATGTCAAGGATTGGCTGAGGATCCATGAGACCGACCTCGACATGAGCAATCTTGGCAACGACCGCAAAAAGACGACGGTGAACTTTCTCGTCGACACCGATGAGGCCAAGGAGATCCAACTGATGGACATTCCTGAAGAGCACGAGTTTGACAACGAGGAGGCCGGACCTTCTCTTGACAACCATGGCAGACCTTGAAGAGCACAATGACAACTCTGACCAGATGGTCACCCTCACAGAGTCCGAGACCAAGGAGATCTTGATGACCATGGTCAAGGACTTGAAAAACAAAGGTAGGAACTATGCAAGCGCTTTGAAGGCGAAGAAGAACAGGGATTTGGCCCGTGGCTATGGTGCGGGGCGAGATGGAATCTTGAAGCCCGGCGCTTACAGTACGAAGTGTCAATTTCTGAGCTCAAAAAGAGAACCAAGTGTAACTCCTGCGGTGTGGTTGGACATTCGGCTCGTGAATGCCCGTCCAAGTCCCGCAAGAGCTCTGATTCGCATGGCCAGAACGAGCACTTCAAGGCCAAAGCCAGGGAGGTGAACTTCCTTTCACAGGAGATGCCAAGTTTTGCTGAAAGCGAATTTCTTTATTTAGAATCTGGAGGGGTCAATGGCAGCAACTGCTCTGCCTCTGACAATTTGGATTTGTCTCGTGCCTCTCGAGATTACATAGTGCGGCCTCCAGCCTTTCCATGTCTTCACATGACAACAATTTTGGATGACAATGGTTGTGCAACTATTGATACTGGATGTCAACGAATGGATATCGGAATCAACACACTGAATAGACTACAAGAATCACAGCCATCTTCATTACCAATTTCATTCTGTAATGAAATCCACCAGTTTCGAAGCGTCCGCAAGGTATCATGTACGACCAAGTTGGCTTGTATTCCACGCAGTTTGGGGCCTCATGGATGTAGTTTACGTCCTGCATTATTTGAAGATGACAGCAGTGCAGATGCTCCTTTTTTGTTGTCACTATACCATCTCTTCTCCATTGTCAAGCCACACTTCACTTGGATGATTCACAAGGTTTGATGCCGGTTTCACATCGATTTGGTTTCGAGGTACAGTGTTATTTGGGTCCAACAGGTGCAGTTCGTATTCCAATTCAACCATTTACAGATTCGATGGTACAATTTCTGGGACAACAGTGTTGAAGGAATCGTGATGAGTATGAGCTCATGCAGACCACGACCGAGAAGCACCCAACCTCTTCAACTTTTGGCTCAACCCAGCGGCTCAAGACAGTGACGCTACAGAACGAGTCTCCAGCCCTTGGAGCAGCCCTTCGATCTGACTGCGATCATGCATGGCCATCGCTCGAAGCGTGTGAGGAGCATGCCGAGAACAACCAGAATGCCCTCCAGGCCTGGGTCCGAATGACCTTGCGGGCCATGATGATCATCAGCCATGCAGTTCAACATCGTGTCCAACATCATCTTCGCATTCCTGGGCCCCGAGGAGTTCTAGCACGCCAGATTGTGGAGATGGGCGAACTGCCGGAGACGGTCCAATTGGACAAGGTGGTCAATCAACTCAGTCGTGCTCTACAAGAACCATCCTTGCAAGAGGTGGAGTCCAGATCCCCAACTTTGGGTGACATCAGCTCGAGAGCCCGCACAGGGGAGAACATCATCCAGCCGGATGGCACCAGCGACACCGAGGTCATTGCCGACGACACCAATTTCAATGGATGGACCACCACCCACGCCAGATTGGAGACAAGTCAACATGCGGGAGATTCCCCAGGACCTGGACATCAACAAGGAGGCACCGAAGTGCCATTGCCACCGAGATGCTGCTCTGTGGATCTCCAAGACGGAGGAACCCAGATCGTCTGTTCTGGAAGTGCGGACGGGAGAGAAGCCAGCAATGCAGCTTCTTCCAATGGCTGACTACCAGCCTCTCCGTCCAGATCTTCAAGCCAACTCGAACATGGAATATTGCACCAAGAAGAAGCAGCAAGATCTATGCCCTCACAAGCGGACTACGAAAGAAGGATCCAACGGGCTCAACAGCAACTCAAGGACGAACTCACTGAAGCTGGACTCAAGATTCACCAAGCTCGAGCGGCAAAGCAGGAAGCCTCGTCATGGAGCTCCATGCAGAGCCAGGCGAAGATGGAACAGGACAACAAGGACCTCCAGGACTTTCTGATGCGGCGCCGTTCCCAGCATCATGCAGAGGAAACGCATCAGAGCCCAGCGGCCAGTGCATCTCGTCGCAGCGGCCTCTTCATGTGAATGAGTCTGATGCAGTACCATCAAGCCGGGGTTGCGGCGACATATTTTTGGCTATTTGAAGCGAGCTGAAACATCATGGTTGGAACTTCACCCGCTTATTTGTGAGGCTTCGGAAAACCATATTGATTTGACTTGTCGGCTGATTCGTGAATCGCTTCAACTACAACAACCACATATGAAGCATCTGGCGGATTTATATCTTTTGCAGCCAAAACAGCTGAAGACAGCTGCGGAAGTGTGGAACCCGGGTCGTTTTAGCCCCCATACTGATCATTTTGGTCGTCGTGCAGGCCAGGCATTTGATTTAGAACTGGGATGGAATCTTTTCTCCAAAAAGACTCAAGAACAAGTTTCGGAATACATCAAAACTGAAAGACCGGGATTGACCGTCATTTCTCCACCTTGTGTGAAATTCAGCAAGCTTCTCAATTTGTCTTGGCCGAAATGGTGTGGGAATCCTCAAATGTTTGACCAACATATTCGTGAACTTCACACGCCGCAAAACAATTCTTGCGTTTTTGTGCAAAAGCATGTCAACTCTGCAGATCACTGGGCTTGAGTTTGCGTTTTGAACACCCATGGTCCGCTAGTTCCTGGAATGAACCATGTTTGCAACGCTCATATCTCAAGAAGATTGTTATTTGGCATGTGGTGATCAGTTCATGTTTGGTTTGGTGACTAGTCAAGATGAACCTATGCGGAAAGGATCAGGGTTCCTCACCAACAATTCATACATCGCTCAAATCTTGAACACAACGTGTGATCTTTCTCACACACACCAAACCGTCATGGGCCGTGATCGTGGCGCGTCGATCCATCGATCAGAAGTATCCCTTGAAGTTGATCATGGCCATTTTGGCGGCTTTTGCAAATTCGATTGGCCTCTCCCATGACTTGCTTTACGTCATGGGTGGCCAGAAGACCATTGAGGCCGAGGACAATTTTGAGCTCAACCTGATGCTGTCTGGCGAACTTGCTGAAGATCAGGCTCTACCACTTTCTCCCAACGTAGATCCTCGCTGTGGTCTTTCTGAACGGCATGGCGATCAAGGTCGTGCAAATTCTGAAGTATGTCCTGACAAACCTTCTGAAGCAGAAGAAGTACAAGATCTCCTGGCACTTGGTGAATCCGAGGAACCAGAATCTCTCGAACAACCAGCAGCTGGAGAGAAAGAGAGCATTCCAGGCAGCCATCACTTTCACTTGAGGCACTTGGCAAACGAGCCCATGATGGACTAGGTCATCCTGGCCGAGATCGTGATCTGCAAATCTTGAAGAACAGCAAGGCCAGTGATCGAGCTGTGAACATAACACAAAACATGAAGTGCTCAGTTTGTGAAAAGTTCCAAATCCCTAGACCATCTCGAGCTGGAGCTCCACCCAAGGAAATTGGATTGAATGAGGTTGTTGGCATTGACACTTTTCAAGTTCGTGTGCGTTTGTCCACCAAGACTAAATACTGCCTCACCATTGTCGACTACAGTAGTCACTTTCAACTGGTAGTGCCACTTCCTGGTCATACAGCGCATGAAATTTGAGTAGGGTATCGATTGTGGTTAAGGATCTTTGGCCCTCCTCGCAAGCTGTTGTGCGACTTGGGACGTGAGTTTCAGAAGGAGTTTGAAAACTTGGCCGAAGCCGATGGTACTGAGCTTTTGCCCTCTGCACTGGAAATGCCGGAGCAGCGTGGTTATGTTGAACGACAAGGTCAGCTCTACAAGGAAATGTTCTACAAGACTATGGAGCAGGTAACTTCCAGAGACTGGCCCACATGGTACCAGACCATTGACCTTGTGTGCTTCACCAAGAACCGACTGCTGTCTCGTGGAGGTTTTTCCCCGGGCCCACGAGTTTTTGGCTATCAGCAAAGAAATCCAGATGAGTCGGATTTGGCAGTCCAAAGCTTAGCAGCCATCGGCGACACCAACGTTGCCAAAGCGATGGAGATTGGCAAGGCAGCATCCATTGCCTTCCATGAAACCGATTGCCAACAAGCTGTACGAGCAGCAGCAACCCATCGTCCTCGACCACACTACTCGCATGAGATGGGCAAAGCAGTCTACTTCTGGCGACGTGGTGCCGATGCTGCTCGAAAGCCAGCAACTTACTTTTGGCATGGTCCTGCACGAGTGGTAGCAACCCAACTACCATACACAGTCTGGCTGCCTTACAACCATCACTTGGTCAAGGCTGCGCCGCCGGAGAAGATCCGGCCAGCATCAGGAGCTTTTTCTCCCTCTCTGAATGCCTTGATGGGATTTCCTATGCTAAGAAGCAATTTGAGACAGATCAAATCAAGGGCGCGATTGACTTGTCCAAGGACCAGGATGTTCCACCTCCACCTGCTGGTGAACAATATTATTGGCGACAAGATGGAGGTTCCTGGGTCCGTATGCACCTTCAAGAGCGTCGAGAACTATTCCAACCTCACAATGCAGATCCAAGTCTTCCATTTTTCACTGAACAAACCAAACCCTGGCGAAAATCAAAGATGATCCTAGCTGGCGGTACCGAGGACGCTTTGGAGGACAACTAGACTTATCAGGCAGTAGTTCCACTTCATGGTGAACTTTGGACAGGTGAGACATGGTTTGACATGAACGATGGCAGCCAGCCACCGACACAACTCCTCAAACGGGATCCACAACCTGAACCATTGCCACGGCGATTGCGACAGAAGACGCATCACACTGATGCAGTGATCACACCTGCACCTGTACGAACTACCTGGTGGACCACATCAATCTGTTGAAACTCAAGATGATCAAAAGTCTGAGATTTCTATGGCGTTCTCCAATTCCAACGCCAGATGGTCTCTCAGAATCTGGAGGTGATCCACCCGAGAATGCCGAGAACGTCAAACCAGAAGATTTTCCGGAAGCGTGACCATGAAGCAGTCAGCCAGAGTCCTTCTGACTGGGAGCCACTTCCAGTTTGCAGGCGCAGTCGCTTGGAGCTCCTCGAGGTCTACTACCAGGAGATTGCCAACAAGTCAGCCCAACGGCAGAAGAAGGGCAAGGAAGCCACAGCAAGCTTCAACTGATTGGTGGGAAGAAACACAGGATTGTTGGATTCGTCATCATGTATCAGGACAGTGCACAGCATTCCATCCAGCCGCATGTCAGGATGGACCAGATCTTCACGACCTCCAAGCCCAACGATTGACCGAGGTCAATGTGAACAATAGAACCTCTACTATTCAGGATTCATGGACTTCGAGTGACAGTTTGCGTAGTTTGTCTTCACAACCATGGACCGGATCCACTACTTTCTATAAGCAGGAGAAGGGGCAAGTTCTTGACACCAAAGGGATCCATGCCGGCTACGAGCAGCTGAACAAGCTCTACAGCCTCATCTTCTATGACCAAGAACTCCCGGAGTCTCAGAGTCTGCAGAATGTCTCCATTGCTTCATGGAAAAGCTATCGTCTGAAACGTCAGACGGTGAACACCTTAAGTTCTGAGAGGCAGGCCCTCGTGCGAGGACTTGGATCCGTGCATTGGTATCGCATTTTGATTTTGGAAGCCAGAGGACTTCAACTTTCAGACCGAGAATGGCATCGAGAGGTGGCCCGACTTCCTTTCATTCGCATTACTGATTCGAAGTCGTTGTACGAGGCCGTGAGCAAGTACACCAATCCTTCTTCACAATGTGGTGACAAGAGGACATCTATAGATATCTCACTCATCAAGCAAGAAGTGAATGAACTCAACGGAAAAATTTGTTGGGTGCATGGCAAAACCATGATCGCCGACCCCTTGACTAAGGAAGCTCGATCTGACCTTCTTCGTCATATGATCTGCACAGGCCAATGGTCGATTCTTGAAGAAGGGTCGGCATTGCAACAAAAGCTTTTTGAACGAACATCTCGACATGAGGTGCTTTTCATCATTTAAGCCTGTCCGAAAGCAAGTTTGGCCGGTGCAAAGAGTGCATCATCCCAGCTTGGTCAGGCTACTTCTCTTCACGGCCGCATGCCGTGGCTCAAGATGGGGACCAGCCCACTGGCATAGCGCTGAGGTGAAAACCGGGGTGATCCGTCGGGGTTCAGGCTGCCACGCAATATCACGCAATTATATATTAGTGTATTCCCAAGGTCTTTCAGTGGTTCTTTCTACTGCACAAGCGCTTCCTGCTTTGTCACTGCTAGTCAGCCGGCCCCACGAAATCCCATCGGTCCCGGAAGGTTCTTGCGACAACATCCATCACTCGAGCCGCTGCTGTGTCGCTACGGCCACACAAGGTGATCTATGCTTCCGGGTTTGCCATGACAGATAGGTTGGGGCGGTTGGGGTCTTGGGAACTCAATTCCATGCAATTCGGCTACACTATACAGACATATACAGACTATACAAGGACACGGTTCACACCAGGAGCCCAGGAGATCTTGATCCAGTCTTACATGTCTTACCTTCAGATTCAAACAGTTGACATTTCAAGAAATGTTTCCCTCTGAGGTCTTAAAATGGTGGTACTCTGTCAGCTGGCGCTCCCAACGATGTGATTCCCAGTGCGAACCTGGCGGAATGGACAAACTGACAGTTCTGTTGAAGCTCCACTTCTCAGTGATTTCTTGAATTTTCTTGACCCATGGCTACACTCTGGCTACACTTCTCAGTGATTCATGAACAGCGCAATCGAGGTCGTCCTTTTCGCTCAATGGTCTGCTTCCATGATCCCGGCTAGACGCCGGTGAACTCTCAAACGATCCGCATGGCGCTCCTCGACGCTGAGATTAGACTGGTACATTCAGCTAGAGCCCTTGATGGCTTGAGATGCTTCAGTAACACCTGTGGAAAAGATTGGAGCTGGTTCTGCACAAAACATGATCACAGCACTTAACATGTTCACTGACCAAAGGGCAATGGGCCACGTCTGATGAAGCCTGACTACTCCCCGTCTCCAGTGTCTGGGACAGGAAGAGGATCCCTCCAAAGATGTAGAAAACCTCCCCAGAGTGAGCACAGATATCTGTCTTTGGAAGACTACAGGGACAAAAAGGCGGAAATGGTGAGGCTTGACAAAGTGGATGTGATTCATTAGTGACTCCAAGATACTCCAAGCGCCTAACAAACAACAAATCAACGCCTAAATGCATAGCACCATGCGAGGCCCCATTCTGGCCATTCTGGGCCTGTCCCAACTTGGTGATGGTGGCAGGGCTGACGCGCGACCAGTAAGGCATGGCAGCGAAGAGCACGGAGCCGCTGAGGTACAAAGCGCTGCCCAGGAAACTGGGATCTGCCAACAAGCTGCGCCACAGGCTCCTTGCCATGTAGCTATGGCAGCTATGGTTTTGGCATGTTTTGGCGAAGAGCTTGGAAACATGCTCGAAAACAGTGCCTTTCAGGGCGGTGATACATGTGATACCTCTTCTCAAGTATCATGATAACACATAAAATCAATCAAAATCATAGAGAACTAATGAGAACTATATGAAACGTCCCTACTCTTCTCTTCTCAACTTCGTCGAGGTGCAGATAGAAGTTGCGCTCCGCATTGTCGTGGAAGCTGCGGAACTCCTACAGTTGAGGACGCTGCGTTTGGAACATAGGTCAAGGATCAAATACAGCAGCAACACGAACAAATAAGAGGTTTCAGAGGTTTCATCTGACTTCACTGATCCACATCTGTTGATAGCGATGGCTTACACACCCGCCAGGTTAGTATCACATGTTAATTTTACCATGTTTTCGGATATCATGACTTTTGCAAACGTTCCACACATGCTGAAGATCGACTAAGTAGCTAGCTATTTTCCACTCGATACCTCTTGCACGGAATACATGATATACCTGTTACATCCTGTTACCATTGCATGTTCTGATCTTGCATTTTGTCCTCAGACAAGGCTTGTCAACTAAAGCACTAAAGCTATTTCAAGCTGTTCCAAGTCCACCCTTTGGGTTGGCTTGGCTCTACAAGAGTCTTCACATGAGCCCTCATATGAGTCCTCCCATCGAGGTGAGATCGTGTCAACATGTACTTGGGCACCATGAACCAATGCTGGTGCTGATTGATGACTCAGGTCTGGGAGTCTGCAAACATCCACACGTTTCTGGGCAGAATGCTGTCAAAGGACGTCGTGCGACCCAATCATTGTGGTAATGAAAGCAGAATTCGTCACGCATCCAGGACGCAGATTTCAGCACGGAGCAATTGCCTTGAGAACCGTTCTTGGCAAAAACCATCAATTCGTGATCTTCCTGCCATAAACCCTTGTTGCTGGTGTAGAAGAGCCCCCAGTAATAATCCCAGGCCTCCTTCTTCTCCACATCATCTTCTCCAAAATCTTCACAGGATACGTTCATGAAGCCAGGTTCATCCTTACATCCCAAGCGGCATCCATTCGAGAGAAACTGACCGGCAATGGCCGTGCTACATTTGCAGGTCTCTGGACAAAGCATCCGAATCAGCGGTAAATTGCCTTCTCCACAGAAAGGCTCAGCGCTGGCACAATCTGTGGCTCCTGTAAGAGCTGTTGCGGTGCTCCACAGCCAGTCTCCTTCCCAAAAGTCACGGCCTTGGTCTTTGCAGCTGTTTCCAAACCAGTTGCCGAAGCCATACGTTGATTGATCAGCGACCTGAAACTGATCCATAGTCAACCAACCATTGAAGTCTCTCACAGTTGGAGTATGCTTCACAGCAACTGCACCCCGCCCTTCCAAGGTTCCCCTCCACATCCAATCTATGGCTCCAGGTTTGTAGTTTTCTGAAACCTCTCGCAAGAGTGGAAGCATCCCTGGGAGCATCTTGTTGTCTAAATTCCCATCTTCGAAAGGAGATGTGTCTGTCACAAAGATGGGCCCCACTTTGGTATGAGATTCAATGATAAAATCCTGGTTGCCACTGCAAATGATATCCCTGACCTCTCGAGCAGAATGAGTGTTTGAAACTACTTCCAGCGACACGAATGCCACAACAACTCCGAGGAACGCCAGCAATTGGAGACTGCTGGCGAGATTGTAAGCCCATGCTTTTCTGGTCTGATTCTCAACCCGGGCAACGGACGTGACAAAACGACTTGCATGGTGTGGAGCAAACAGCTCAAAGAACAGCTCGTCAATTTCCAACACGAAGACCAACGAAACTCCATTCCTGGTGTAGCTTGAGACGAAGCCATAAGCATGTATGTAGCATATACATAATATTAAAAACCATTATAATATCAAATAAAGTCCAGTTTCTTGAAAGTGTCTAGCTCGGTTCGTATGCAAAAAAGACGCTTAATTAGCCCCTGGTGCTGAGCTTCTGGATGATGTTTTCAACATCCCGGGTTCGACATAACCAGAGAGCTCCACAGAAACCCAACAGCGCCGCCAAAGCAGCACGCACCGCCAGCACCACCAAAAGCAGCGACATTCTCACTCTGCTCATGGATACGAAGCAACACTTGAAGCGAGCCTCACATGCTGAGACCATCTTCCAACTTGGAAAGCCAGGTCAGGCTAGGTGTTGGATAGCATTGGATAGCATTGGATAACTCCGATAATTTGGGTTTCGGAAGAACATGGAAGAACACTTCAAGATTGCGAGAATCCGGAGGCCTGCACCATCACGTGGGGTCTGCTTGTACGTAGCGTATAATCTGAAGAGGGCGAGAATGGTAAAGAACTTATGAAAAAAAAGAGTCGGGTCTGGACTTCAGTTTTTCCACATGTTTTTCATTGTTGTTAACTGTTTTCACCCAGTGGCATAGCTCATGCTGCCCAAGCTTCCTGCGGACCCTGCATGTATCATGCCTCCTCGCAGTGGCAGCATGGTTCTACCAAGAAGACAAGATAAATGTTCCGACCAAAAATAGCAGCAGTACATTCAAGCAAATTTACGCCAGATCGAAAGAAGCAAATCCGTCAAACATCTGAAATGTTTGCTGCGTCACATTCCAAAAGTGAAACTGCCGCTGCATGCAATCAAACTGTGGAGACTTACACTCTAAACATCTCAGCGGGCCTTTACGATTGACGTGGTCCATGTCCAGTATTAACGCGGGACCGCTTGGGATGACCAGCAAATTCATTGTGAGGTCACCGACCCGCTGCAATTCCTACAGCATGTCCACTGTCCACTTGCGTCTAAATTCAAAATCTGTCACAACAGAATTGAAATTCGAATCTAATTCTAACACAATTTCGAATCTATTTTTTTAATATTTACCTTATAATATTTTGATATTTTTTGTGGCATCCTGATTTTCATTTATTTCACTGCCGACAAGGTTGGACAGGTCAAGCAGGTCCAGGTTGATAGCAACACTGCATAACATGGCGAAGGGTGGCGAAGGGTGGCGAAGGGTGGCGAAGGGTTACAACAGTTGCCACGCCTTGGCGATGTAGGCCAACCAAATGGCGACTGCCATGCTGCTGAGGACGGAGCCCACCGTCATGTCTTCGGAAAGCAACGGCGTCAAATAGTCCTCAAAGCAGCACTGCAGTCAATCAGAGCAATCCCTACAAGTTGAACAAATCTGAACAATCTGAACACTTCAGGCAGCTCGCAGGCTGAGAAGTTTGCTGTTGCAAGGATAAGCACACTGACTTTCGGAAAATTGAGTGGTCCCATGGTGCCGGACGAGTGAGGCATGGATGCTACGAAAGCATATTGAAGGCATATTGAAGGCATTGTTTCAAGCATGTTTTAACACATATGTACACTCCCGGGAACAAACGTGTCTCAGGCTACCGTTTCAGGTATCAACTAACATGTCCACTCTATACCGGCGTTTTCCTGGGGAATGCATTGCAACTTTCTTTTTACACATTGACCCAAAAACAGCTAACATGTCTCAGTTCCTGCAATTGGGGCCCTTGGATTTCGACCCTGATCTGGGATATGTTCGCTATTTTGGGGGGATAGATTCAGCCAATAACCACTCACATATTTCAAAACCACATCCTCTGAACAACACGGACACGTTAGGTGGACGCTTTCCATGGCCAGTCATCCAACCCTTAGTAAATGCAACTGGTTTTTGGAATGCACCCCCAATCTTCCTGCCCACCCACGGGCATCATCTATGATGCGCTCTTCCGGAAGGAGTTGGGACCCCTTTTTTCTCCACCGTTTTGTTATCAATGCAGTCTTTGATTTGAGCCCTATTGGGGTCTGGAAATAAAGATGCTGGGGCGTCCGGGGCGGTAGTCTTCTGGCAGTTTCCCGGGAACCCCCAGAGGGGGGAACAACTTTTCCACTAACATGTCCATTCTGGATTTTCAACTAACATGTCTCTAGTATAGGGCATTTATCATAGCCTATGTTCACAGCAGCTAACGTATCCAAAAAAACTTTTTTTCCACAAAAAAGTGGATACGTGTCTCGGGCTACCGTTTCAGGTATCAACTAACATGTCCACTCTGTACCGGCGTTTTCTTGGATTTCCTGGGGAATGCATTGCAACTTTTTTTGGGACCATTGACCCAAAAACAGCTAACATGTCTCAGTTCCTGCAATTGGGGCCCTTGGATTTCGACCCTGATCTGGGATATGTTCGCTATTTTGGGGGGATAGATTCAGCCAATAACCACTCACATATCTCAAAACCACATCCTCTGAACAACACGGACATGTTAGGTGGACGCTTTCCATGGCCAGTCATCCAACCCTTAGTAAATGCAACTGGTTTTTGGAATGCACCCCCAATCTTCCTGCCCACCCACGGGCATCATCTATGATGCGCTCTTCCGGAAGGAGTTGGGACCCCTTTTTTCTCCACCGTTTTGTTATCAATGCGGTCTTTGATTTGAGCCCTATTGGGGTCTGGAAATAAAGATGCTGGGGCGTCCGGGGCGGTAGTCTTCTGGCAGTTTCCCGGGAACCCCCAGAGGGGGGGACAACTTTTCCACTAACATGTCCATTCTGGATTTTCAACTAACATGTCTCAAGTATAGGGCATTTATCATAGCCTATGTTCACAGCAGCTAACGTATCCAAAAAAAAATATTTTCCACAAAAAAAGTGGATACGTATGTTCCCTAGAGAGTAAACTATGCGGGTCGGGGCTCGTCAATCTCGTTTAAGAGCGCATGAGTCCACCACTCCCTCTCGAAAGGTTTGCCGCGGCACGCACGACTCACCAAGGATGAATCCGAGTTGGCATCGTAGCCGTTCACCGCATGTCCAACAAGCAAGCGCCAATCCACCTGAAATGCGAGACACCCGAGACACAGCATTGTGGCACAAGACAACATGAAAATATATTAATATGAAAATAACATTGAGACATATCGAGACATATCGAGACAGGGCAATGATGTCATTCTTTATCTATGCCAATCTATGCCCTGGGACTCTGATTGTCGGCATCGCCTATCAATGTAATCAACAGAATCGGAAAGGCATAGAAAGGCTATCATGAATTCTTCATGGATCATATTGCGTGTACTTCATGGCTGTACTTCCAATGTCCTTCAGTTGTTCCAGCCATCGTGCAGCCAACCCACCAGCCAGGCTGGATCATACTTTGCATCTGGCAACAAAAAGGCGACAAACACGATCCAGCAGAAAAGAGATTGAGAGCAGATGCTCACCAAAGTTCCAATTGTCACCAGTAAGGTAGTTGGTACTCCAAGGCCACCCAAGCCCAAAACGAAAATAGCATCCTTGGTGACGGTGCTTCATTGACAACAGATACAACAGGGATAAGGATTTTGAAGAACTAGGCACTGGCATCTTCCTGGTATGGAGACTGCGTTGTCCGATTTCAAATCATAGAATTGCATCAAGTTGCAAAGTCAAAGTCAAAAAATGTCAAAAGTACAACGCAATAGTTCAAGATAGTTCAAGATAGTTCAAGTACATATATACGAGGAATAAATTCAGCAAGATGAGAGTCAGTTCCAAACGAAAGAATAAATTCCTTCTCAATGCAGGTCAGCGTCCCAGAAAGATTCTTGTAGCAGCTGAATGGAGCGCGGAAGCCCATCTGGATTGATGGCTTGAGAGCAGGTGGGAAAGCTCGCTTCGGCCATGATGGCTTCCACGTCCTCGCTGTCCTGCTTCGAACATGTGGACGAAGCCGCTGTTTTCTTGAGGACGTGAAAATCCATGATGATGCCTCAGATAAACTTCAAGCACTTTGCCGCTTTCCAAGAACACCAAACAGATCCAAACAGACCAAACAGACCAAACAGATCAAATCTCACAAGCTCATGCTCTTACGACAGAACTCCATTTAAAAAAAACATCTTGTGAACAACGCACTTTACATGTTGGATCGTTTTGGATCATTTTGGCCAAAGACACCATCATTCGCATCTTTCCCATCTCTGTTCTCGGCTTCGCAGCCGCAGAACTTTTCAAGGCTCGCAACTCGTTGCTCGAGCTCTTGCAGCCGGGCTAGTCGAACATCGAAAGCATCGATGCGCCGTTCAATCACTTCCTCTTGAAATGGGTACAAAATGGTACAAAGATGCACAAAGTGGATACAATATGATACAATGGAGGATTCCATGGAAAATGAAACCGAATTGATACAATGGATGCACTTCGGGTATGATATCTTATGGGGAAAAAGATTGTGTTTCATGCGAATGGTGGATTGGATTCACCATGATTCATCCTGATTTGCTGGATCTCACAAACGCACTTCACCCAAACTTTGCCAAGCTTCAAGTTGGTCATCTCCAACATAAGGATCTGGATGAACCACTTCTGGCAGCACAGCCTCCTGTTCTTCACCACAGCAAGGGCCCACAGGCATCGCTCACGCCATGCTCCCAAAGCAGACTGGAACGACTGGACAAATTCCTTGAGCAAAATGTACACCGGCGAAGGCATGTCCCTGACGTTTTCTGCACTGTTGGTCACGGAAATCAAAGTGAAAAAGTCCACAGGACAGGAGCAGAAGTTTATCGCCCAAGCACAACATGGCACATCAAGTCCTCTCGAGAAATCGCTTCGGAACTTTCCGTGTTGATCTCTTCCCAGATGGCATTGAAGCCGCTCATGTCCATGATCCCACAACTCCTTGGAGGAGCAGCTTTCATGCTACCGGGAACCCGGTATTATAAGAATCTGTAGGATAATTGTTTATATTTTTTAGCAGATTCTTGTTAGATTTTTGTTTATCAGGAGGTTGTAGAGGTACAGTAGAGGAATTTGCCATCTGCTGTCCAGGAATGTGACGGAACATGTTTCAAGTTTGTTCATCGTTGTGCGCTTCGCTTGAAGTGTCCTGGTCACCAGGCAACATGAGAACCCAAAATGCACTGCTCACTTCGCTCGGACATGACTCTGCCAGTGTCAAGAAACTGCAAACACATGACTACAACTTGACTACAAACGATTCTCCCAAAAGGTAAGGGCGGGTCGATGCATTTGCTTCCTGAATCATCTCCTGTGCACACAAGTTCATAATTGATCCATGTTAAATCTACTTCTTAGTTATTCGTTCTTTTCTTTCTTATCTTTCTTGATACAGTAGTTCTTGATATACCACCTCTCGAGTGCCCAGCTGCATCATGTATTGTGCCAGCTCTCGTCGATCTAAGCGTCCATCTCTGTCCAGATCTGCACCGTCAAAGATGCGATCTGCTGGGTGTTGCGGACCCAGCAACCTCTCCCAGAAGCTCAAGGCCTCGTGACACCGCAGAACCACAGGCGAACCACGGCATATGCCAGGGCATCTGAGTCTGTGGAGTATCAGTGGAACATCCTGCATATCCTATGTGCTCTTGGACATGGACGACATGAATGACATGGCTTCCCACTGCGTTTCGTGACAAATGTGACAAGTGTTGTGGAAATACCTCAGGGAAAGAGTTAGGAGGCTCTCCAGACAGGATTGAATGCTGACAGCATTTATTTATATCTGATTGTTTGAAAAATTCATGGCACGCAATTTTCGACTTTGACTCTCAGGCGCCTCTTCTTGAGGATGAAGTACCTGCTGCCGGGTTAGGCACCTTCGGTGGAGATTTCTTACGGGCTTTGTGCAATGTCCGGCGTCCATTTGACACTGCTCAATGAACTGACTTGGCTGTCACAAGGCAAAACTGCCCAAATCAGTGGCGACTCGATGCTTTCAGGTCGACAATTTAGGGAGCCTTCCCAGACAGCAAAACCCCAACGAACAACATGAGTCCCATCTAGTCCAGAAACTCGAGTACTCGAGATATCGTAGCCGAATCGTAGCGGAACCCCAATTCTTAGAGGACACTGCTTGAATCCGAGATTCTGCTTGGATTCGAGGCAGCTGCCACCACGCTAAGGCCTGATGGAAGTGGTCCCAGGATATGAATTTCCACTGGACCTTTTCTCCATCCATAGCACCCACTTAAAATGACACCCCAACGTGAGACCAAATAAACTTATCCAATAAATCTAGGTGTGTGCATCCCAAACTGGTTTGGGAGTTTGGGAATTGTGGTTATGGCTCATCAATTGCCCCAAAAATTGAATGGGTTTCAGTTTCATGCTCAAAACATCTACCGTCCAGCAAATTAACATATGGAAAACCCATGAAAATGATTGAATCCATATTTCCTTGCGATGACCGTAGGCCACGGGTTTTTCCACATGCTAGTTCGAGAGAACTTAAATAACATTTCAGTTTCATAGCCCATTTAAAAAAAAAAAAAAACTAAAAGATATTCAAAGATATTAAGATATTGATACCTGAATAATACCTGAATAATATCTGAATCTATCTTATGGCTCCTGGCTCCATATGGCTCCATATGGCTCCATTGCTTCACCAAGGCACTGCAACAGCACCGAGCCCAAGGCCCAGGGCACCCGCGCCCACGGTGAGACGCAGTGCCAGGGTGAGCTCAGAGCTGGCGAAGGCAACGAGCTCGAGAAATTCTGTTGGATATCTGTTGATTACAGATCTGTAGATCTATTTTTGTACAGATTACAGAAATCTACGGATCTTTAGAGATTTCTACACATTTCACAGATTTCGACGATTTCTACAGTATCGAATTATGTTTTGAATTTACCATGTCGGGTTGGGATGATATGATGATGATATTGGAATGATATGGGAATGATGTGGGGCCGGTCGTGGTCTGCATTTTTACAAGCTTTGATTGGTGTCGCTAGCATCTCGGGGAAGCATCATCATGGAATGAAGAATGATTTTACGTGAGTTGGGAATCTCTCGTGCACTGGCTGTGCAGCAAATATAAGATCACACAAGCTGACTGCAAATGTGTGAAGCCCATGTCTCACAAGAGACAGTGACTATGGCCTTGTTGCAAGGCCAATGCGAGCACCACTGCCATGGTGTGCTGCCTACCAGGACTGCTGTGGCTTTCAACGACATATACGAGTGGTTTGAAGACTGCTTTTGGATTGCAAAACGACCATCCCCCATCGCCATCCATCGCCATCCCCCAAGGTTGGTTCCCTGGCAAAAGGTCGAAATTTTCTGCCATGGCCGCATTTTCTGGACTCTTCATACCCGAAAGGCCTCCTGAGTTGCGAAGCATCTTGATGCCTCAAAGCAACAGTTGCTACAGGCACATGACGGAGATCACATCTTTTCCTGCTACTTATCGAAAATCAAAGAAGCCTCAATTCCCCTTGATGTTGGGTTCACCGCAATCTGGAATGCCTAGCAAGGCTGACATTGCTTGGGACCAACCAAACAGAACCTCTTGACACTGTTCACAGGGCTCGCAGAAAACAACTGACCTTGTATGAAATGTCACGACATTTCATGACCGTTTGACCTTTCCCACTGAAACAAACACCAAGGGTCTTCTCGCGATCTCATGCACCGTGACCAGTTGCTGCCACATCCTACGCTGCGGAGCCGGCGCAGCGATGCCATAGCGGGCTCGAGGCATGAAGAGAGGAGATGAATCTAAAATCCCTGGAAATCCGTGAGGAAATCTGCAAAATCCTGAATGTCAGCTTGTTCATTTATTTCTGCGGTAACATAACTGCACCAGCCCCTGATTTTTGAAACTTTGAAGCTGTCAGATTGTCAAGGGTCAGTCTTGGAAACAGCTGATTAGGCCTCAGGGCCCCTGCATAAGGATGACACGCACTTTGAAGATGTAGGTTGAAGCTGTCAGACTGTAAAGGGTCAGTCTTGGAAACAGCTGATTAGGCCTCAGGGCCCCTGCATAAGGATGACACGCACGTCACAGAGAACTTGGTGGGCCTATGGCTCAAGATTGGAAAACAAGCTGCTGCATGGAGCGTCGTGGGTTATGAGCCCAACATGTCGCTTGTGCGCCGCCGAGACGCCTCCGTGCAGAGACGTGCTGCTAGCGCTGCGGCAGCAGCAAAAGCAGCGGAAGCAGCTGATGACTTGATGGAAAGCCTCTTGGAAGACAGCGCCAAGGAAAGGGGGTCAAAAAACCAAAGAGCCTTAGAAAGCGGACCACTTAGGGAGCATGCCGGTGAAAGAGGTAGAGCTGAGGGTGGGATGCTAGGGGACTTGGTAGGAAACCCGTTGACCTTAGGCAATGTTGACCTTGAGGATAGGCCCACAAGGAGTCAGAACCCTGAAGTCCGAAAGGTTGTTGTTGGTAAGTCTGAGGGCAGTGAAGCTAGGAAGGAGTCACCGAGGTCAAAGTCAGCTGAACCCCGAGCCCGTTTTGCTGATGAACCGCCAAGGGGTGAAAGACCGAAACCTAGTGGAAATGGCAAAGGTGTAGGAACTGGTGAGAAGAATCCGCCAATAAGGAATCCGAGGAATTCCCCGGATGGTGTGGCTGGAGGTGGAGTGAAAGTCATCCCGCCTCCGGGCGGCGAATCAGTTTTGGGAGGTTCAAGTAGTAGGGGAGTTGAAAGCTACTACATAGGCGAACCTGCAGGAACTGAGGAACGTCGAACTGAGGCATGCGGATCTCAGTTGGGTTCTTCGAGACCTGTTGATCCTTGGCTTCATTGTGCCTCGGCTGGTATCCCTCCGGATGGCACTTCGTATCTTGGCGGGAATCAGCAGTGCCTTGGAAGCTGGGATAGGGTGAACCCCTTCTGGAGTCGTGAAACCCAGGTTGAAGCCACCCGGATGACTTGTGGAAATGTGGGGGGATCCCAACAAAATACTCCCCAAAAAGGTCATGTGGAAACCGACCCGATTGAACTATTCCGATTGCGGTGTTTGAGGGATGCGGAAGAAAAGTTTAGGAAGGGTTTGGCACAGATGGCCGGTGACAACTGGTCTCATGGTTCGGTTGGATCCTTTGTTAGTGCAGGGGATGAAGAAGCTTTTGTGCCACCACCGCCACCGGGCCCTCCGCCGAAGTCGCCACCACGAACCCAGCAATCCACCAATTTGTTGTGTTTTGGGGGAACCAACCTGGGGCAGTTCATTCCACCCTTTCCGCAGTCAATGGATGGTAGTGGGAATTCCCGACATGTCATGGGTGAAAATGCTGGCGAGACCCTTAGGTCTTTTGAGCTTCCGGTTTTGCATGAGAATAGCACACCCCTCCAATATGGTGATTGGCTTAGCCTGGTTGACTCACTCATGGGAGACCTTTCATACACTTCAGACATGTGGTGGGGAATGGTTCGCAATGCAGTTGAGGTGAGCTACAAGGAATGGCTTGTCTCTAATCCCATGGATAGACTGAGGATCAAACCTAAGGTGGATCCCAGGGCGGCTGGTTGGCCGAGAACGGAACGACGTGCCTTGGCGATGCTCCTAGCAGCAATTCCTGAGTCAATCCGAAATGAGATCGTTTCCACCCGAAGGATGTCAACTGAACAAGTGTTGTTTAGGCTCAGCGTTGTGTTTCAGCCTGGAGGGTCCCAGGAGAGATTCAAGTTGTTGCAAAGCCTGACGGATAGCAAGTTTGGTACCAGCGCTCCTGATGTCCTGGAATGGGTGCGAACATGGAGAAGGCAGGTTCGAAGGTCTTTGGAACTGGGAATCGTGCTGCCTGATGCATTGGTTTTGACTGGTATCCTCACCAAATGTGCCGATGTGTTGTGTGCCAAGTCACCACAAATCTCATACCGGTTGAACATGGTTCGTCAACAAATTGGTTTGGACTATCAGCCCCATGTCAACACCATTTTGGTTTTTGCGGAACATTTGCAAGCTGAGGCCGAAGAGTTGTCACTGAGTAGCCATGGAAAAACTCATGTAGGACAAGTGAAGGCTGCAGCTTTGTCCGTCCCTCCGGGGATCGAGCAACAAAGTGATGCGAAGCCTGAGGCTTCCACCAAAAAGCCTTGTAAGTTTTGGATGACCGAGAAGGGATGTAGGAGGGGTGATGGTTGTCGGTTTGAACATGTTGCTTTGGATCCCAAAAGCGGTAGATGTTTTGGATGTTCGGCTGTTGGGCACTCCCGAAAAGACTGTCCCCACAAGAATGGTGAATCAAGGGGTGATGGCCACAAAAAGACTGCCAAACTCAAGCAGGTGGACAAGGAGGCCAACCCTCAAAGGGAAGGGAAGGGCACGAGCACCAAAAAACCCAAGGGTGTTGAATCCGAAAGCGGGTCAATTTCCAAGATTGATACTGGGTTGACGGTACCACCAGGGTTGGAAGAGACCACCAAGGAGCATGGGTTAGGGGAGGATGCTGTTGTTCAACTGTTGTCGGAAACCAACACCATTTTGAAGACTATGAACCCAACCATGAAGGCTGTCAAAATCAAAAGGATTGACCATGACTCAATGGGAACCGGGCTTTTGGATGGAGGTGCAACCAACCCCCTCCGACGGGGCAGTCCGCAAGAGCTTGCTGAATCTGAGGTTGTCTTGGTCGAACTAGCCCATGGTACTGTAGAGCTACGACAACACCCGTTGACTGGTTGTATCCTCACCGAAAAGCATGTTGAACCAATTGTGCCACTGAGAGGACTCATCGACCTAGGGTATGTGATCAAGTGGTCTTCAGCTGGTTGTGAAATTCGACACCCCACGAGAGGAACCATCAACTGTTGGCTACGTAGTGGTTGTCCGGTGGTTTCTGAACCTCATGCCTTGGCTCTGATCAGTGAAATTGAAGCTGTGGAGCGAGCTAAGAGAGGGTTTCCCACCATGAATGTTGAACTTTTGGATGAAGTTTCTGAATGGTGGTCCCAACGGTTCCCCGAAGTCCCCAAAAGGGTTTGGAGGTTCATGGCTGGTCAAAATGGCACTTGGAACGCTTCGGAGTTGCCGTGGAATAGGGCCCAGAGACGTCGCCATGCTACAGCCAAGGCCCTGATCATCCACTTGTACTCAGGTGCGGACTCTAAGGAATGGAGAGATCACTGGCCGGACGATGTGGAGGTGATCACGGTCGATGTCAGGGAGGGCCAAAACGCCCACCACGCAGCGACTTGGGGGTACTTGTGGCAGCTGGCGGGATCAGGAAGGGTCATTGGTATTATAGGGGGCCCACCCTGTAGAACCACTAGTAGGTTGCTTGACCAAAAACCAGGACCACCTAGATTGCGTAGTCGAGAAGGGCTGGAACGATTCGGATTTGGTCATCTGACTTTATCCCAACAACAAAAAGCTGATGGTGACACTGCCCTCCTATTCAAGCAGGTAGGACTGTACATGCACGCTGAGGAGTCATGGAAGTACGGTGGTTGGCCGAAGGGCACCGAAACGGTTCCAAATCGGGTTGGGTTTTTGTTGGAATCACCCGAAGACCCCAAAACGTACCTGTTGAATGATGAAGGTGAACATGCGGCTAGTTTTTGGACATGGCCTGAAATCATAGGTTTTTGCGAAAAGTATGCACCTATGGGAATGCAGATGGTTCACTTTGACCAGGGTTGCTTTGGTCACCAGCGGAAAAAACCCACGTCATGTATGACCAACCTGCCTGAATTTGATGAACTCAATGAATGCCGTTGTGGTCCCAAAGAAAAGTCCCTTGAAACTAATCTCCCCGAAAGGTTGGTCCAAACCGCAAGTTGGGCTACATGGGCTCCAGGGTTGAAAAGGGCTATTCGGTTGTCCTTGCTGTTGATATGTGAATGGCATGGGATCAGGTCTCCCAAAGTAGCCAAACTCACTGGGTTGGATAGCTGGAAACAACACTTGATGCAGCAGCACCGACCATACCGTAGGGATTGCCGTGAGTGTGCACTTGAGATGGCCTCCGGGCGTCCTCACAGGCGTAGGGAACATGGTGGATCATCGGCTTGGACCATGGCTATTGATGCGGTTCCCATGAAATCTGCAAAGGACTTGTGCACGGGAAAGGTCATGAAGTATGCACTAGTAGCCACAGCCCTTGTACCTGTCTTCACTCAGGAAACTCAGGACTCAGGAACGGATCCGGAAGAACGTGACCCAGCTGCTCCTTGGGATGTTGTGGATGCCTCTTGGGGGGAGGGTGATGAAAAACCGGTGGCTGATGAGAATGATGCTGATGAATATGAACCATCGATTGCGGACGATGAGGTCCCCGAAGGTAACAGTGGCGAAGCTGTTCCTATGGGTCCTCCGGGTGCTTGTGATGCATCCGGGGCGGCGGAAGCTGATGATTTGGAAAAGAAAATCATGGACATGAAAACCCCATGGAAGGTTAGACATGTGACTATGGTTGAACCAATCCAATCAAGAGCTACTGCCCATGTGATTAAGGCCCTGGATACCATCCTCACCAAAATGAACTATTTGGGGGTCACGGTTAGGAGGTTGCATTCGGATAGAGCGAAGGAACTCTTGGGTGAAAGGTTTCAGTCATGGATAGCCCACCGCAACATCTATCATTCCTTTACTTATGGTGATGATCCCCAATCCAATGGCCATGTGGAATCTGAAATTCACCAAATCAAAAGGAGAACCCGATTGTTGCTTCGGCTTTGTGATCAACCCATGGATTGTTGGCCTCAAGTGGTTAGGTATGTGGTTGACGAACGGTTGAGAACCCAACTTTCAGCACTTGGTTCACCAGTGACTCCCATGCTACCATATTGGTCTGAAGTAGCGGTCAAACGAAAACGATGGCATGATCCTGGCCCCTTGGCTTCACCGTTTGTGGCAGGTAGGCTGTTGGGGGCTAGTCCATATATGACCAATGGTTGGATGGTTTTAACCAAGGATAACCAAGTCGTTCATGCACGGGAAGTACTTGTCCCAGACCCGTTGCAAGATCAAGCACGACTGCAGTTGATTGAAGAAACAAGTGGTCCCCCTCACATGCTTGAAGTTGATCCCAAAAAACCCCCAATGCGGTTAGTGGGAAAACAGCCCATGCCGGGTCGGATGCGGATACCACCTCTCTCAGAAATGCCGAGGTTGAACCTCGGGGGGGAGTTCTCTTCTGTAGTTCAAAAGTCGGATGATCAGGTTCCACCCCAATCCACAAAAGAACGTACGGGGGAGTCGGGGGAAAGAGAAATGTTGGAGATTTGCGACCAAATTGAAAGAGACATGGATGAGAACAATGTTGAACTCAAGGGTTGTGCGGTTTTGGAAACTCCCGAGAACCACCAAGAACGTTTGGGTAGGGTTGTCAACTTGGAGGATTGGCAGAGCGCCTTGGCTTGGCACCATGGACGTGTCACCAGATCACTGGCTGCATGGTTGGAAGTTGTTCCGACGACCGAACAACTGGGAGCGCAGTGTGCCTTGCAACTTGGCTTACTGCAAGCTGAAAGGAGTGCCTTGGAAAACCAGCTTAGGGTTGGGTTGGACCTCCAAAAACTCCGAGAAGTTCGGTTGTGCGGGTTACAAGTTGATGAAGCGGCCCCGAAAGATGGTGATGATGAAGTACTGCAAACTACCACGGTTTCCTTGGTGGATGTTCGGAAGGAGTTACCACTATGGGTTGATGCCATGAAGAAGGAGTATGATAGTCTCATTCATGAAACAAAGGCCATAGAGCCAATCGATGTTGATGATCTCCCCGAAGGATCTGAACTTGTCCCCGGAAAGCTTGTGGCAGTTAGGAAGGCTGGCCCCAAAGGTGGTAGGAGGAAGTGTAGGGCTGTGGTTTGTGGTAACTTGCTAAATGGTGCTAGTGATCCCATTCCAAATAGCTATGCTTCTGGAGCTGATGGTACACTCATTCGAACCACCATACAACACTCAGTGACCAAGGGTTGGGGTATGGGTATCCTGGATGTACGTACCGCCTTTCTCTTGGCGCCTCGGCCTCAGCCCACGGAAAGCCAACGAGAAGTGATAGTGACCCCACCAAAAGTGATGGTTGAAGCGGGGGTGTGCAAGCCACGGGAAAGATGGCGTGTGCACCGTGCTCTATATGGCTTCACCTCGTCGCCGGCGCATTGGGCTATCTACCGTGACAGCACCTTGGAAAAAATGACCTGGATGGATGGTGACCAACCGTTCTTTTTGCAGTCCACTGCCGAGGGTAACCTCTGGAAAATCATGAAGGGAAAAAAGGATGAAGGGTCACCTGGTTGTGTTGGACATGTCATAGTTTATGTGGATGATATTATGGCGTTGTCTACCCCCGAAATCCGTGAAGGGTTTTTCCAAAGGGTCAAACAGGAGTGGAAATGTTCAGATGTTGAAACCGTAGGTCAGGACCAGTGGACTCGTTTTTGTGGCTTTGAACTGAAGTGGAAAAATGATACTCAGCTGATGATAGGTCAGGAGTCCTATACGAGGGAGTTGCTGAAACGACACCAGGATGTTATCCCCCGAAGTAGTCCCATGCCGAAGGTTGATATCCCCGAAGAAATAGAAGATGATGCCACGGCTCAAGAGGTCAAGGCTGCTCAAGGGTTGACTGGTGAACTACTTTGGCTGGCAATTCGTAGTAGGCCCGATCTTTCCTATGCGGTGTCGGTTATGGGAAGGCAATCCACCAAGCGACCGAGGCTGACTGTGATGTTGGGAAAGCATGTGTTGGGTTTTTTGGCTACCACAGTTGAACACTGTTTGATGTATGAAGCTGCAAAACATGATCATGGACCTTTTCAAACACTCCAAGTACCTAGGCATGACAACCTGTTGGAAGCGTTTTCTGATGTGAGTTTCGCCCCTCAGGGGGACAAGAGCTGTCAGGGTGTTGTGGTGTGCCTCGGGGGCTCTCCAGTGCAGTGGGAAGCAGCTAGGCAACCGTTCCACACTCTGAGTACTGCTGAGTCGGAGTTGGTAGGGTACTGCGAATCTAAGCTTATGCTGTCGTCGGTTGAGGCCTTGTTGGAAGTCTTGAATGCCCCCCATGGACCACCTCGGCCAGTTGAAAAAGTCATTTATGGTGATAATTGTAGTGCCATTAGTATCGCTAGTAACAGTGATGGAGGATGGCGCACACGTCACTTGAGACTGAGAGCCTCAGGGCTTAGGGAAGCTTTGAAGGATCCCGCTGAAAACCTGACTTTGAGACACCTGAAGGGTACTGAACTAGTGGCGGATCTGTTGACCAAACCAATAGTGTCAAAAACTGAATGGGTTCGGTTTTGGGTCTTCTTGAATTTTCATGTTGGCTCGTCTGACCTCCTGGCTCCTAAGGTGACTAAGGTGCGGATGGCGACTGAGGTACCTGTGGACGACCACTTCCACTCCTTCAACCAAGTTGTGGACCTCATGAAGGCGCTGGCGCGGGCGGCAGCTGAAACTGGCGGGCGGCTGCGGGCGGCTTGCTCGGTGATGCTGACGGCGCTGACTTCGGCTTGGCGTTGGATAGCTGCTGGACGTGCCGAGGCAGCTGGGACTGTAGTTGCCCTTGCTGATCCTGCAAAGGTTGAGAAGAGGGGGGAGGAAGAAATAAAAAGAGCCAATGGCCTGAAAAAGAAAACTCAAGAAGCTAGGGAGAACGAACCAGCTCAAAAAAGGAAGGAGGAACCTCCGAGGGTGAAAGGTGAACCCGGTGGTTCAAATTGGCCCAAGGAACATGAACTGGGACCAATTTCAGAAAATCCACAACCTTTTGGGGAATCCCCCAACTGTTTTGGGAGTGAGCCAAAAAACCACGAAGGGCCCCCTTTTGGGTTGTTTGATGGGCCGATGGTAGGTGCAGTGGAACGTGGTGGAAAGGCGCTTGAACTTGAAGGTAGAAAAAGGCCAGCTGTGTGGCCAACCTCACCTCAAGTGAACCACTGCCCGCAGGGCTGCCCATCCAACCGGCCGCGACCTGTGCTGAAGGCCATGGCGTCTACTGCGGCGGCTGCTGCTGCGAGGCCTTGGGAAGGTGGCCGTTTGATTGCTCCGCCTACTGGCCCCAAGGATCACTGGAGGGTGATGGAGGAAGGCGGCGTGATGTGGATCTTGAAATGCCATGTCAAGCCACGCTGGCAGCCTTTCCACCCCTTGAAGGGTACTTTGCCCTGTGGTGCTGCTGCCGACCTGGAACTATTGAGGGTGCAGGTTCGTTTTGGACCTACAGGGAACCGGAGTGTCTTAGAAGATTCCTGGATGGATCCGGTCCTGAAGAACCGTGAAGAGAAATGGACCGGCTATACGCTGTTCCGAATGAGGAGAGCACCAACAACGGCACCTACCGCTTCGGGGTCGAGGCTGGGCCCTCGAGCGGGCTACCTGGGGAACTACCAAGGAGATGAAGGCGGCCACTCCGATTTGGAAGTCATGGTGGGCAGGCGAGTCCACATCCAAGTCAACCGGTCCGCCGGGTCTGAGAGTGGGCCCCGCTT
Organism: Cladocopium goreaui; assembly: GCA_947184155.2. Lineage (NCBI taxonomy): Eukaryota > Dinophyceae > Suessiales > Symbiodiniaceae > Cladocopium > Cladocopium goreaui. The sequence continues at coordinate 311,324 of CAMXCT020006533.1, forward strand.
ACACAACTATGCCGATGTGGGTGAAGCGTTGGGTATGGGCCCCTATGTCGGTATGACTTCACCGACTCCAACCACCGAGTCCTCAATGGTGCACGGCCCTGCTCGAAGCTTCGCCGCCGAAGACCAACCAGTGGTGAGCCGCAGAAGTGAGACAAGCAGCCGTTACGGAAGACCTCAATCGATCCAGGCTCGAGGACAAGCCGTGATGCCAAGGAGTTTTCGACCTGGGGAAGACCATGATTGGGAGCTTGTGACTGAGGATGAGGAGGAAGACTGAGAGCCGGGGTTTTTGTTTTCCACGAGGAAAAGGGGGAGTGCGGTAACATAACTGCACCAGCCCCTGATTTTTGAAACTTTGAAGCTGTCAGATTGTCAAGGGTCAGTCTTGGAAACAGCTGATTAGGCCTCAGGGCCCCTGCATAAGGATGACACGCACTTTGAAGATGTAGGTTGAAGCTGTCAGACTGTAAAGGGTCAGTCTTGGAAACAGCTGATTAGGCCTCAGGGCCCCTGCATAAGGATGACACGCACGTCACAGAGAACTTGGTGGGCCTATGGCTCAAGATTGGAAAACAAGCTGCTGCATGGAGCGTCGTGATTTCATTTGAACACTTTGTGGAGATTTGTGAGATACAGTTGGGCCCTTGTATTGGGATAAATGCTGCCATTGAACTTGGTCTCAGGGCTGGGGATCTGATGAAAGCGGGCTGCTCAAGGCTCAAGGTTTTTGGATCTTATAGCTTGTGATCTGCTTGTGATCTGCTTATGATCTTTGGCTATCTTTGGCGTGCAACCATAAGACATGGATCTGGTCTTCTGTGACTACTGTATTAAAGCTTGAGCCATTTGGCTGCATTCAGAATCCAGAATCAAAGCATATCATGCAGTTCATGAGTTCATGAAGGGTTTTTACAACTTGTGAAAATCATAAGTTCCAACTTGTGTTGATATGTCTTACTGTAAGTTTTACTACGTTCAGCCCTCCATCCAGGCCATTCCTCCGCAAAAAGCATGACAGAATCTGGAAGGGAATCCAACCCTCGAGGAACTTTTCTCCTAAAGGGTTTAAGTTCAAATCTGGGAACGGAAACAGCTGGAGCTTTCTCAAACTAAAGGATTTTGCTCTTGTCTATCTGAGTCTATCTTGTCTTTTGAGATGAACCTCTTCATCATGCGGGTTCCCACCATCTATATTTGCACTGTCCGCACCTCTCTTCAGAGAAGCTACTATGCCTTGGTGGCTGGCGACATGACGATGAAAACTCATCGAGGACAGCATTGCGCAGCCCTTCAAGACCAAGCGGCGGCGATTGGCTCTGCACCTGCCGAGTGCCCACTGTGCCCGGAGTTCCCAAAGTGTCCAAGGTGTTCTGTGACAGCCGTCACAGCCGTGACAGCCGTCACAGCCGTTGCAGCCGTCACAGCCGTCACAGCCGTCACAGCCGTCACAGCAGTTGCGGTCGCACCATGTTCGCACCTCATCTTCGTCCTTCCCGTTCTCGTCCTTCTCAGTTCCTTGACCGCCTTGACCTTCTGGCTTGGCAACCCCTGCAACCTGGCCGCTGAATACTGTAGAAAATTCAATGAAGCATTGGAAAGTACGCTAAATCCCTCCGGATATCTGTGGAATTCTGTGGATTCATTTCATTATGTAATCCGTTGTCCAGCTGTGAGTTGAACAAACGCGTGCAAACAAATGTGCACTTGTTCTCAGGAAGTGCCTCATCAAAGCGCATGTTGGACCTCAGAAGATCGCGTAGAATTTGCCCCACATTTCAGTGATCGGTGGGACAAATTGAAACAAGAGAAATTATGAGAAATTGCAAGAACACTATCATCAAATCTCAATTTCTCTCACCTATCCTGGCCATTTCAACTTCGGAATCCGAGCAGAACCTGAATGACTCAGAGCCCGGGCATCTTCTTCAGTTGTTCCTCCTGGTGACTAAAACGCTGCAGCCTCAATGAAGTGCCATGCAGAGAAACAAAGTGCCATGAAGTGCGATGTGTTGGAATGCCATCTCTGAGTTCCCTGGCAATGCTTGGTACTGGTGAACCTGCCATTAGAACATATGTCTGCCATTACCCTGCGTCTGGGATCCTAGAGGAAACTTGCTTCATCTACATTCTGCTCATCTTTGCAGTCTTCGCCTCGTACACAACCTCATATGGATCAAAAAAACAGCCTCAGTTCCATAGGTGGCCACAGCCATACATAACATCCATGCGGTAGACAGTTGGAGGCATCATGGAAATCTAAGACAATCAAATTCACATCCACAACTAAATTTGGGCACACTGAAATACCAGGACCCTGCGGATTTGGTGGTAATCATACTCTGTCAACAGAATGTGTGCAAGGACGGACTGAATGAGGGACACCCTTCAGTTTTGTGTCAAATGATCCCTGCAATCACTGTGCAATGGTAGAGTGCTTGGGCCAGGCCACTGGTAATCTGCTCTTCGTAGCCTTCCTGGTCCACTTTTTGCATCGAGCCTCACAAGTTGGGCAAGTTGCACAAGTGGGTCCAGTTTGGTCTGTTTGGTCATGAAGTGCAATGCAAACCATAGAGCTGTCACTCCATGGTATTTCCATGTATTTTTCCATGGTTTTCCTGGATTGATTTGCATTGCTCTTTTTCCGCCAATATTTTCCGGTGAATTTGGCACTTGTTTCCTGTGATTCTGCGCACTGCTGGGGCAACCCACTGAGACTGGCCAGGTATTGCTGTTTCACCTTCGGTGACATGTGCAGAGGTTGAATGAGGTTGATTGGTTCATGTGTCTGCAAAGCATTGAGAAAAATGCCCAAAATCCATACATCTCATGATCATTTCATTTAACATCATTACTCTTTCTCCAATTCAAACACGGATGCTGCCAGAAAGTTTGATGTCACTCTCAACCATCAAGCAGCGAATCAAGCAGTTCAAGCCTCTCCATCCTGTTGCAGGGATCCATCGATGGTGCTGTACTTCCTTAGGCACCGCTGCCATCCCACACCCTGAAGATCCCCTCCATCACCGGAATTACCGGCGATCCAAGTAATTCCAAGTAATTCCAAGTATCTCAGTCAGCTCCACCACCTTCCGGAAGTGATCCCCTGATGGCCACGGTCGCTGCAAATGACCACGGGAAAAGACACCGCAAGTAGCGATCTGATGAGAAAATGCTCTGGAACCGCTAAGGAAACCCCGGAAACCCTGCATCCAAACATTTCAACAGCGCCTAGGACCTCTCGGAATTCCGTGGGATGGGCCGTCAACTTCACTTCCTCAGTCAGCAGCTAGTAACGCTAGTCATGGATCACGAAATCTCTGGAAGTCGCATCAAAATCCAGCCATATTCGATCCAAAACTACAAATTCTGCCACTCTATCAAGCGCTGGTTTTCATGTTCCAGCGTATCTCTACCATGACAACAAATCACAATTACATAAGTCACTAGGTCAGGTGGTTGTTTTGGCCCAACGCAGGCCAGCGCAGCCATGGAAAGAACTGCGCCGCTGAGGTCCCTGACCAGTTGCCCTGCAGCATCTTGGAAGAGCACCTTGATGTCCTTCAGATGCTGGTTTATGATATCTGAACTCCTGTCTCCTAACTTATCATATCTGCTCATACCAGTAGTACCGCACAAGGCAGCGGCGGAAGTTTCAAAGATAGGAAACCTATAGGAAAGGTGAGTTGTTGTGATGCATGGATGGCAGAGGGAAGTGATGGACGGAAGG
>CAMXCT020006533.1:317550-345050 GCA_947184155.2 Cladocopium goreaui
GAGTAGATCCTTCACAACAATCACGAGCAATGGCAATGGCACATAATGGCACAGGTAGGGAAAAAGAAAAGCGAAGTCGATTGAGATTGAATGCTTTCCCAACATCCAATGAAGATCAATGAAGATCAATGAAGTATCATGGAATCTCCATTCCAGGTCACCGAGTGGGTTCAGAACGAAACGACCTGAAACGACCTGGGCCCCGGGCCATCTTCGCAGTGTCCAACTTCCAACGTTGCGCCATGTGCATGACCTCAGAAGGTTCAAGAAGGTTCAAGAAGGTTGAAGCACGAAAAAGCACGAAAATGAGATTGAAAAACAGTAGAATATAGAATTCAGTAGAAGTAAATGAAAAATAATGAAAAAATGAAACAAACAGAGTAAATATGAAACATGGCGAAGCTCTGCGAAGCTCTGGTGGAAGTACATCTTGAGGCACTCGGTGGAGATCTCCGTGCTCTAGCTTTCAAAGCACAAACGAAATGCCTATAATGTAGACAAAGAATGACAAAGATAATTCTCTTGGAACAACCATGCATTGTATGCTTCAATGATCGAAAATTATGCTGCGGTTTTTGTCATGTTCAATACCTTTTTGATTGAAATCGAAACAAATCTCGTCAAATCTGAGCCGATGCCATGGAAACACCAGTCTTTTCACAAACCACATTTTAGCAACAGGAGCACGAGTAAATGAGTAGTTCCTTCATGTTCCTTCTGCTGAGACGGGACAGGCTGCCCGGCAACGTCGTTGAACTTCTTCCGTCGTAGGATCACATCCTCCACTCGGACAATTCAGCGGCTAGCAGCTAACAGCACACATCAACACAGCAACATATCGTCCTACGGATTATCCTACGGTTCACATGTTATTCACACATATTGCAAGATATTGGAACCAAAATGAACCAAATATACCAAATACATCCTGCCGGAGACCTGACACATATTCTGACATCATCTCACATCACACCCTGTCACCCTGTCCAGGCTCTTGGTGTCAGCAGAGGCGAAAGCGGACTCGATGGCCAGCTCCAAAGATGGGATGAAACTGTTCGCTCCAGTCGCTTCGGGGTTTTTGTCGCCACTCGCCTCGGACGTCAGATCTCGATGTCTCCAAAACTGCACCGCACCCCTGCTGCCAAGTGACGTGCCGCTCGACGGTCACCTCACGATGCGAGCTTTTATCATGGTTTTATGATGCTTTGATGTATGTAAACATGTAAACTCTTCCACGAGTGGCGTCCAGAGATGTGCACAAACACGAACGCTGCAAACAAAATGTCATTTGCAAAACAACATGTTTCATTTCTCCCAACACAAGCAACTCCGAGCAAGTCCGAAATTTCTGCACGTTTGCGCGGTCAAGAATGTCAAAACGTCTGGATCGTTTTCTCTGAGTCATGCGCCTGGATGTAAAACAGGGGATGCTGTTCGTAGTTCATCGATGCCATGCGCAGATACACCGGAGGTGGCCTTGGATTTGAAAACCGAACAGATCGACACATCTCCATCTGGAAACTATCGGATTCTCCAAGGATTCTCCAAGGATTCTCCAAGGTACATGTAGGTCAGCTGGGTTCTGCCCTCACGGCAATCTGCAGTGAGCTTGGCATAAAATTCGAAAAGTTCCAGCAGTCGCTGCAAGTTTTTCAGACCTCACGCTGCAATTGCGATGCGAATACCTTCTTGCCAGATGTGCTCATGCTGTGGTGCTAAGGCTAAGAAGTTTTACTCCCGAATTAGCTCCAGTTGAGGCATGTTGAGGCACAAAGGCAAAGCCGCAAAGCCATGCTTCGACCGATCCGGTGCCACTGGGTGCTCCGGCAAAGGTGCTGGAGGCCCGCCTCCAAAAATTCTCTGCGCAAGATGAAACCCAGGAAATCGGCATGTCATTTACAAAGTCTGGAGGAACCCATCCATCTCTGACATTACCTCGCCTCTAGGGAGACCACATTTTGTGGCTATGGTCAATGTTTGAAGCAGCAAGAGTAGCAAAGACATGTAAAATCATGTAAAATCATGTAAAATCATATGAATAACAAAGTCAACACATGTCAACACACTTCATCAGCGCGTCGAACCTCCATGAGTCTTGCCACAAGGCCAGACATCCGCGGATTCCAATCCTTGATGATCCCTGATTCCGTCATGAAGAAGAGCGTGATGGACTCCTTGATTCTGACCGAGGTAGAAACATGTAGAAACATGCCCGTTCACAATGAAAGGGTGGTCCAAACTCACCAATGATGTTGGTGATTTTTGAGATTCCTACCATTAACAAACATAGACAAACCAAAATTGGCAGCTCCGCATATTCATCTGGGCAGCTTTGAGGGTGTTTAGGTCAAGCTTGTTAAGGACCCACAAAGATCCAGCAAACTGAATGAAAACCGGATCCAGCAAGGACACTCTTCGTCTTGTGGAAGGCCACAAAATGTTTGAACCAAGCAGCTGGCCAACTAATGCGATAGAAGGAAGATGAACGGCTGAAGCCATCCACCAAACTCCGAGCAAAGGCTGCCAAAGAGTAGGGTTCGCGCTTTCCTCAGCACTTTTTCTGCGTGGACCTGGATGTGTGTAGTCACATCTTGGAAGCACTGGCACCTGGTACGTGCAGTCTAGCCACGAACGGGGAAGTAAAGCGGGACCACGTGCTCGCAATACAAAGAGCCCACGAGGTTGTACACCTGTCAACATGATCAAAATCTAAAGTATAAGTTTCTGATGTGACGGCTGATGTGACACAAAACTGCACAAAGGTGGCCTGAAGCAGTCGGGACTGTGGTTCCTTCTCACCAAGCAATGAAAGCTGTCCTAGCCTCGGGAAGACAAAACCTGGAATTCTCATGAATTCTCATACGATTCTCATGGGATTTTCATTGGATAATCATGGGATGCTGTGGAAACCACTGAGGCCGTGACTCCTGCGATTTCTGTAGGATGGTGGGAGAAGACAGGTTTTTGAACTTCCGATTCGGCAGCAGATTTCCACCTTGGTCTTGCCAGGGTTCAAATTTCAAAGAAATTCAATCATTTTAATCCAGAGTCATAGTGTCATAGAGAGTCCAGAGAGAGTCCAGAGAGGAAAGCCTTGGCCTCGACCTGGGATCCCATGCGCACACCACCTGGGCCCTTTGTGGCGAGACCTGCCACACAAGGGACATTTTTCCAGTGACGCAAACGTCGATCGTGGTCAAACAGTCCCAGGAGCCAGAACGCCAAAGATGACTGTACCCACATCCTTTCTTAGCTTCACAACTCGCCAATGGCATCCATGTGTTTATACAAATTTCATACGTACATATGCAACATCACATATCGATACATACATAGACTATGCTGTGCTATGCTGTTCTATGCTGTGCTATGCTATGCATTCTAAATATAAAAACCAAAACAAACAAACTAAAAACAATTAAAAAACATTTTTTTTATTTTTTTTGTGTTTGTTCCATTCAGCTCACCTTTCATATCCATCTCCAGTCGACTCAAGTGACTCCCGGGCACCTTGGCGCGGCCGCGGCATCAAAGGCTCAGGCCGCTCCTTGGGAGGAGGCTCCCACCAGCTGCCGGCGCTGTCCTGGAAAAATGGGACAGAAAAGGTCCGGAGTTGGAGAATCCATTATTGATGACATATGTCATCGAGTCATCATATACAATATTATACTATTATACGATATAAATATATGTATAATATGTAATAATATGTAATAATATGAATTAAAATCCAAACACAATGAATACATAATGAAAACGAAGGCGATCTTGCTCGCACTTGCACCTTGTGCAGTTTGTTTTTACTTGACCGGCCCAAGCATGCAAAAACCCTCTGTTTGTCAAATGCGATGTTCACTGATGCGAACCCCAGAAAGCCACCAAGGAAAAGTTACCTTCCGGCCCTGACCCTGCAAATCAAAAAAAGCTGGACCTCGGACTCCTCATCTGGAACATCTTCCAGGCTTAATGCTGGGTCCTCACCTTAACCAGTAGGCAACCGCAACTGCTGTGTCCTCCCAACATTCTCCAACCAAATCAACAATAGTTAAATATAGTTTTTATAGGTCCCTTAATAGGTCCCACACTTTCCAAGTCATCATTCCTGGCCAGGTTCCAAAACTCAGCACAAACACACAGAACCCCTTCTGAATACCCAAAGAATGCCGTGAAATGCCGTGAAATGCCGTGAGGAGATTTGAATTGTCACACTGAGACGCTTCTCCTGGGCTCCAAAGAGATTGGCACAGGCTTCACCCCGAGATATTCCTGGAAAGGGAGATACGAAGAGGATCTGCCATTGCAACTTCTACAACTTGGAAGTTGTCGTCAGTTGCAGTCCTCCAAATCAGGACGGCGCCATAAGAGCAACCACTTGGCCTTGGGTATCTCAACAGGCAGAACATCCGCATGGACTAAAACATGTACTGTAAATCATGTCACATTGCACCCTCGCGCTAAGATCTATCTGTATTTACTTATCTAATTGTATCTTATCTCTATTTACCTACCATCTCCAGAAGTCTGTTCTGGTTGTTTTGGTTTGCCAGCGGCCAGCGAAACAAGCACCCACCAGAGTGCCCAGTGCCCCCACAGGCCCCACTGAGCTGTGCCGTGCGCCTGAGATCGACAGTAGGCTTCAGCAGCTTCTCGGATGAGGCTCTGCACCACCTCACATTGCCCACGAGAAATGAAGAAATTCTTCCTGAAAAGCCACAGCAGAATTCATCAGTTTCCCGTGCTTACCGACTCTGCAAATTTCCAAGGAAACGGTGAAACAGCGAAACCGACAAATCCTCCTTGCCTGGGGTGAGGCTTCGTAGCGTTTCAGCTGAGCAAGGTCCATAATTCCTGGGGGCTGCTTGGATTCAAACGGAGGGCTGTCAAGAGAAGTGCCACCGACTCTGCTTTCCTTTTCAATCCTTTTGAAATCAATGTGGCCACAGATCAGAAACTTCATGAAACTTCAGATGCTTTCGAAGGCTTCTGAAGGCTTTCGAAGGCTTTCGAAGGCTTTCCTACTCTTCCTGCGGTTCCTGATGCTCCTGTGCTTCCGCCTCGGAGCTCATTGGCTCTGCAGGCACGGGTTGCACGGGCACACGTGCTGTGCTGCCGAAGAGGGCACCTGCTGCCTCCAGAGACGCAGCTAATTGCGCCAACTCGGCCAGGAGTTTTCCACGACGATCAGCTTCGGTCTTCGACCTCGAAACAGGGAAAAAACAAGGCCGAACAGCCCGAGCAGCCCGAGCAGCTTGTTCTGAAGAGGAACGGGCTGTAAAGGCACAGACCCAAAAGCTCCAATCAAAATTTTATGGAATGTTTTCAGATGTTTCTGAATGTTTCTGAATGCTTCCAAGAATCTGATTGGAGTCAGTGAAGAAGGGTAAGCCTGCTGCAGCCCGAGCTTGTCCAGTGGTCATATCAATGTCGTTGATCTCGGTCTGGAACCAATGCAACGATTGGAAGTCGCGGTTCAGTCCGAAGACGCGCAGCACAAAGGCCACACCCACCGCGAAGCCGTCGTCTTGCAGCACAGCATCGCCCTTGACGCCGGTGTTCGCTACCGCTCGCTTGGCGAGGCAGTCGCGACCCAATAACAAAGAATCCAAAAAGGCACAGCACAACGAAGGTAACAAAAGGTGAAAGAGTTGGGTGGAATGAGCACTGCCAACTCCTACATTGGTCCTTGACAACGCTTTCACAAAGACATCCGCCAAGAGATTCAAGTGGTCCGTGCTGGCCTCAAAAGGGGTCAACATGGCACGCCGTGGCTATACGTCTTGCATATACTTGCATTCCCCAGCAACACATGCACTCACATGCACGCAGCATTATCTACACTTTATCAGCTTGCCTTGTTCCTAGTGGATACAGCTACAAAAAATGATTCAGTTCACGCCTGTGGTTGCAAAATGAACTCAATTGGAGAAAACCGCTTGATACAGAATGCTCCATCTCATAGAAGCATCACCCGCCATGAATGAAATCTTCAACAACCATTTCACTCATCCAAAACATTCCGACACAAACACCTTCAACCATTCACCTTTAAAATGCCGGAAAGAAAAGCATGAAGCCTCCTTAAAAACATCTTAAAGCAGCAAAGAGCTGGAGGATCCGATTGATCCGATCCCTAGAATGATCCCATTCTATGATACTACATCATTTATATTATATATATATATTGTATCTATATATGTATATGTATATATATATATTTATATTGTATATATATACGATATTATAGGTTTTTTAATGTTTTTTCCATCAAATCATATTCCGAAACGATGATCTCGTGCAGTTCTCGCCTCGAAGCAGCGCCGCACGCTACGTGCGCCGAGTTCGGCCAGGCGCGCGGCCTGCACCGAGGCAGTGCTGCCGCCGGCCTCAGCGGCCTGGACCAAATCCTCCGCGGCCTCTGCCGCGCCCAGCCACGGCGTGCCCTGAGGAGCAACGGAGCTGTGATCGGAATTTGATCGCAGTCTGCAGTCTGGCAATGATTACACTTTACACAGGCACAATTCAAATCAAACCATTCCTGTCTTGCAAACACCGACGCACCGTTCAAACCGGGGCCTCCAAATATTCCAGGCCGTCAGCCATGCTTCGCATGCCAGCAGTCCTCACCATCCGCACATAACCCAAGCTGTTTCCGATCTGCGTCAGAACCTGCCGCAACTTGTCCAAGAACGTAACGCCATCTCTGCCTAACAGGTCTTATGCACCAAACACGACATAACATAACATCATAACATATCATAACATACATAAACCACCAGAAGTGGCCGAACATCACAAGAACGCGGGCAACGCGGGCAACATGGGCATCCATCAACTTCCAACAGATTCAACGACATCCGCAATGTCCGACATCCACAGCCTGCACCAAGACGTCGGACGAAGCGAGCTGTCTCGACTGCCCGCGCCCACGTGTAGGCTGGGCGACCCTCCATCCATTGCTGCTCTGCCAGCAACCGAGACTTCACGGACTCATCTGCAAGGAATTCGGCCACGACCTGCCAGGGCTCAAAAACAATCCGTGCGGTGATGATTCGATGAGTTGTAAATAGTCAGATTGAGTCAGAATGTGTAAATATGATAAATATGGCAAAGCTTTCGTTTGTTTTAATCTCACATTATGAGACACGATTTGGCAGTTTGCGCTTTGGGGAACAACATACATCACATCTCTTCACCTGAAACTCCCACATAGCTGTTATCTCATGCTTTGGCATATGTTGGAATGTGGTTTGGGCACTGGTTTGGGCACCTCCAACTTCTTCTTCAGGAAACCCACGCTGTAGTTGACTGCAGTGTTAATGACACCGTAGCCGTGGACCCGAATGGATGCTGTGAGGTGCTCCACGGTAATGGTACGAATTTTGGCATCGCCGTGTGCAGCCTGGGTAAAGAACTGCTGGTGAAGGCTGTAGCAGTACCTCACAAGACATTGACATCATTGACATCATTGACATCATTGACATAGAGTAAGACTGAGTAAGAGCATGTAAATGTAATCACCGACATGAAAAGTTTCGAGTCCAAGAAGAATTCTGAAGACTTTCAGTTTTTTTCAGGTTTGCGACCAGTTGTGGCGAAGCAAAGGGTGTTTCAAAGCAAGGTTTGTTTTCGGATTTCTCTGGATTTCTCCCAGGCACTGTGTGGCCAGCAGGTGCACGTTACGCATCACGTCGATGACATCCAAGCCCTGTGCCAAGGATCCCGCTGGAAGACCTCCATGCACGAGGTTCAGTCCGTAACGATGAGAAGCCTGCAACAACGCTGCAACAACGCCAGGAAAACTGGGAAGACTTTCAGAACGTTCACAGACTTTTACTTCTCACATATTTTGACAACAAATCTACAACTTGTCTACGTTTAGTTGCATTATGTTGCATTTATATGATTTTGGGAGCTTCACTGACCGGGGGCCAAACTCACATGACTCAGAACTGTTTGGAATACGATTGGTTCCGGATTCGTGGGACTCAAGAACAATCTTGTGCTGTATGCAGTTCCAATGGGGGCTCCACAGCTCAACACATATAAAGCATTATAAGAGCATTATTATATAATATGATACATATATATATATAACATTATATAACTGATATAAGCATTATAAAGCTCACTGAAACTCAGTGCCTGTTCTCGCATCCGAACGTAGGCTTCAGCATCCTGTGGTGCTAGCGCGGCCAAGTCATAGAAGTGTCGACTCAAGCGCAGCTCCACCTCACCATGGGGCACCAGGTTCCATCCGGTTCAACACGAGCTTCGAAAGCTTGGAGGTTGAGGAGATTTCAGGAGTGTCATCTTGAAATCTTTTGAATATCTGGATAAATCTGGATAAATCCCAGCTGCAAACTACACACTTTATCTGCAACACACTTCGTTGATCTTCATTGGGGCTGCGTAGGACTGCAGACCCCTGAGATTCATGCGGCGTGAACGCCGTGAACTGTGTGAACGCACCTCGCCTGATCCTTGATGTCAACCACATCCGACTCTGTGAGCCTCAAAGGCCGCAAGCGAAGAAACGCCAAGGCATCTTCTGGTGGTGACAGTGGCAGAGCTTGTCTGGTCCCCTGCATGGTGGCATGGACTAAAAGTCGTAAATCTTCTTCCAGCTTTGCACAAATCGGTTGGATGATGCCATCCTCCAGTGCCAGTCGCAGTTCTTTCAGAAATTCTTGTCTTGCTCTTCCCATGGGCAAGCGCTGCAATGGCTGAGCAAAGGCTGAAAACAAGGGCGGTAAGGATTGCACACGTTGCATGTCCGACAGCAAGGTGGGAAGCAAGTCCCGAAGCCAGTAGCACCAAGTTGTATCGCATAACCTCCAATGCTTTTAAATTCACAATTCAATCAACTTCGAACGGAACATAAACATCCATAAACCATGTAGCAAGTAGTAGATTTAAATATGATAAAATCATTGCTGACATCTTGCGCCCATCATACCGCAACTCAAAGTATTCACTGCACGTTCCGTATCTTACCGTATCTTCCACTTCTTTAAAAGTTGGCCTGGCATCGCCTGTGGCCATCTGTGGCCTGGGGCCTGGCCTCGACAACTGGTCTTGCCAATGACAAATGATTTGCAGCTCCCTCCAGCGGCCGAGCACTCCCGAGTTGGCAGGCTCTGAGCGTCCAGAGCAACACAACGCCAAGGCAATGCCACCGACCTCACATGAGAACTGCACAAATCACATCAAGTCACATCAAGTCACATCAAGTCATTCCGGAGTGAGAAATTGATAGAAATTGTGCTTTCAAGATCCATATAAGCTGTTCATCGAATCTCAATGCTCCATCGAGGGTCTATAGCAATTCTGAAACTTGAACAGAAGCATAGTTCTGCTAGTAAACAGATTCCTTATGTCATGATAACAACGCTTCAAAATGATGATGAAATGTGCTGAGTCCTGAGTGGTGCATAGCAACATATGATATCAATGAATGTCAATTAATATCAATTGACATGAATTAACATCTATTAACGTCGGCTAACATAAATTTATATATAGAAACATGAGAACTTCCTAGAAGTGCCAGGTGACATCAAAGTAACAGTCCATTTCCTTGGAACTTTTGAGGATTCGTTGCAGAGCACAGGCGCAAAGCCGTAAGGCTTCACCCGGCGCCTCGCTGGCACCGCGCTTCAACTTGGATCGGACCTCCTGCAGCTCCTGAAAAAACCACGTCGCAACGACAGAGCAACAGGCCATTCCTTGAGACGGATTAACGCATTGATTATGGAGATGAATATAATAACATTTAATAACATTTAATAACATTTAATATGGATTAATTAGTGAATATTAGGATATATTAAGGATATATTGCAGTTTCGACATGTTTCGACAGTCAGGCCTTCTGCAGTCTCAGTGCGCTATGTCGCTGCAGAAAATCTCCCAGCTCTTGGAGCCGCAGCGTCGGCGCTGCTTCGATGATCTTCAGCAGCTGAAATCCCAGGGCCACGGCACTCAAGGAGCTGCGCGGCACAGCGACACCTTCGCGAACGTGAAGCACCAAGTACTCCTCCAACGACATCCTGAAAGGAAAGACAGAGACAGATAGAGACAGATAGAGACAGATAGAGACGGATTTGGGATTTGAATTGCAACTTCGATCACTTCGGCACTCACCCTACATCTAACATCATCTAACCACTTTTGACTTTGACAGCATGCAACTTCAAACTGAATGGAAAGCTAGAGTTGCCAAGAGGAATGGACGAAAACACTACGAAACCCAGTGCTATGTAGCAGTGCTGACGATAAATTGGTCCTGATGCGTAGTGCCAAGGTCAGACCTTCAAAGATGACACTGTATGCAGAGGCCAAAGCATCGCTGACGGCAACGCCTTCCAACTTCCTCGCGGAAATCCAATCCGACAAAGGGATTTGGTTTGAAGAAAATGTGGACTAATTATGATTAATTCATATGAAATCATATTATATAATTATATAATTATAATGTTATACAATGTTATATATAATTCATATTAGTTTTCCTGCGTTTCCCTGTCCAGATTGCAAAGGGATAGATTGGAGGATTGATGATTCTTGGCAAGTTCTTGAAGCAAGCCGTGACATGGCACGATAAGGCTCCACCAATAGGAATGGCCACGGCTCGTCTTTACTTGACTCTGTTTGACTCTGTTTGACTCTGTTTGACCAAGATTAAGTCTATCATTCATAGTCTAAATCATCGTCTAAATCATCGTCTAAATCTGTCTATCTGTTTGACTCCAAAGTCCAAGATTCTGTTTTGGCAAAGAGGCAATCCAGGCTGCAGCTCGCTTTTGGTAACCGCAGATCTCCTGAGCGAAGCCCTTCTCATCCAACTGCTTCGCTTGGCTCAGCCGCAGCTGGCGCAACTCATCCAGGTCCCTCGAAAGCTTGGCATCTGCGATGACCTGGACACCGCAACATGTCTCGGATCTCGGCAACCGAGCTGGACATGATTAGTCGCTGATTAGTCGCTGACTAGTCGCTGATTGCGACATCATTGCGACATGTCATGGCAGCGCAGTGCTTCAATGCAAATCAAGCTTCAGATGCTTCAGATTCATTTTTCTTTTTTTAATAGTTTTAAAATGTTTTAAATGCTTAATCATTAAGGCGTAATCCGTATTAAACCTGAACCCTTTGTCTCGGGACTCATGGCCTCTGGAAGATAGGATTTGAAAAAGTCGCCGATGCACCAAACGACGCGGCCGAACAGAACCACCACAGGAGCTTTCTTGTGCATCTTCCAAAGCTCCTGCAGTTTTCACTAGTGTCACTAGTCACCAGTGCCGATAAATGATGAATGAATGAAGAATGATCTGATAAATGGATCCTTTTGCTGGGCAACTTTGAAAGCGGTAAAGTTTAGTAAACGATTTCATTGTTTCATGATTTTTCTGTATGTATTGGGATGCCCATGGAAATCGTGTTCCAGGATGTTCCAGCTCAGTCCTGCATGAGTTTGGCCTCCTCGCGGCCACGACCGAAGCTGCGCACGGAACACACGAAACAACAAATCCAGCAGAGCAAAGACTCGCCCGGCAGCCAGAGCTGAGATATGGCGACCTGTCCCGAGCACAAACAATACCAGTTCAATACCAAGTCTTCCAATGTCTTCGAAAAGTTGAAGGATCACATTAGACACAACAAGATGCAACATGGTACGACATGATATAACAAGAGCATCGTAAGAACATCTGCATTTGTTGCCATTTGCATCACTGTCACTGTGTCACCTGACCCCTGATCTCTGACTCTTCCATGCGGCCACGGAAGTAGGTGATCAAATGCTCTCGGAAGGCACTGATGCCAGCGGTTCCGAGTTCATTCTTCAACGACGCCAACGAAGCAGAAACATTTGCCAGGCAGCCCTGAAAGGCATCCCCGCGGAGCCTCAAATGCTGACATGATGACATGGCCGTCATGCACGACTCATGATTGACTCGTGCGCTCTTGCTGTTCCATTGCTGGAAAGGAGGTGCTTCCGACAATTGCCCTGAGAGAAGTCAAGATCAATGGTTTCCCAAGTCAAATTGCCAAAGTGATCCAAGTTGGTGGATGAATGTGGATGATGTGGTGTGAATGTGGGTGTTTGAATTGAACGCCAATGGGGTAGCCACATTCTATCGCATTTTGAACCATAGTAATTCAGAATAAACATGAATAAACCATCCATCGTCCTCCATCCCATGTTAGTCACTCTGTTAGTCACTCTGTTAGTCCCTAAAGTTTCTGCTCTCACAGCGCATCGCCCAGGCAACAGCGGTGTGGCTTCCTGCAGTTCTCGCAGCAGCGCCGTGCCATTTTCCCCCAGCTCCGGGAGCTGCCCGCCGCTGCCGGCGTTCGAGGTAGAGGCCTTCTCTACCTGAGAGCTGAAGGAAGGCCTTTGGGAATGGAGGGATTTATCGAAATCGACATATCTGGCATGTTGCATCATAATCATCATATTTCAAGACATATCCCAACTTTTCTATACTTTTCTACCCAATCTCCAAATCCAACAGCCCATCGCAAAACTCGGTCATTCCGTGCCGAGTGGCGATCCACTTGAAGGATGTGTAGGCGCGCCGTAGCCGCGAATTCTCCAGGACGAGGCCATCACATTTCACGGAAATCGACAGCAGCTCTCCCAGCACGTCCAGCACCAAACGCAGCGGTTGCTTCGCTAAACCTACGGCAGAAGTCAAGGAAAAAAATAAAGGATTTGTTTAAAAATGTGCAAAAAGTGCCAAACTTCACTGAATTCACAAGTGATTTAACGATTAATCAACAATAATCAAAAAGATATAGCCATTCATGTAGCCATATTAGCATAATATGCAGCTTTCTTGTAGCTTGTTTCATCTTGTTTCCGGTTTCTTCCCACCTGGGATCGGCATTGCCTGGGTCTTTGCCAGTTGCATCAGAATGTTCCCAGCCACTGCATCAGCCCGTCGCAGCAGCTGACGAGCTTTGCTCAGAGTGGGGATCCTCAGCGAAGGATCCATCTGCAGGCATCCAGTTCTTGTGACCGACCCGTTGTTCCCGTTGTTAATGTTTACATTGCCACATGTTGATCATATTGCCACTATCACTACTGTATAGTCTGTATATGTGTTCATCTATTTTCACCATCATCACTGTTTAATTTTTATATTATTACATGACCCACAAAAAGAAGCCCAAAATGGTATCAAAATATATCAAAATCATCAATCTGCACAATCAGAATATCAAGAATCAACTCCGCCAGTTCAATCAGCAAGGACGAGGGCGTCTGTAGGGAATCCTCCTCCGGCATCTCTGGACCCAAGGCTTCACCGAAAACGCCCAAGGCGTCGTAAATCTGCGGGGCCTGCGCTAAGCAGCTGCGCGCTTGTTCCACTGAGGCACTCAAGGAGTAGACTACACGACCTGTTGGGCTGAAAGATAAGCCCAGTTGGTTGCTCCAATCCACCTCAGGAAACAGGCTTTGAAATCTTCTGCGAAGAGATGAGACATGAAGAACAGTTTGAACAGTTTGAACAGTTTGATTGGCGAAGGCAAAATGTTTGGTTTCTGGTTTCTAGTTTGGTTCAACTCATAGTTTTGTCAATTTCAGCACCTGTGATGTAGTAGGAGTGGTCACTGTGAGCCTTGACAACGGCAAACGATATCGCCACGCCGGAGGTTCCAACGACTTCAACAGCTTGGAAGTTTCGGCCATGAAACCGTGCCATCTTTCCAGGACCTGATCTGCAGTCGACGCACCCAGGACCCGTTCCTGCTCGACATGCTCGACATGCTCGACCTCCTCCGGACCTTCCAGGCCGACATCGCCGACATCGGAGGGTTGCAGCACTGCTGTGGCCATGGCGGTGCGAGGCCAAGAACGCACAAGGACGTGATTTTTATTTATTTATCACATGTAAAAAGATTCGGAGATTTGATCTTTCATGACCTTTCCTGCTGATGAGTCTTGGATTCAGCCCTCTTGGAGCGTCAGTCATCATCCCCTGACAGTTGTGTTTTGCAAAAATGTTTGTGGTTCATGGTGGCAGCGATGGCCTATCCATAGTCTTTGCATCTGCCTTTGTGTTGGTGTGGCTCCTGGCTGCCACATGACCTGTTTGAGATGACTTTGAAAACCAACCCTTTGACTGCAACTGCAGCTGTGAATGCAACGGCACATGCAACTTGAGTTTAAGGAGCATTGTCACCATGCTCCAGTGTCAAGACACTACACGGCCCCCCAAAGCCATGGGATCCTCTTGCAAGAGGAAGCCCCCTGACATATCTTGCTACCAAACGCATCGCACAAACAACTTGAAGGCTTGCAACATCTCTGCAAAATCTGAGAATATCTTGTCAACATTTGTCAACTGCAAGTCCAAGGATTCCAAGGCATGCCAAACCAAAAGTTTTGGAGCAGTGTCCACTTCCTCTCAACAAATGTCCAAAAGCGGTTCCAAAAACCAGTTCCAACAAGTTCTCAACACGTTCCAAAGCGTCCCATTGTCCCACCATGTCCCACCATCCCGATTTCTGTCACCAAAAACCTGTCAACACGAGGCCGTTCGAAAAAGGATCTCGTCACGATCGTTCTGGGCCCCGGGCGCTTCACCGAAGCACCGCTGCCTCCATTCACCGCCGAGGCCTCGCTGCCCAGCTGCCATCGGCTGAGCCTCGGGCACCGATGAAAAATGTACCATTTATAGTCTAGAAAAATGAATCGAAAATAAATAATATAGCCAGTATAGCTAATATATAATATTATATTATGGATTAGCATATTATGGATATGTATGGATATGTAACTATGATTAACATTGATTAACTATGTATATCTGTTGTAGCTCGGACTTGTTACAAGACCAACATGAAGAAGGTACAAATCATTACTGCTACGAAAGTCAAGAAAGTGTGCAGTCAAAACACGTCACATTAAGGGTTGCAAATTTGGGGTGTACTAAGGGAATGGTCCTCAAAGAACTGTGTGCGTGGTGTGAAGGATTCCGCTTACCGGGAATCCTGCGCCACAGAAACTTTGAGGCAAGGCTGTGGCGCTTTGTTGGCTCGGCTTTTCCAGATCTCGCCCAGAGTTGGCAGGTTGAAGATACAAGAATGGGGTTCAATACTGCTCAATGGGAGGGTATACAAGCCTAAAACGTTCAAAAGCAGCAAAATCAAGCAGCAGGTTGAAAGTATTATTGCAATCATTGCAATTATAGAAATCTTATAGAAATCTTAACACCATTCTTCAATCATTCTTCAACATGTTTTTCAACATTCTTAAATTCTTCACGTGTTTTCCAGATTTTCCAACCAGCAACCAGCACAGCTTAGGCAACCAGCTTCAGCTGCTTCAGCTGAGCTCAGCTGAGCGGCTCTTCGATGACGATCTCTTCCAACAGCATCGCCTCCACCGTGTCTCGCCGCAACTCGGCATCCGTTTGACGCCGCAACGCATCCGCCTGGCCCGGCGTTAAACGCCCGTAGAAACGCATCTGTCGATTGGAGAGATTTCAACGTAGCAATTTCTGATGATTTCATATGATTTCATATGATTTATATGATTTCTGTCTATTTTTTCCGGTCACTTTCAACAGATCTCAACTGTAATCTGGCAACACCTTCAACACCTTCGCCTTCGCACGAATCGACTGAAATGTCATCTCCCTTAGATTGTTATAGATTGTTGGGTTTGTCAAATGATCAAGAAACAAATGGAAAACTCTCGAACTATCCAAAGTATTGCCAGCCTCTGTCTCAGAGTCGAAACGCAGCTGCAAACTGGTGATCCTCTTCTGCCGGCCAGTTGCCAGCCATTGTATCAAAAACCTTGGCAAATGCAATCTCGCTTTTGCCAAGCATCAAACATCCAGTGCCTGTCCAGTGGCAATCTGACATCATGGAAGTCAGTCAAACGTGGACAAAAGCTGTTTTGGGTCTGGCCGAGGAACTGTTCTTCCGTAGGATTGTAAGCAAGTACCTCACTCAAATTGTCAGGACAATCGCAACCCGATTTTGAAGGTCTTGCTTATCCCTTCACACAATCGCAATGTGTAAGAACTCAGATCCTGATAGAATGAAAGGTTCATTATGCACCATCTGGTATCATCTGGTATCTTTCATTGGTGCGTATACATAAAGCCTTGGGGAGATGCTACGAAGGCTACGAAGGCTTCAGCATGTGGAACCCGCCGCTTCAAGCGCACTTCACATGCTCGCCATTCGGTCCGGAAGTCCGGGAAGTGGTACAAGCCTTGCCGATGGACACATTGGACACATCCAACAACCCCTTTCTGATTCCGCATGCTGAAGAGATCAATCGGGATGACATGATGCGGTGACGTCTGGATACAGCTGGTCATCGTGCCTTTGGCCCGCAAAGGAGGATCGAAAGCCTCCTGGACAAAGCTTTCACACTCTGCAGCTGGAATACTCGTGAGTTGCTCATGCGACTCCTTGCATCTTTGCATGGCATGGTGCATTTCCCAAAAGCACTTTATCAGACTTTAGATCTTGGTTGTCTTGCCCCAACAACTTCTGTTTTCAGGCAGCACATGTGGGCAGCCAAGCAGCCTCCCGCTTCTCGTCAGGGACCGCGTCCACCGAAACTTTAGCTTTCTGAGTCTGCTCTGCCTCCATTTCGAACTACAGAATCACATCTCTGAATGAACAACAAATCATAGAAACAGATAGAAATCGTGTCAACATGGAAGTCATGTACAGCAAATTCAGATAGATTCAGATGATTCAGGACCCTGAAACCTGCCTGGGAGGCGCTTGGCTCCTCTTCCTCTTCTCTGTAGGCCTGGCTCACGAGAAGAAACAGTACGAAACAGTAGGAAACCAGCGGCAGGTCCAGACAGGTCCATACAGGTCCTAGCCTTGATGCACACAATGCAACATCATGCAACATCACAAGATATCACAAGATCAGAGTTTCCACTTCGGATGGATGCATTTAGCGGTCAGAAAAAAACAGTATGCACATAAAGATATATGAAGATGATAGATGCGTCGTAAAGGTTCTGATACCTCCAAGTTGACATGCGGAGTTGTGCCTCGTCTGCCGAAGGCTCCTGGCTCTTGCGGGTGACAACCACGAAAACCCTTGATGAAGGAGCATCCTTGATGAACCTTTATCCTGTGGCATCCTTTGGCATCCTTTGGCCCTGATGCTACACACTTCAGCACTGACATTCTTTTCCTATCTTGTCATATCTTATCTCAACGGAATCAACCTGTGTTACTGTGTGTTATTTTCCAAGGAGTCTGTCTGTGCTGCGCTCCTGGATGCTTTCTGACCTGCACCCCAACCACAGCTGAAACAAAACCGCAGTAGGACAAAAGCTTCACAACTTTGCTTCTGCCGCTGCAAGCATCGGCGAATCGGAGAGGATTTGGGAAGAAATACCACAGGTATAGGCTGTATATAGGTTCTATGGGTTTGAAGGATGAGAAGATAGAGAAAAATGGTCAAGTTAGACAAGTTAGAGACAAGTTAAAGACAAGAATGTAAGATGATTAAGATGGAAAGGACGTAGCTAAGCTTGGCATAGCTTGGCAACATGGATCCCAAACTTTGGACAGCAACGGCATCAACCGCACAGCACATGCCACGCCTTTCGAGTCCCAGCAACTTTGGGCCGGGAGGGTCAGCGAACCAGGCTGCCGGCAGTCGCTTTCCAGCTAAGGAACGGTCGATGCCTGGAATTGCAACTCCACACCACTCTGAAGTCCACAGCAACTCGGAAAACAAATAACACTTGCCACAGAGTTACTGCTACAGTTCCTACATGTTCCTACTACATCCATCTACATCCTCAGATTCCTTCGTCTTTCGTTGCTATCTGATGCTGTTTGGCGCCTTCGTACACCAATGGTGGCAGCCGCGGAGAGACCAGCACCTTCCGCGCCGTCGCCGGACCTAGAGCAAAGCTCATCGCAATGGACAGATTTGTTGAGCGGTCAATAATTTCTCCCATGTAGAAATGATTCGCGTCTAAAAATGAGACGTCCAAAACGGGGTATACTGAAAAAAACATGCATAGTGCAGTAGTACAACATACTCCCGCCTATCGCAGATCTCTCGGAGCTTCCCAATCCACCTGGACGAAAATCAGAACAGCCGAAGCGGCCTAAATCCTGCTCCACCTCTCCACCGCCAACGTCAGTGAGTCTAATATGTCTAATTACAGAAGGTAGAAGGCAAGAAAGTGGTGTTCATATTCGTACCATACTTGTACCACACTTATACCATCTACCCTTATACCCTGAGGATCCCTGAGGCCTGACTTCCTACAAGACCTCTACATTGTCTACATTGCCCAGAAGTGATATTCAGTTTGAAAATGTTCCAAATGGATTCCAAATGGATTGAAAAACACCAGAACTACAACAGCAAACTGCTGGGACATCTGGGACACCTGGTCGTCGTAGTCGCAGCAAGGGCTTCACCATGCGCGGTTTCACGCTCAGTGGTCCCGGCCGTGGCGGAACATGGGTCTCCACCAAGAAGTCCTCGAGTTCGGTTTTCGTGACCTTTCATCACTTCGACCATCACTTTTCATCACTTCTATGGGTCAAAAATTGTCAAAAATGGTCAAAATTAACCACCATCGACCCCTCATGGATGGCTTCAGAATTCTTCATACTCAAAATATCTCGACTGACTTTCTGTGGGTCACTTGATACCGGAATGACTTCAGTGACTTGATCCGTACCCATCGTCACCCGTCAGGCGTCAGGTTGTCTCGCCACTTCCACCAGGTCCCGCTGCGTCTCCTGGTTTTTGTCCAGGCGTCTCCGTGGTGGATCCACACCTTGGGAAAGGGCAAGAGTCGGCAAGAGTATCAGGAAATATCAGGAAACACGCAAGTAGAATCGATATGAATCGATTAGAAATGTGCTGTGAGTAACTCTAACATGCTGCAACATACTGAACTGCACATGCTATACTGCTGCTATACCCTGATGTCAACTGCAAACCGCTAAGGAAATATCTTGCGAAGGTCACAAAAATCATACTTTGTACCTTAGACTGTTGACCATCATGTGGGAACATGATAAAGGTCAAGGATCTCTTGACTTTCTGTGAAGAAAACTTCAACATGTCGAGTGGCTGGTTGACAAGGTATGCCGGAAAGGCCTGTCATTGCCTGCACATAGCTGGAAGGCACACAGTTCACTGCAAAGATTTCACTCCTGCAGATGTCAAAGTCTCCCCCAGATATGTGGCTGCGCTTCCGAGATCAAATTCAAAGACTAGGCAGACGAGGCATGTCAATCACGATTTTTAGTCTCTGCAGCTGTGCCTTCACCCCTTTCACAGCGGATGAGATGGTCCTAGGACGGAGAAAAAAATGCGAGAAAATCAGAACCTGGGAAAATTCTGCCACAAGCGTCAGGAGCACGTCATCTGTTTGAAAAACTCAAATGCATGGTATGATGTGGACACACCAGTCACAAATCTTGTGAGGAGAACACATGACTATGGATTTGCAAAAGTGTAGTTCAACCATGTTCAACCTAAGTTGTCTACATGAAAAAAGTGAAGCCAATCTGAAGCCAATGTAAACATCCATTGAGGCCACAAGGTCCATGGTGATGGATCCAGCGGCATGTCTTGCTCTCCTTGCTTTCACTTGCCAGCGGCATGTCTCATTCGATTTTTTACTGCACACTTTTGCCTGAGCCTTTTGCAGCAATGTGATTCTGATGGTACTCTACCACGCGTCTGGCCTTGGCTTGCCCCACACCAGCTGTATCAGGTAGTTGATATGGCAATGACAGCAAGAAATTGCATGGATTCATCCAGCCATCCAGCATGTAGGTAAAATCATCTTTGTGCAGGTGAGGCTGTGAAAGCCAATTTATGCAATCCTGCTGCTGTCTGACTGTTCACAAATCCCAAACGTAATACGATGCTTCGAGTTATTTCGAGTTGTTTGAAAAAAAAGAAGCAAATATATATATATATATATTGCATAATAATTTATATAATAATAATAATCAGTTAACATGCAAAATATTTGCAAATTTTGTTGGTTCTTGTTAGTTCTTCTCCATTCGATGCCTCGTGCCACAGTATCTCGTGGTGATCTCACCGAGGCACATGGTGTTGCCGTGCCTCCATCCCTGGACGATGTAAAACAAACGATATCTATGCGTATACTCTTTATCATATATATATATTATCATATATATAATGTGTAGATATATATATATATATTATATGTGTGTATCTGAATAGAAGTGTCTGAGTCAAATGAAGGCGTCCTTCATTTCAAGCACTGTCCTTATCCCTGACAACAGCTCTAGTGTCAAGCGTGTGTCAGGTTTGAAGGTGGAGAAGTGACCGCCTTTTGATTCAACTAACATCTCTGTCGGTGACTCTGGCCTGGCAGAGTGCAAGTCGGTTTGTAAAACCATCGAGGACAACGCTAGTGTGGGTTAATGCGTCGAACACTCGTTCAGGCGAATGCAGGGATGGGTCCCACTATTATCATTATTTCTAGAAGTCATTTTAATGCTAGACTGCTAGGCTTCGTACCAGTGCAATAGCTGTTTGGCTTTCGGTCTGTTTACACTACTGAGTCCATCCTCTTACCAGTGTGCTCGATGCAAATTGGCAGTTTATGCTGATGAAGTCTGGATACCATGAATTGCAACGAACTGCATTTTGCTTTTGAAGAGCCAGAGGCCTGATCGGAGGAGTCGGTTCAATTCAGCATTCTTGCTTTGAAAGACAGAAAAACACGCTGAAACATGGTAGCATCATGCACCATACTAGCTCCAAACTCCAAGTCTTTTTGAAGCAATTGGGACCAAGTCTGCCAACAGCGATATTCGCAATTGGCATTGGACAGAAACTCAAAATGTTTCTGAGGCAAAAAGGCCACAGACCGATCTTGGAAGATGCTGCGGCGCAAGACGGTGCAAGACGCTGTCTCTTTCAGGTTGCTGAATCCTCTGTCATTTGTTCGTAGTCCGTGGCATTGCGTGTGGCATTGCGTGTGGCCTCGCAAGAAACCAAGCTCCAACACGACATAACACGGGTCTCAGGCACAACTGGGCACAACGAAACACGAAACAATACGAGACAATACGAAACATCGCCCCCCGTCTCTCGCTCTCTCTCTCTCTCTCTCTCTGCCCAGGGGCCCATGATTGCCGCACCACAGCACGGATTGCCAGCGCCAAAAGCACGACCAGAGCCACGCGGGAGAAGATGCCGGAGGCCTCAAGCTTTGTGAAGTTTGCCAAACGCTTCAAGGACTATTTGTCAAATGGTGTTGGTCTTACAGTCTTACAGAGTCTTACATGTTTATCGGTTTCCACTGGAATTCTGAACTGACACCTGTTTGTATTTTTCGCGAATGTGGAAGAATGGTAGATACTGCAAAGATAGCAGACCTGACCACACCACATATTGCTGGGATGTGGCATCAGCAAAGCCTTTTCAGGCTGTTGAACGGCCACCTTTTTCAAAGCTGCTTCCGGAAGCTCCGGGTGATTTTTGCCAAGGAGCGTTTGAGGTGTGTTTCTGAAGAGGCGGTGACCAGTCTCGCAGCAGATCTTTAGCAAGCTCAGAGGGGCCTAGCGTGTAGTAAGTGTCCTGAAGCACAGTACTCAAAGTTCAAGACAATGCACGGCCAAATACAATGAAAGCCTGCAATCTCAAATCATGGTGTCATGGTGTAAATGCCAAATGATTGGACAAGAAAGAGCTCAAATAGAAATATATATATATATACACAACAAGCCAAACAGACCATTTGAGCTATGGATCATTCGCATCGCAAGGCTCGGAATCATAGGTACCTCAGGTTTGCAGCGCCTGTTTCAAAAGGAAGAATTCTTAGGGAGCTACACATAGCCTACACATAGCTACGCTGCAGAAAACTCTCCGAAGGCTTAGCCAGCTGCATTTCCACCACAGCACATTGCACGAGCACGTGGCGAGCTTCCGAGTGTCGACCCAAATAGGATGTCCCTCACCTTAGAAGCTTTGATCTCTGATATCTCTGACAACAGCTGACATTCATGCTATGCACAGAATGCACAGCTATTGAGGATGGGAACAAATTACCAGGTGCTTATGCGATTCGACAACCTTACAAATGTAAAGTCAGAGAAGCAAACATAGTCGAACGACTATTCAGTGATAAAAATATTTCTCTACAAAAACAGTGGCATGCCACAGTGCATACGTTCAATGTGAATTCAGTGTCCAAACCACTGTGACAGAACCCAATGACTTCGCCACTTAGCTTCTCTGAGCTTCGGGCTCCTCTCACAGAAAGTGAGCTGTGTGCAATTCACACCAATGTCCTTCGGGCAAAAAAACACATGCAACTTCGAACAGTCACAAACTGCACATTGCACATTGTCACATGCATTCATACAAACAATATCATACATATTAGATTATATATATATATATAAATGTATTATACTATATTATACTATATACTAAACAGTACACAGAAGAGGTTACTGAAGACTTTGAAACCCTGCATTCTCCTGATGCCAGAAGTTTCTGCCGCATACATTGTGAGTGCTGCCACCTGGACTTCAATGGCACGGAGATTTGGGAGTCGCGCTGCACATTTGCTGCGTCCAGCCTATGGCCCAGGAGTTGCTCTCGCAGGGTTGAACAATGCCTCACCAGAGCGACCAGAGCGACCAGAGCGACCAGAGAGCTGTTGTAAATGTTATAACAGCTGTTATAACAGGTGAGATCAGGCGCTCTGTTTACTTAAAAAAGCTTGGGACTGAAGAACGAATGTCAAAAGACTCTTTGGATTCAAATCTCGGCAGGAAAGTAGGTAAGTATATTGATAGATATACTGATATACTGATGTATTGCCATTACATGCATTCCCACTTAAGAAGTGATTGGGGAATCAACAAGTAATTCAAGTAATACTAACAAGCACAGAGTTTCATTTTCAGGAAAGCTCCAGGTGCTTCTTGTCGATTGATGCCGAGAGGCCCACGTTTGGACAACTTTGTTCAGTGCTGAGGTACTTTGACCCCAAAACGTCACAGGCCTCGGAACGGGCCCAGCAAGAAGCATGGATTCAAATGGATTGTTTGGAAAATACTAATCCAAATTTGTTCCAAATTGTCGTAGAAGAGTAGAAGAGGTCTTGAAGAGGCCGTGAATATGAATGAATATGAATGAATATGAATGATTAGATATATAATTCTATATAAATTGTATGAGGTTTGATTGAAATTCTTCCATTCGCGACTACAAAGTTAGCCAAAGAGTACAGGATGTCTGAGCGAATTGTACAGTACGTCTGCTGTGAAAATGAGGGCCATCCCACACATCCACAGAATCCACATCAAAATCAAACAACAAATTCTCAACATAATATATTGTAACATATTTGTAATAACATACCTAGCATTTTCAACATAATCATGCTATAATTTTCACATGTGGATATAATTGAAGATGCCATAAAATATGCCATAATCTGCCATCATGCCATCATGCAATCATGCCTTCCCTTCCCATCCCATCCGGGCCCTTAGCCTCTTGGCCATAATGCCAGCGTTCAAAGACCATGTCAGGCAAAGGATAGCAGCGACCAAAATCTTGATCTATTGGGCAACTGCAAGTGCAGGATCCACCAATGTATCCTTGGATGCTTATTGATGCTGATAACAACATGTCATGTTGATGTGTGTGTGTGTGTTGACAGGATGTTACAATATGTTTGTCTCGTTTTATTTGTCTCATTTTACATGCCAAATGTGCCTTGATTTGTCAAATAGATTGAGTTTTCTGTCCGTAATCCTGCAACTCTCTGCCAAGGCTCGAGAAGGTTCCGCCTGGCGACAACCAGTTGCTGACCAGTTGCTGACCAGTTGCTGACCAGTTGCTCACAGGAAAAATTCAGCAAAGCTTCAGCAAAGCTTCAGCAACTCTCGGGAAGTCTTCAGACTTTCAAATGACTGACACTTCAACTGACTCAACTGACTCAACTGACTCAACTGACTCAACTGACTCAACTGACCCGACCCAAGTGGCACTACTTGCCTGATCATCCTCATCTTCAGCCTCCTTGCGTTTCTTCTTCTCCTTGCGTTTTTTCCGCTGCGTCAAGTTGGACTTTGTGCCTCAAAATGGCGCGTGACATGTGCGGAACGAATAGTATGAAAACATGTTGGAATAACTTTGACCCACCTGACATATTGCCTCTGAATGAAACTGCCAACAGAATTGTGCAGACACACCACGTGCTTGCACTGGCTTGCCTCATACTGCTTTATGCTGAATTTATACAGGATTATACAGTATACAGGCGATATGCAAAGCTTTACAAACAAATCGAGTTGTTTTGCATTTTTTGCAATATGTTCAACGAAGCGAGCAGGCGAGCAGCCGTGATTGTAAATCACCGTAGACAGGTCAAAGGTTGTGGTGCTGGTGGTGGAGTCTGAGGTTGCAGAGCTTGCAGAGGCTGCAGTGAGCTTGTCCTTTTCCCCGGAGCTCTCGTTGGAAAACCTCAAAGTTCATCAAAGTTCCATAAATTTCCAAACCCACAGTGCATAGCAATGCTGCAGCAATGCTATGAGGCTATGAGAATCCAAGCAGCTGTGAGGCAAAGCCAACAACATATCACCAACTATGTACCCTGCAAGTTGCCTAAAATTCATCCCCACTGAGATGTGACACAGAAGTGCAGTGGTCTCCTTCCCTAAAGATGAGGCTTTCTGCTGCAGTGAATCCCCTTAACTTTCCGAGTGGCTCACCACTCGTCCTCAGTTCTGTTCCAAGAGTTGCAACTTCTATGTAACAAACGGTGCAAATGCGGACCAAAATCGTGGAAGTGTTGTGTGTGTGTGTGAAACCTTTGCACTGCGTTTCATTTTGTCAACACATTGAGTTTTTGTCAACATTTGTTGAAAACACAGTTGTCAACCATCGAGTTTTCGCTCGAAACGAGGATCTGCATCAACTCGAAGGGCCACCAGCCGTCGGTGGTCGTAGTGGTTGGCCACAGCCAACTCAATGGTGACCAGCCCTCCGCAGTGTCCGCAGCCGTTGTGGTCATTGTGGTCGTTGTAGTCGTTGTGGTCGTTGTGGTCAGAGCTTCTGTGGTGTCTTTCACCTGCTGGAGAGCTGGGGAGTTGGGGCGGGTGTGAGTCAAGCAGCTCAAGCAGCCCAAGCAGCCAAGGCGCGGCAGTTTCGGTAGTTTGGGAAGTGGTGGTGTATGTCGTCAATGTGCGAGTGGTCGTTGAAGATGTGACAGTCTGAGTGGTGGTGGAATCAGGAATGGGCAAAGCTGCTTGGATCACCTCAGGAATTCCACAAGCGACTCAAGCGGGCGAAGAGTCAACATGATTCAATTTTTCCAAAATCTTGTGTGAGGGCGTTGCCACTTCTGCGACCTGGGTGCTAAATAGTGCAAGAGAGCCCCAAATGAGTCATCATACGTCAACGAAAACCAGGACCAGGTCACCTGAGCTCACAGAACGATGTGTCATAGCCTGATGACTAAACGTTCAACTTGATTCTACAAAGAAAATCAACTGGAAGACATCCAAATGGAAACTTGCCATAGCTTAGACACCCATAGCCAAAACCAAATAAGCAAATGCAGACGTCGCCAAATGTCACCAAGAAGCAGCACAGGGAGTGGAGCCCGTCAAATCCATCCCTCCCAAAGCAGAAATGAATAGAAATGACTGAAATGACTGAAATGTGATGACACCTGTGAGAATAATTGAGAATGTTCATAGAATGTTCACACAGAACAAATGCAAAACCTGTGCGAAAACAATAATGGCTGAGGCCCAGCCCCTTGCCTAGCGAAACCACAAAGGCATTTCGTTGAGGAAGCACGATCAAGTACCGAGTCAAGAACCCAGTGGCAAACCATGCCTCCTGTCAGAGCCCCAAGTTCGATCTCCACAAGACTACACAGAGCATAACACGGTCTTTATCGGTGTTCTATTCTCAAAGTCAATTGTGTTGCTTGTTCAATCTTTTCCTTGCAGGCTTTAAATAACTCAAATTTTGCAGCCTTGAGCCTTTGGAAGGTCGGTCTACACTGTCTATACTGTCTATACTGTCTATACTCATCTATACTCTGTATCTTGCCATATCTTGCCACTTGAATCTGCGAGATCCTCGTTGATGCCAAAGATGGGTGGGCTGGGAACTCCGAAGCACGCACCACAGGTGCACATGCAGCAGCTTGAGTCGTCGGAACCAGTCGCATGGTTCAGCCAAAGGAGAAAGCCATAGGTGGAGACCACCTGGCGTTTCGGACTCGACGTCGGAAAAGACATCGGAAAAGACTTCTTCCGTGCCTCTGGGAAAGATGGACGCGTCATTTCTGTGATGTAGTCTTCCTCAAGCCCAAGGTAGGCACCGTTTGGAATTGCCGACAAGAAAGCAGTACTGAAGCATATTTTGAGGTGCCTGAAGGATCAATCACAACAGTTGAAGCACATGAGCCAAGTTTCACTCACAAGTTGAAAAAGGGAGGTCCTGGCAAGCAGTCAAGCTTCACAAGTTTCACAAGCTTCACTGGCACTCTTTCGCATTTATGCTGTTTGTCAGAATGAAGCTGCATGACACTGCATTTGGATTATGGAGAAGATCGCTATTTAGAAAGTCATTGGCATGTCATGGGCATGTCATGGGCATGTCATGGGCATGTCGTGGCACATCCCCAAATTCCAGCCAGTTCCAGTCAGTGCCAGCCAGTTCCACCTGTTGGTGGCCCAAGGGAGCAAATCCAAAGGCCATGAAGGCGCAGCAGACACTGGCCACTTCCCTCGGTTGACCTTGGCGTACGAAGACGTCAATGTTTCAACAAAAAGAACACAAAGGAACGGGAAGGAACGAAAATAGGAAAGTGATGTCAGTGATGTCAGCCATTTGTTGCACTTGCAATGTACCAGCAGACCACCACGGGAAGAAACCATTCATATCAATGGGAATTCCAGGATCCTAAAATGAAGGTACTGTACCATATAAGGCTATATTTTGTGGTGATATTCCCTTACATAGGCCTTATATAGGCCTTATATATGGTAGGTACCTCCAATTTAGGTTCCTGAAATGGCCATTGATCATACTAAGGGATGAAAATGTTCCTGTGAAAAAGACCTGGTCTCCGAAAAGAAGTGAGCAATCTAATTGCAGTTGCACTCCAAACGTTCTCATCAAGACACCAAGAGCTGACCGATCCTTGCAAGTTGCGGGCAGCTCATGAGTTGACCACCACCAATCGAGATTTCTCCGTCCAAGCCATCATGAAGGAAGAGTCCTGGAAGACCAAGTTTCAAAAAAGTGATCCAAACTGTTCCGAATAATCTTTGAATTATCTGAAAAAATTCAGTATCATTGAATATCGTTGAACTACCATGTCGGAGTGAAATCTGCTGTGAGCATCTCTCAACAATCAACAAAGAAGTTACAAAGATTGCAGTGGGAGCGGCTCGGGGCCCTCGGGGTCTGGTCCTGGCAGTCCCATGGGTTTGGCAAAACTCTC
>CAMXCT020006533.1:350050-410063 GCA_947184155.2 Cladocopium goreaui
ATTTCCATTCCCTCAATCTGGGCTCCGATGTTGAGCGGTTCATGCGCATTCCAATCCTTGGAACGGGCCACAAAGCTGCATGCTGAAAATGTTCAGTGAAGCAAGCCTTAACCACCTTAACCCCTATTCCCAAACTTCCAAATTTGCACACCTGGGACGACAAAATTACCAAGTTTCCACATCGCCTTTGGCCCATTCTCCAGCTCCCGGACCCGCCATTGGCCATGGTTCAAGGGGGTTGCGTTCTTATAGCTGATCGTTGTTCCGCCCATTGATAGACCGGAACAAATGACATCTCTTGCACTTGTGTTTGCAAGTGGAATTCCAAGCTGAAAAACGAAAGCCACAACAATCACAGCATGAAATGCAACATACAGGTATCACATGGTATCACTGCGTCCTTCACTAAATTACACGCCTCTTTAAAGCCGACACTTTGGTGCGCCGGCGTCACACTACCCTCAACGACAGCGGAAACATCGAAATGCTCTCGGTTGACATCGTGTACACACCTTTGTGGTGTCCATAACTAATTCGACATGATTCGACTAGATCTTGTTGGACCTGTGTCTGAGGAAGGTTGCAAAGAGGCCCTTGAAAAGAAAACAAATTCTGTGAAACTGGCACAAACAAATTTCAAGTACCAATCAAGACATCGGTGGAAAGAGACCTGGTGATCCGTGTGGCGAGTTGATTCATTACAGCTCACAGAGATGTCACCACGGGAAAGGGTTTAACAGGCACCACGGCACCATGGCACCACGGCACCACATCCTGGCACTGCAGGCACTTCTTTTAATAGGCAGCTAAGATTAGCTCGGGTCCTCGTGCAAAGCTTCCCCGCCTGTTGTGGGACTCATAGTCATATCATAAAGGATAGACCAACAAGCCAACAGGGTCTGACAGTCAGTCTCCGGAACGCTTCATTGTCAATGCCCGGAACGTGTCAATCTTGGTTTGCAATATTTTGCGAGAATCTCATTGTGCAAGGCCGAGGCAGTTTGCAAGGTTTCATCTGCAAGTTTCGACCCTGCAGAAGCAACAGTTTTTTTCTTGCCTCTGTACGATCCAGCAATGAGTCGCTTCAAATCCCCAGGTTTTTCCTCCTGTGCCCCCATGAATGACACCAGGTCAGAAATCCCTGCAGTGGGTGCTTCATATCTCCAGCAAGCAATGAAAGAAGGATCAAGCAGGCTGAGTTGCGAACTCAACAAAGATAGGGTCGAAGTGTACATCTTGATGGCGTGAATCAGACCACTTTTCTCGTAACCCCTTCTCAGACCACTACTGACAACACTCGCCGGATGTCGAACCAACAGCACGATCCGTAAATCAACTCCAGCAAGTTCAGCCAAGTTTGCTAAAGCACGTACATCAGGGTTTTGAAGGGCTCTGTTTGCACCTAGCAAATTCGGACAGGACATCATCCCGGATATTCTTTCACACAAAACATTTAATGGCACAATGCCACCACCCTGTTCGCGGACATTTCGATCAGCATCTGTCATCAACTGCATAACTCGGCTAACATGGATTGATCGAAGGGTTTCGTTGTAAGTGCTGAAAAAACCCACCTTGTGACCACTGTCATACAATGCGGCAGACAAATTGTCTGACCAGTTTGTAAATGGATGGAAATGTGGCAGCAAACCGTGCCACTTGAGAGGGGGAGGACGAAAGGTAGGTGGGGGCATATCTCTCAACAACTTTTTGCGTTCATTCTGTTTCAATATATATCGAACTTTCCCTTCCCCCTGGGTGCCTCTCAATTTCCTGCATCCATTTCGTTTCATACGTAGACTTCCCCTATTGGCCTCTCCGCCACTTCTTACGTTTTTGCTGTTGCAATATCCGAACTTCCCTGGCATCAACAACTTCTTGCATGCATCTTGTCTCAATATCTAAATTCCACACACCCCGTGCCATAGTCAGTAATAAGAACCACAAGCAAGATAACGTTAGTCAGTTTGTTGGCAGCCTATGTGAATTAGAGGGGCCAAGGTGCCTCAACCGATCGACGCTCGGTTGAGGCACTTTGCGTGTAGGTCTTTATAGATGTAACCTTCACGCGGCTAAGTGCGTGAAGATGTCTGAAGCAAAAACAACAGCAACAATTGCAGGAGACGAAACCGTCCTTGTGTTTCGTGGGAACTATTAAAAGGCTTGCGGCTCAGCGATAAGTGTCGCTGCGAAGGGACATACTGCTATTGTTTTCTTATCTAACATGAGCATTGTCCATGACCTGTGAAGAACATCGAATGGTCTCGTAAAGTATTCCAGTTGGAGCATGGAGCTCGTGTCTGTGATGCGCGTAGAGCACCGAATTGCTTCTTATTGAGAAGAAAGTTAAGGGACCGCAAAACCCCACAAGTCAACTTCTTCCAATAATGATCAACAAATTTTGCAGCAGGGACGGGGAAGGAAGGAAAGACAAAGGAGGAGGTGGAGGAAAAATGGTTTGTGACAAAGTTGTGTGTGTGTGAAAGATGGTGTGGTGAAAGATGGTGTGTGTGTGTGTGTAACATGGTGTGTCAAAGATGGTGTGTGAAAGATGGTGTGTGAAAGACGGTGTGTGACAAAGTTGTGTGTAAGCTGGTGTGTCAAAGATTGGGTGTGAAAGATGGTGTGTGACAAATGTTTTTTTCTATACATATATATATATATACATTTGTATTTATATATATATATATGTATGCGTGTGTACAATGTACACTGATTTTCCCGGAGCACAGCTCAGGTGCTCGATTTTCTCGGGACAACAGCACAGGGCGAGGGACTTGGTATAAAGGCTATCTTTCTCTATGGAACTAGCGGCACCACACTTGTGTTGATTGCTCATATAGAGATTGTTCTGCTTATCACTGAGTATATCTGGGTATGTTCTTTTCAGATCTTTTCACTTTCCATTCAAAGTTAGACCGAGATATTGTGGTGGGAGGGTGGTTGGTTCGACTTGTATTCAGAGCGAGAGACATCATAGTAGTGGGTAACAGAGTTCTTGATGGCAGATCCATGCGACATAATGCAAACTATTTGCCACTGGCTTAGTGCATTTGTTCAGTTTGCTCTTGTGTTTGACACTGAGCATGTTTGAATTCGCAAACTTTTTGTCGTGTGTTCATGCTCTGCAGTTGACACCGCAGGTCCGAGCAGTTGGTGTCATTTCCACACAACAACGTATATATATAATATTATAATGCATTATTTTATATATTTATATGTAGACACAGATATAGTGCTGTATACTGTACATACAATATCAATCATTATTTTGATATAATATGTATAGATGATAACCTATCGAACTTCTTCTGTGAAGATAGATGCTTTTTCAATGCAACACGTCCAAACTCATAGTGCCTCAACCGAGAGAGGTTCAGTTGAGTCACTTTGCCTTGTGCAGGACCTCTCTGGTCAGCCGCCGGCGTTAGCATCTGAATAGAAGATATGGATCCATAACTGGCAATATGCAACAAGACACAGCCACTATATTATATATATATATATCTATATATATATTATGTTTGTGGTTCATGTTAGCTGTTCCCCATCATATTAAATATCCAATATCACCCATCTCCAGTGACATGCGCTGATTCCTTTTTCAACATGCGCCGAGTCCATTTTTGGCTGCGGACCAGGGGGGAATCGAATGGGGGGGGGCCGTACGTTCGACACTTGCAGGCTATATCGCAAGCCAAGAGGCTATGGATCAATACTAATCAAAAGGCAGCGAAGCAAACCATAGGCGCAAAATGGATGCAAGTGATTCCGCCTGCTTCGGGCCGTAATAGGCTTTCCAGAAAAACATGCCGATGAAGCCGCTGGAACCGCTGGCGCCGATCAGGCCAATTGAGCCGATGAGGCCGATGGAGCCGATGAGGCCGCTGGAGCCGATGAGGCCGATGGAGCCGCTGGAGCCGACGGAGCCGCGATGAGGCCGATGGAGCCGATTTGAGACGCGGTGGAAATAAATGCAAATTGGTTGCATGCATCATCAAATTTAACATGGTGTCTGTTTTTTTGATAAAAATGACTCCGTGTATGTATTTTTCAACGGCTAGCAAGTTTCGGGAAAGTCAAGGCGCAGCACTATCACAAAGTACAAACGGTCATCATGGAATAAACTCCATTGGTCAATGCAACTGCTAAAACCTATTCACGACGACACCGTAGTGAATTAAACATATGCGGGTTGCATACGTCTTTGTGATTCAATGCGCTGAAAAAGTCCAAATGCACCCCCTTTTTCTCCGTTTAACGAAAAACATGAAAAGGCGACGGCATTTCGACATCAAAGGATACTGCGTAGCAGCTGCCACTCCTTTTACCTCTACGCCAAAGGCTTCAACGAGTGAGTGATTTTGCCATGAATTTCTCATGCAAGCACATGCTGCGCGACACTTCTCAATTTGTGCATGGCCAACTGAATCTCACATGAACTGACACGAAATGCAAACTGAGAGCACTGTCCCAAGATTTTAGTACTCCTGTTCATTTTGGATTGACCAGCTCATTTTGGATTTTTTTCTCCATTCATGGAGATGTGCATCGTAGACATTTGCAATGTTAATCTGTCCATGTCCCCTCGCATCTGTCATCATCCGTTCAAATCTGTCTATCAACAGGTCCAGGAATCAGCGTCGACGTGCTGGGTCGTGGACTTCATTCTGATATGTCAAGTCAAGCAAACCCATCATCAAGTGTTGGATGACGGAGGCATCTTGGAAATGCTCTTTGGCCAAAGCATTGTTGAGGTGGGTCGTGAAGTCATCCATCAAGGACTGAACCCCAACTGGTCTACCGGTTGAGCCCCCAACGCTACCTGCAAGAACATGTGGGTCATGTGTAGGACTCTCTGATTCCTTTCCTTCACTGCCAGCCATGGGATCATCACCTTCGTCGGTGTTTTTTCCACCTGCTACACGATGAAACTATTGTCTCGCAACTCGCATGTAGAAATTTGATCCCATTGCGTTTCGTGCTACCAGATTGGCTCTTTGCACTTTTTTGACATCTCAACTTCCAAAAGTGGTCCGAGAATGGTGTGCTTTGTACATTTTGACTTCGAAATGTGCTTCGCGCCACAACGGCGTGCACTTTTTCGACATCTCAACTTCCAAGAGTGGTCCGAGAATGGTGTGCTTTGTACGTTTTGACTTCGAAATATGTTTCGCGCCACAACGGCGTGCACTTTTCCCCTGTCGGACCTGTCGCAACTCTGAATTTTGACTTCGAAATGTGCTTCGCGCCACAACGGTGTGCAATTTTTCATTTCTCATCTGGGCAGATGGCTCCGCAACCGCCGCTTTAGCGAGCCTACTTTTCGACCCTCCGGAGCCACAAATCACTGGAAAAACACAGTGCTTCGCGACTTTCCTACCTTTTCGCGCACCTGCATCTTCTTTCTTCTGACTCCTTCTCTTCTCCGATCTTCTCTCTTCTACTCTTCTCTTCTCTCTGACTCTTCCCATCTCTGCTTTTCATCTGTCCATATTGTCGGAAATTTGACTTCTAAATTTCCTTCGAAAACAAAACTAAACTTAAATAAAATAATCAATATATATATATACTTACTTTTTACATATACAAATTTCATGTCGGCACCGCAAGAAGGAAGGTGATCCCACCTGCGGTGCAGCTTCTGTGCAGCTTCAAACGGCTCTGATGTTATCATTTTATAAGATTTCACATCAGTCATAAAATAGTTACCGCCACATGAAAAAAATAATTCCTATCCTCTCATGCAGATTTTCGATGCTTCCGCATATTCGTACCAACATGTATACCAACGACCCGGGCCGATATCTCCTCCCTTGACAACAATCCACATGATTGGCCTTCACTTCCCACTGACACGCGGCATGAAGCACTAGAAGCAACTGAAAGCACAAGCCACATCAAAGAAGAATATATACCAAACAGTGGCATGAGGTTTGTCCTCCTGAAAGCATGGGAAGAGTCCAACATGGTTTCATTACAAGAACTGTTGGGAATCAAGATCCCAACATTCCATCCAATCGGTAGCCACAATGGCGTTTTTGCCTTGGCGTCTCCTCGAAAAATCAATTGCCTTAATAATAAACATCCTCCTCACAACTCTGGTTTGGTACTGGATCGGTTCATTTGGGGTCCCTTATTGGGAGCAAAACACCATCGCTGTGCCATTTGGAAGGAGTTGGGGATGGTTCCCCACCCAAACGCATACCAATTCACTAAATACTTGTGGATACATTAAGTCGTTCAGCTTCGACCGAAAAACATTGAAAACATGATGGCTTTCCCTGTCCGCCCGAACGCCTGGCTAATGGCAATTGTCGCGCTGAAAAACCTCAGACACCAAGCGTCAAAGGCGTCAGAGAAGCAAATGCAAAAGTTTTGCTCTTTTCCAGATGGCCCATTGCATGAAAGTTTTGGGATGCTAGCTGCTACCGATGCTACTGTTTGATTTTGGGAAAGCCTGGCAGTGAAGCTTTGAATTAAGATTGCAAAAGTTCGGCAGCAAGGAAAAACGAAAGCTTTTTTTGCGTCCGCGCAGACTGTTCGTACAGGATACAGTCTCACGCGCTGGATTCCTCAAGCGGCAAAAGGAATGCTGCCGCAGTTTCGGTCAAAGATTCATCACCTCCATGGCATATGTCGTACACACACTCCGCAAACATCTGTGGGTGCAGTTTTTCCTGGAGATGCTTGGCGCAAATCGCTCTGGCAGTGTCCTCCTGAGCGTCACCGCAGCTCTGTCGCTGCAGCAAACTTGTCCCTGCTTGGTTTTTCTTCCTCAAGTATGTGGAGCCAGCTGTGCTGCCGCCCAAGGTTACCCACGATCCAGCAGCCTCAAAACAAGGTTCAAGTACACCCAGCATCAAGCATCAACGCGTACATATACATACAGAGTACTGTACATATCTATATGCCTTTGACTTCTCTGATGAACAGCTGAGAAAGGAAAAGCATTCGGGAAAATCTTGGAGGATTACTATACTTCAGGAATCCCGTTATATAGAGTATCCAATATATTAAGAGCCCCTTAGTAGCTCTGAAGACAGTTGTATTGATGCATTCAACGTATAATATAGTACCTGCCACAACTACTGTCAGCAAAACAAGTCGTAGTCACTAATAGTTTTGTGGTACGGGTAGCCTGGACATGCATGTGTCTCCATCTTGTGCCAAATGCCTTTGAGTCACCCCAGCCTTAAACCCGTGGTCTGCCCTCCTTTGCATCATGCCTTGCTTGCTGAACGAGTGGTAGTCGTGGTTTGCATCCGGAGCCACTCCAAGTTCGCCGCCCACATGCTTGATGTCGCTCTTCTGGAACATTGCCACCTTGAAGTCCAGGTGATGGCTAGGCCTGCAATGGACCACGAGTTTCGCGATGTTTTTCATGTCGGAGCCTGACTCCATCATCTTCAAGAGGATGGCAGACCTCAACACCTTGGCTTCAACGAGTTTCTCATGCAGCTTCTTGACTTGAAAACTGGTGCTCCCATCTTCTGCAGTGAGCAGCTCCAACTGCGCCTTGCGCCATGAGGATTTTTCCTTGACCCTCCAAGTGCAGTCTTCTGTGGTGATCTCCATGGATTTCCCGCAGTGGCGATCGAGCAGCATGAGGCCTTGCGTCGTAAAGCTGTTGCCCGCGTAAGCCGCCAGGAGCTCCCACCCACGAGCTGCAAGAGCTGCACCTGGCACAGCTGGCACAGCCTTGGAGAAGTTCCAGGCGACAAAAATGCCTTGCTGCAGCAGGGTGTAATGGGCTCCCCGCATGCCGTGTTGATCGTAGTAACCATGTCGGTCGTGACGGCGGAAGGGGAGGAAACGCCGGAACCTTCGGTGTCGACGATGTCGTCCATAGGGTTTGTCGGTTGTGGTGGTCATTGGTTCCTCCGTTGTCTCATCCTCTGTGGTGAAAGTTGTGGTGAAAGTTGTGGTGAAAGTTGTGGTTGTGGTGGTTGTGGTGGTTGTGGTGGTTGTGGTGGTTGTGGTGGTTGTGGTGGTTGTGGTGGTTGTGGTGGTGGTGGTGTGTGGTGGTGGTGGTGGTGGTGGTGGTAGTGGTAGTGGTAGTGGTAGTGGTGGTGGTGGTGGTGGTGGTGGTAGTAGTAGTAGTAGCATTAGGATCGGGAAGACAGGCGCAAACTCGCTGGACCGAGACGAGGTCTTTCTCACTGCAGGTGAAAAGCGGAATTCTTGGATCAACGAGCCCACCCCACTTAGCGCAACGGACTCCTAGGTACACCGTTGAAAAGACGATCCCTTCACCCTGTCTGGTGGGGTTGCCACAACCCTTAGCAGTGCCCCCCGCCAGTCGGAGAAGGTCTTTATCATCTACCTCCTTAATCTGATCCAGATCACAACTGTACTGGCACACGTCGTTGCAGCTTTCGCCTCGGTTTGGGCGTGACGAAGAAGATGTGAATTTCACGGTAAAAAAACTCAATCAAACTTTCTTGACCTATCCTCGGATCCAAAAAGATATAGTGATATAGTCAGTCCAATCCTTGGTGATGTAGAAAACAAGCAACAATGACGCTTGTCTAGCTGCATCCCTGGTTAGAAACGCAGAATGATAAACAATACCGTGTCCTGAGACAGCATGCCATGACAAGAGCGCGCACATGCACGCATACAATTCAAACACACACACACGGTGCAAACATCGCTCACGGACGAGGTTCATTCGTCGATCTGTCCATCCGATTCAACGCGCAACATGAGAAACAAACGCCGTACAGTCAGAACCCAACCAGCAAAAAAAAACAAACTGGCAAGTTTGCCTGGAGACAAACCCATCTCACCAACAAACCGCCCCCGACTCCAACACATACACGATCTAAACCCACTCTTCGCAGCAGCCAGCCGCACTCAACAAATCAGTCAAACCCTCTGAGGTTCACCGCACAGATCATGAAAATGGGGCGTGAGAAGACTGACAAGGAGAGAAGAATCAGCGATTCCAACCCAAATACATGTATGATCATGTATGTACTCCGCCGGCCCCTGCCGACAGCAGAGGGAGCGCGTCAGAGAAGCAATTACACGCAGCAAGTCGTACACGCAGCAAGTGTCAAAGTGCCGGCGCAAAAGCAAAAATGTTTAGCAAGTCAAAAAAAGGGAAAGGAGAAAGCAATCAAGCTGCACGAGCAAGGAGCAAGCAAGCAAGGGGCAGAAGAAGAAGAAGCAGCAGAAGATGCAGTGACACGCAGCAAGTGTGAAAGTGCGGATACAAAAGCAAAAATGTTTAGCAAGTCTAAAAAAGGAAAAGGAGAAAGCAATCAAGCTGCACGAGCAAGGAGCAAGCAAGCAAGCAAGAAGCAGAAGAAGAAGAAGAAGATGATGAAGCAATTACACGCAGCAAGTCGTACCCCCAGCAAGTGTCAAAGCGCCGACGCAACAGAAAAGTTAAGCAAGTTTAAAAAAAGGGAAAGGAGAAAGCAATCAAGCTCCACGAGCAAGAAGCTAGCAAGGA
This sequence comes from Cladocopium goreaui, assembly GCA_947184155.2. Classification (NCBI taxonomy): domain Eukaryota; class Dinophyceae; order Suessiales; family Symbiodiniaceae; genus Cladocopium; species Cladocopium goreaui. The sequence goes on from CAMXCT020006533.1 coordinate 359,514, forward strand.
AGAAAGAGAAGAAGAAGACGATGAAGCAATTACACGCAGCAAGTCGTACACGCAGCAAATGTCAAAGTGCCGACGCAAAAGAAAAATGTTTAGCAAATTTAAAAGAAAGGAAAAGGAGAAAGCAATCAAACAAGTAGGGAAGAAACAGAAGAAGAAGAAAAAGAAGAAGAAGCAGAAGCAGAAGAAGAAAAACAATAGAAAGGAAGAAGCAAGAGGCAAAAGAAAGAAGAAGAAGAAGAAGATGATGATGAAGCAATTACACGCAGCAAGTCGTACACGCAGCAAGTGTCAAAGTGCTGACGCACGTCTGTCCTTTAGTTCCATGGTGTTTCGGTGCTGCGAGGCCAAGGTATTGGAGGCTTGCAAGCTGGAATTTGGAACTAGTTTCTAGTTGCGTCAGAAAGCAACGTTAGGCACCCGCAGCCGTTGGCCGATGGCACGATCCGTCCTTCAGTAACAGGCTGTTTCGGGCCATTTTGGAGGCCTGAAATGTGCAGTTTGGAGCTAGTTTCTAGTCAGTTCAGAAAGCAACATTTGGCACTATGGATTGCCGTCCGCGAGCCCGATCCGTCCGTCACTGCCATGGTGTTTTGGCCCTGCGAGAGGGTCCTTTGACCGGAGCTGTGCAGGACGAAAGCCAGCTGCAAGAGGACGCGAGCAAGTTGGCAGCTGGCAATGCAGGAGGGCAAGCAATTCGAAGGTTTGAGGCCGAGGCTAATTTCTATTCAGTTCAGAAAGCAACGTTTTGCACTATGGATTGCCGGCCGCGGGCCCGATCCGCCCGTCACTGCCATGGTGTTTCGGCCCTGCGAGAGGAAGCCAGTGCCGAGTGGTTTGGGGGGTTCAAAGTGAATTGGGGGTTTCATTTGCTCATTGTTTCATTGGTTGGCGAAGATTATTCAAGGCATGTGAGTCCCCAATTTCGAGGGCATTTTCTTTAAGTTAGTTGCCCATGTGTTCATATATGCTTTTGATACTAAGGTAGTTAACCATGTATTCATATGCATGCATACTCCTGCCTGATGTATATATTATAAAACTTTTATATATTACTTTAAGATCACCAGCTGGGCAAGTCTGATCTTCTTCTGCGTGATCTTGGTAATCTTCTTCATTGCCATCATCACCTGCAAGGCAAGGCAAGGGAGTTGCTGTTGGGGAGTAACATTTGCCACACCTTGTTCGGGAGAAAACAGTTCACATCACTCAAGATGAGGGTGGCTACAGGTTTCATTACATCACATGTTTTCATAGCATTTCTTTATTCGATGTTCTGATATGATTTCTAAATGGAAAGATCTGATATGACTTCAAAAATGGAGAGGTCTGAAATGATTCTAAGCGAAAGGATCTGATATGATTTCATTGGAAAACAAACGAATAGTTTCTTTCATTAGACGACTTCTCTGATTGCACTGTGGAAAACATCACATCAAATGCCGCAATTTGAAGGGCACATTTGATTTCATTGAAAGATTTCATGTGATTCCATTGAAAAAATCATATGATCGCAAAAGGGGTGTCATGGAGCCCTATGATGGTGAAGCTGAGGGACGCCTGATTTTTCCTGGTACTGCAGACAAGGCTCTTCCAAGTGAGACTATGCAAATGAAAAACCGACATGTATGAAATTTAGAAAACCAGTGGAGGCCGCATCAGAGATTGCACTACTGACATATGCAAGAGTTGCATTGCATCGGAGGTGCCGCTGCTGCCACTGCCCAGCCAGAGCTAGCAAGTAAGGAGGGCAAAGGGCCGAAACTAACAACAAGTAAACAAATGGGACTAAAGCATACTTGCTGGTCATGTTGGTTGTACACCTGCAATGATCAAATTTGAAACAAAATGTTGGTGAGTAACAGGTCCTGATGGACACCAAATGGTCAACAAGCAATCTTTGGGCCAAATTGTTAACATGATTTGTTTTGACACAGTTGCTTGTCATCTGGCCCTCTTGGCCCGACGTTCTAGCTCTGCATTGATCTTCTTCGATGCCACTTTCAATTGCTGGCTTGACACTTGGGCACAGCTGGACTTGAGAGGAGTTCCATCGAGTGCATCACACGCATCCTTGACATCCTTCAGAGTGAGGCGTCCATACTTCAAATGAACTTTCACACTGCCAGGAGCATGTCTCCGTGTCATGGAGTGGACCAGGGAAAGCAAGATATCCATTCTGATAGTTTTGTTGGTATATGGCTCACCTCCTGAGGTGGTGGGGGGTCAGGGCGGCACAATAAATCAACACATGCGATAGGGAACATATGTGGGATACAGCACATGCAGATATGAACAACAATAATAAGCTGTGGTTACAAAACCAAAGTTGCCCATTGTTCAGTTCAACACCCATCCATTGCTGAATCAGGTCACCATGGCTGCAACATTGGGCACTACAATGTCAGCCCGAATCCCAGATCCATTCCAGTCATGTCAGGTGGCCTGGTGTGAATGTGGGTTATCTAGAGGCAGGAAGCAAGTTGAGTAAATGGTTTCATACCATCAAAGGAACCTTCCCCAAAGTAGCTCTTAGATGATATTTTTTGGTGAACAAACTGATGAACTCGCATACTTCATGGAAAGTGCTGTGCTCAGTCCTTCACCCATGAGCTCAGTGATCAACGTAGCCCGGCCACTGTGCGGTCGCAGCTTGGCCACCTCAGGGCCCCACTGCTGGCCAGATTTCTTCAAATACTCCAGAAAACGTGGGGCGTGTCTTTTCACATGGGCATAGATGGCGTGGTAGTGCAAGTGCTCTCCCTTGGCCCCCTTCCTGGAAGTAGAAATTAAACTATTTTCGGGAATTTCACATGTGCCCTCGAAGTCACATGATCCACGCCTCTGCTTCCGCTTGCGCTGCACATTGACTCCATTTTTCATTTTTCAACAAAGATTTCAGCCATGTCAAATGAGACTTCCGGATGTAGACCTCACCGGGTGATTTTGTGTTGCCTTGCGTCTCACCAGATACAATGATCTTTGGAATTTCACCTCTCACATTGATATCTTCCCTTTTTAAGCAGAGTGCCTCACTGCACCTGAGGCCAAAAAACCTGTGAAACTCAGCAGCACAGCAACGCGAGCACCACACTCAGATGCGATGAACTTCACCCATTCTTTCCGCAATGAGCGTGACAGAGCCGGGGCCTGTTCAATTTTTTCTCATGTCGTTTCTTCTGAGGTGGCATGACTGGATGCAACCAAACATAAAAGACAAAAGTGCCATGTCGATTTATTTCATGATGTAAGACTGTCAACTTGTATGAGCTCATGCAACGCAAGCATTCTTAAACTTTCATCACCACGTGTTAAGCAACATGAGAGTGATGAATTGCTTGAGGTATGCATGTGCTGGTCTTCATTGAAGGCACTGCTGAAGCCAGGCCATGCCGTTTGAATTCAAGTAGATGCCAGGCGCTTCATATGGTCATATGTTTGCAGTCAAGACAAGTGCGACTCATATGATATGTCTTCTGTGAGGACAAGTGTGACTCATGTGAACATATGCGTTCAGTGAAGGCAAGTGGAATTCATCTGACGAAGACAAGTGCGACTGATAAGCTCACATGTCTTCGGTGAAAGCAAGTGACTCATATGCTCATGTCTTCGGTGCAAGCAAGTGCGACTGATAAGCTCATATGTCTTTCAAAGCAACTGTGACTCATATGTTAATATATGTTTTCAGTGGCAGGAAGTGTGACTCATACGTCATATGAGGCATGTGCTTAGTGAAGAGAAATCCCAACAAAAAAGGAAACACTGTACAGCATCAAGCCCCCTTGACTACAGCGTCACCACCCCTTGCCTCTGCATCGTCACGAGCTGATGTGTGCCTGGCATGTTTGATGTCCAGTGTTCTTGATGTGCCTTGGTTTCCTTATGATGTGCATTCTGATGTTAGTATGAATCTGAATGTGCAATTTGCAGTTCATTTGCTCAAATGTCTGGTTTTGTGACCTTTTATCTACGCTTTGCTATGGCAATGCATCTCTTCATCCCTGGACTGCAAGCCTGGGGCTTACTGTGTGTAGCTGGCGAAAGTGTTCGTGCATGTATTGAATGTGAAATACAATCAATGAAATCACTATGTAAATATAATACACGTATGTAAACCATGGTCTCACCTATCTATCCAGTCATTCATCCATCCACCAATCAGTTTGCCTATCCATGTATTTGTGTGCTTGGGCCTTTTTGTCATTCCATTCAAACCTTTTTGGAAATTTAATTTCTGTCAAAAGGCTCATATTCACAAGCGGCCAAAAAAAACATAGTTGCTTGGATGGTTTCCTGGAAGTTGTTTGGATGGCTGAGGATGAACGTGCAATGATTCCATGGCCACGGTATGTGGAATACCTTCTCCGATCAGATTGTGGTGATTTGTAGTTGTTTTCCGTCATTAGAGATATTATATGATTGGCTTGAGCTGTGGGCCAATGTGTGTACAGCAGAACTTTTGCTCAGCACTTTTTATTTCTTGAGCACTGTCAGGATGGATGGAGGTCGTAAAGTGAGATCTGACCATGTGAGTGATCATCCAGCTGCGCAGTTGCCCGGAGCCAATTCATTGAATGTCGTGAGTGAACCTTGTGTCACTGGCATGAAAACAACTCTTAGAGACATATGGCAGCATTCATATGTTTCATTGTGCATTCTGCAGGGAGGCTTGGGATGAGATGCTGACGTGGGCATCTGAGAAGGTCGCGCAGGTGCGTGCAGATCAGCCTCACTTGCGGAATGACCTGCAAGCCTTGGTGGAGCGATTGAATGGTGAGGCAAGGGCTCCAAGCTTAGCCATAAATGCAATATGTTATGTGAGCATCAAATCAGCTAATTGTTGTGATGTGGCAGGAAGTCTGGTCAAAGTTGATCATGACCCAACATGAGTTGTGGGTAGCCGTTCCTTCTATTTACTCCTTCAATGGTCAAAGCTGGCTCATCTTGGAAAGTTTCTTGGCATGATTCAATTTCGATGGATTGATTGAGAATCATATGAAAGGAAAGGCCTTGTGATTCAGGATGGATGTTGAAGTTATATACTTGTTTTTGGTGTCGACGCTGTTAAGGGGCCGTGTGCTGTCTTCATTTTTCTCTGCTTCTGTGTGCTTGTCGTCTTTGTTTTTGTTGGCTGGGTTTTGGGGGATGGGGGCGGTGGGGGGGGGCGATGTTAACGTTCATTGCGACTGCCACCACGAAGTACGTTCTCTTGCGCTTCCACACATGATACGCTGCTGCACATTCTCTTGCACTTGCACACATATGTCATGCTGCGCTGCTGCACTGCACTTCCACACATACGTCATGTTACGCTGCTGCACTGCACTTGCACACATACGTCATGCTACGCTGCTGCACTGCGCTTGCACACATACGTCATGCTACGCTGCTGCACTGCACTTCCACACATACATCATGCTTCGCTGCTGCACTGTACTTGCACACATACGTCATGCTACGCTGCTGCACTGCGCTTCCACACATACGTCATGCTACGCTGCTGCACTGCACTTGCACACATACGTCATGCTACGCTGCTGCACTGCACTTCCACATATACGTCATGCTTCGCTGCTGCACGGCACTCCACACATACGTCCTGCTACGCTGCTGCACGGCACTTGCACACATACGTCATGCTACGCTGCTGCACGGCACTTGCACACATACGTCATGCTACGCTGCTGCACGGCACTTGCACACATACGTCATGCTTCGCTGCTGCACTGCACTTCCACACATACTCATGCTACGCTGCTGCACTGCACTTCCACACATACGTCATGCTTCGCTGCTGCACTGCGCTTGCACACATACGTCATGCTACGCTGCTGCACGGCACTTGCACACATACGTCATGTTACGCTGCTGCACTGCACTTCCACACATACGTCATGCTACGCTGCTGCACTGCACTTGCACACATACGTCATGCTACGCTGCTGCACTGCACTTCCACATATACGTCATGCTTCGCTGCTGCACGGCACTCCACACATACGTCCTGCTACGCTGCTGCACGGCACTTGCACACATACGTCATGCTACGCTGCGGCACTGAAGATGTGAAGCTAGTTTCTAGTCAGTTCAGAAAGCAACGTTTGGCACTATGGATTGCTGGCCGCGGGCCTGATCCGTCCGTCACTGCTATGGTGTTTTGGCCCTGCGAGAGGGTCCTTTGACCGGAGCTGTGCAGGACGAAAGCCAGCTGCAAGAGGACGCGAGCAAGTTAGCAAGTTGGCAGCTGGCAGTGCAGGAGAGCAAGCAAATTGAAAGTTCGAAGCTAGTTTCTAGTCAGTTCAGAATGCAACGTTTGGCAGTATGGGCTGCCGGCCGCGGGGCCGGATCCGCCCTTCATTGCCATTGTGTTGGGGCCCTGCGGGAGGGTCCTTTGACCGGAGCTGTGCAGGACGACAGCCAGCTGCAAGAGGACGCAAGCAAGTTGGAAGCTAGCAGTGTTATTAATGCAGCAGTGCCGTCACGGTCCAGCTTTCCCGGCGGGCATGTGCGTCCGGCATTGTTTCTGTGCTTGGCTTTGATTCGGCCCCCTGCCTTCTGAGTGAACAATTGTTCCGCAGGTTGGGCATGCGTGCTTGTGAATGCGGCCGGCGACATTGCCGCCAACGACATGGAACTTTCCCCCGCACGCAAACACATGATCAATTTGCCCAGTTTCGACAGTGCTGTTCGCATGTTGCTGGCAGAATGGACATTGGTATCGGTGCATCTGTTTGCCGTTCTTCGTTTTCACGGCCCGGCTGTGGCGGGCACGGTTCTTCCTGGCTGGCGGCGTCTGTGATGGCAGCATCAGGGCGCACGCAGCCTGTTGCGCAATCTGGCAGTCGCTGTTTTGCAGCTTTGCATGTCTTGGTTGAACGCATTCGTGATTTTCTGTTCGGTGCTAGCTAGAATTTCTTGGCGCACTTCGTCTATATGATGGGGGAGAGCTTTTTGGACGGAATCCGGGTCGCTCATAAGCGTCTCCAAGAGCATTCCCCTGTTTTGAAGGTACCTAAAGTCGGAAAAAAGGGCCGTTTTGACACACTTTTCGGATGATTTTTAGCTTTTCGAAAGTGCCAAAATGCTATAAATTACATCATTTGTGCGTTTTAACGCAGAAAATACTATAAATCCGCCCACACCGCTTTGGCGGTGAAGGCGTGCTTATTGGGGGGCAAAACAGCAACACTAAATGCTCAATGACATTTGTTAATATAGCAGTCGCTATATCAGCTTTAGCTGGGGGGGGGCAAAAACGGTTTCGCACCGAGACCAGAATACGGTGGTGTTTTCGACATTTTTCGAGGATTTTTGGGTGTCTGAGCGCAAGAGGGTATTGAAATGGAATTTTGGGTCATTTTTCATGAATTTTGGTAGCTTTCCGGCAATGGAAAAACGGCCAAAAATGAAAAAAACATTGTACATAGCAAGATTTTGCAGGGTTTTTGGATGCCAGAGCATTGAAAACACTGCAAAAACAAGTGTTTTGGACTGACGTTATAGCAAAAAACGTGTAAATTACCGTATGCTGGACTGGAAACATTACAAAAACACTGTCAAAAGCAATGTTTTGGAAGGATTTACTGCCTTTATGGCAAAAAACGTGTAAATTACCGTCTGTTTGACTGGAAACATTGGAAAAACACTGTCAAAAACAATGTTTTGGAAGGATTTCTTATATATAAATAACTTCCATTAGACATGGCATTTAAATTATATCATATAATATATTTGGAGTTGGCTACCGGCATTGGCACATGGAAAAATTGAAGAAAACACTCTAAATAGCGGTATTTTCAACGGTTGGGGAGATAAGGGAATTGGAAGCATTGTCGAACATGATGTTTTCGACCGGTTTTATGGCGACAAAAGTGTAAAGTACCGTGCTTTGAAGGAAACCATTGCAAAAACATGGAAACACATTCAAAGAACACGGGATTTGGGGGACTATCTAGGCGTCGTTGTCTAGCTATTTGAAATTCCTCAGCTTGGCGAGCCTCCAAGGGAGGGAAAAGTGAAAATTCCATAGCTTGGGAAGCTGTAACTTGGGGAGCCCCCACGGGGGGGGAAAGTGAAAATTCTTAGCTTGGGGAGCCCCCACGGGGGAAAACCACCCTTAGCCCCTCTCACGGACCGGAATAAACCTGCGGTGTGGGCGGCCACCCCACGCGAAGCGGGGTGAATATCTATAAATGCCAATACTTTTTAGACCCGAGATGCACAAAACACTGCAAATACCAGTGTTTTTGAAAGCAAAGGAAAAACATTGTAAATTACAGCATTTTTGGCGGGTTAATGTCAAGAAAACGTGGAAGGCACGAAACACTGTAAATAGCAGGGCCACTTTTGAACGCTGAAACGCTGGTATTTACGCAGTTTTTTGCCCGTTACAGTACCAAACCCCTGTAAAGCCTTCCTGGTGAGCCATTGCCATCGATAGATGAAATGAGCCATGATACTGTTGCTGTTGACAGCCACGGCAAGAAAGGAGAAAAGGATAAGTACAGGGGAAAACGCGCATGCAAAGAAACTGGACAAAAGCATGCGTTTGCGTGAAAGAAAGGTGGACAAACATCACCTGGAATACAAGGGAAAAACCTCGTTGAGACCCCTGCCGCTGTCCATTGGAGAGCGTGGAAAAAAGAAAGCCAGCAATCCATAAGGCAGGGATCAAAACAAGGATAATCCAGCGGTGAGCAGTCACGAAGACTCAGAAGGGCGTCTCGAAGGCCGCAGGTGTTTGTGGACATGAAGCGGAACGAAACTAGCGTCCAGGATCAGCAGCCAGAAGCAAGGCAGCAGCCGGTCTGGCAATGTCAATGTCCCCAGAGCTGGCGAGTTCGGCCCGGCGACGCAAAACTGCCCGACCGCGGAAGCGGCGGGCAGTGATGCAAAGCTCTTGTAGAAGCTGCGCCTGGCAGGCAGTAGCATCTTCTCCTTCCCTGGCTGCCGTTGCACGGGCCAGGAGCCGGAGGTTGTGTGAAGCCGAGGTTGACCAAGCTCCGGTGCTTTCAACAACCAGTGGTTGAAATCTTCTCACAGAGCTGGGCTGTGCGAAGGTGGGCTGCTTTGACTTCTGCATAAGAATCCGCTGCGGCCCCGGTCTTGCAGCTAGCCTCACGTAAACTCTCCGACCGCTGAGGGGCTGTGACAGCTATATCAAATGCGGTTGGAATGCCAGCGAGGCTAGGAACGAAGACATCGGCGGGCCGGCGCCGCCCAAGGCCGGTTTCTTCTGGGCGCTGGGGAAGGAGCAAACCAGGCTTCTCCCGTTCTGGCTCTCAGCCCACTTGTAGATAGTGTCACGGAGAGCATGGTGCCGCAACGTACGTTCCCCACCTGCCGAACAAGTACCAGCATGGAGGGAAAAGCAGTCCAGAATGCCATTGCACTGGGGGCACCACGCATCGTCACCAGCGTCAGGGATGCCAAGGCGATGGCGCCGTGACAAAAACAGCTGGCTCCAGGCAGAGCTGGCCATGCAGGCGAGCAGCCAGGAACGCCCGTGCCCCAGGAGCAGCTTCGGAGAGGAGGAGGGCCCTTCCAGTCAGAGAAGAAGCCGAAAGTTGGGCTTCCCAGCCAACAGCATCCAGTACTTTGGTGAGTTGCTTCTGTTGTTGGCCCAAGCTTGTGAGCAAAGTGGCTTGCTGAGCAGCTGGAAGGTGACCATTGTAGAGGTGTAAAGCAGCTGCTGCATGTGATGATGCCAGGGTTTCCGCGTTCGAGAAGCTGGGAGCAAGCTGGCCACATAAGGTGCGGCTTTTGCCAAGAGAGGCTAAGTAGGCGGCTGGCCCATCCAAGTGGGTAGAGCGCAGCCCCAGCCCAGCCTGGTCAAATCCCCGAGCAGCTTGCTGCCATTGTGCATCTGTGGGGTGCAGGCCCGTCAAGCTGCTAAAGCAAGCACGTACTCCTTGGTCAAAAGCCTTGAAGCTGTCAAGCTGGGCAGCCGGCGGCGTGCACCGCATGCTGTGGACCAGTCGGCAATGGCCGCCACTGGAGCGAAGCAAGCGGAGGCCGAGCTGCGGGTCATCCAGGCCACTGATGGCATCGAGGAGTTGGGACGCCGCTTTCCCGCTCTGCTGTGTGCGCAGCGACAAAAGCATCCTCACCCACTGCAGCCCCGAGAAGTTCGAAGTTGGTCTGGACCCGGCTCTGGCCCTGGCTATTTGCGAGCAAAGCCGGCGGAAGGTGAGCCGCAAGGGCTGGGTGGCTAGTCGCACCGAGGCTGATGACTTCAGACTTGTCCAAGTTGAGATGCAGCCCAAGATTCGCTGACTGAGCTTGGATGTGAGCTAAGGCAGCGCCGACAGCCGCAGCATCACCAGCTACCACGCCATCATCGAGGTAGAAGAAAGCCATGTCCAGCGGCCCCTGCCGGAGTTCGAGCGCCAGGGAATGCAAAGCGCCGGCGAAAAGCAGTGGCCCCAAAGGGTCGCCTTGCTGGACCCCACCTGCGGAAAGCAGGTGTGCACTTCCAAAAGAGCAGGAAAGCGAGCAGCCGCAGCGTCCAGCACAGCCTGCCGAGACACCAAGTTGAAGGCATTCTTGAAGTCCAGTTTCACCAGCACTTTGCCTGGTTGCCCTTTGTTGCGGTCGTACCAAGCTCTAGCGGTGTGGACCGCCGCTTCGGCTCCGCCGGGAATCGCAGCCCCAAGCTGCACAGGAGCAAAGTGTTGCCGCGCATCATCGCGCACAGCTTCCATCAAACACTTTGCAGTCAAGCGCCGCAAGATTTCGCCAACAGCAATGGGCCGGACGCCGCCAGTGGGCTTGGGGAGGGCAACCAGGCTGGCACCAGCTAAACTAGGCGCAACGGCAGGGCAAGCTTGGCCTTGCGCCAACAGGCTCACCACCCCACAAAGTTGCTGCAGCAAAGCTTCGGTGGAGCCAGCCGCACACGCTTCCCGAAGATGCTGAACACGAAGGCCAGAAGGGCCGGCAGCAGTGTCGGACGGGAAGCTTCTCAAAGCCCGTGCAATCGCCTCAGGCACCAAGACCGCGGCCAGGGGTTGAGCTGCCACGTCAGGAGTGGTGGGCGGAGGTTGTGCTGGATGAAGGGCTTGAAGTGCCTGCGCCGTTTCAGCAGTCTGAGGACAAAGACCCTGTGAAAGCAGGGCGTTGCAAGCTTTCCGGTCGAACCCTTCCCGAGTCAGGGATGTGGCCAAGGTCCGCCGTTCCTCTGCAGTCAATGGTTTGTTGCGCCCGGAGCCGGGGAGTTGCCCACGCGAGTTCCACAGGCTGTGCCTTTCGCCCTGCTGCCACTGGTGGAGGCGGTCCAAGGTATAGGCAGCGCTGGCTTTGGCATGCTTGCGGCCGCCACGGGCTGGGACGCCGAGGACACAGCGAGGCAGCATCAGGAGTTTCTTCCAGTGGTGCACGACGGCGGCAAGGGCTCGTGCCAGGGTCTGGCTCCACAAGTGGCGGGCACTGCGCGGCACATGGCGGAGAGTTGGCGTGGCGCCTTGCTGAATTTCCCGGAAAGTGGGTAGCTGATGGCGGCCCGGAGTGAGGGGTGACAAGTCGGGTGGACCCCGTGTCGGACTGACACGCTGAGGCCACAAACCAGACAGCGAGTGCGGCCTTGGGCCTGGAGCCAGTCAAGGGGGACTTCACCTTGTATATAGGGAGCCAGCCAAGTGCGCATCGATGTGGTGGCGCATGCTGACATGGTTGGCCCACCCACGCGCCTGGCTGGAGTCTGCATGGGGGCAGCCAGCAACGGGGCAGAAGACACGAGACAGAGCTGGCTGACCCCCCATCTACTTCCATTGCGAGTGAATCAGGATCAGAGCCAGGGTTGGGTGGGATGCCTCCCCCACCCGGACGCCGGCAAAGCCGCATCGACGCTGCAGGCGCCGGTCCCAGGTGACCCGCTGCTTTGGGTGAAGGTGTCTGCTAGCCCTGCACGGAAAGCAGGGGTACGACGGGCGACGCCAGAGCCCAAAGCCAAGAAGAGCCGGTGCCGGAGAGGCCCAAGTCTGGTTGAGCGCGTGGGTGAGGCGCCGACACTCGTGGCGACCCAAGGTGGGAAGCCCAGCTGAAGGAGTTCCGCGACAACGACAGGATGTGGAATGACCAAAGTTCAGTGCCATGGGATTCAGGGCAGAAGCAAGGACAACGAAGCCGAGCCAGCCGGGAGAAGGAGCCATGGCCCGTCAGCAGGAGTGGGGGACAATGAAGCAAGGAGGACCAGCCAACTCCGACCCAATAATGCGGAGAGGGGCAGCCCCCCGCCGCCTGACGTGGAGGAGCCGGGCAAGAGAAGGCCAACCCCCCAAGCGACAAAGCCCCCCCCACCACTGGTGCACTCTATGCGGCAAAACAACTAACCAGAACCCATAGTAAATTACAGCATTTGTTGAACCGATTTTTGGCCTTGATGTGCCTTGATGAATGCAAAAAAAAACGCTGGTTTTTTTACCCCTTTTTTAAAAAAGATCGAAGCTCGTGACGTGAGCGAAACCATGTAAATAACAGTGTGTTATCCACTTTCGGGGCCTAAAACTGTGGTTTTTACACGGGTTCTTGCCATCTGACAGCGCAAAATGCTGTAATTTACAGCACTTTGTGCGCTGTTTATGTTCAATTTTTAAGCAAGCGATGCTTTCACATGTTCTTCGCATTCTTCAACAAGAAACGACGTTACAGATTGAAACTAGAAGACAGTGTGGCCTGAAAGAAAGCTGGAGGAAGGAGACGAGAAGATAGCACACAAGAAAATATGATGATGAATGCTGCTGGTGAGGAGCTTTTACACAGACGCGTTTACACACAGAAGCGTTTATGCACAGAAGCTTCTACACAGAGAAGTCCTTGTACAGACTGGCTTTTACACATAGAAGTTTTTACAGAGAGAAGTCTTTACACAGAGGAGCTTTTACGCACAGAAACTTTTACACAGAGAAGTCTTTACACAAAGAGCTTTTACACACGGAAGCTTTTCCACAAAGAAGCTTTTACACAGAGAAGCCTTTACACAGAAGCTTTTACTCACAGAAGCTGTTACACACAGACGCTGTTACACAAAGAAGTCTTTACACAGAGAGCTTTAACACACAGGCGCGTTTACAGACAGAAACTTTTACACAAAGAAATCTTCACAGAGAGAGCTTTTATACATGGAAGCTTTCACACACAGAAGTTTTTACACAGAGAAGTCTTTACACAGCGAAGCTTTTACACACGGAAGCTTTTCCACAAAGAATCTTTTACACAGAGAAGCCTTTACACAGAGGAGCTTTTACACACAAGGGCGTTTACACACAGAAGGTGTTACACACAGACGCTGTTTCATTCACTTGTTCTTGGCATTCTTCAACAAGAAACGACGTTACAGATTGAAACTAGACGAAAGTGTGGCCCGAAAGAAAGCTAGAGGGAGGAGACGAGAAGATAGCACACAAGAAAATATGATGATAAATGATAAATGCTGCTGGTGAGCAACGCGTTTGCACAAAGAAGCTTTTACGCACCGAAGCTTTTACACACACAGGGGCTTTTACACAGAGAACTTTTTACACAGAGCGGCTCTTAGACACAGAAGCTTTTACACACAGAGGCTTTTACACAGAGATGTCTTTACACTAAGGAGATTTTGCACACAAACGCGTTTACACAGAGGAGCTTTTACACACAGAAGCTTTTACACAGAGAAGTGATTACACAAAGAGCTTTTACACACAGACGCGTTTGCACACAGAAGCGTTTACACAGAGAAGCCTTTACACAGAGGAGCTTTTTCACACAAGGGCGTTTACACACAGAAGCTGTTACACACAGACGCTGTTACACAAAGAAGTCTTTACAGAGAGAGCTTTAACACACAGGCGCGTTTACACACAGATACTTTCCCACAGAGAAATCTTTACACAGAGAGCTTTTACACACGGAAGCTTTCGCACACAGAAGTTTTTACACAGAGAAGCCTTTACACAGAGAAGTTTTTAAACAGGTACGTTTACACACAGAAGTTTTACACAGAGAAGCCTTTACACAGAGAAGCTTTTACACAGGTGCGTTTACACACAGAAGTTTTTGCACAGAGAAATCTTTACACAGAAGCTTTCACACGCAGAAGCTTTGACATACAAAAGCTTTTACACAGAGAAGTCTTTACACGGAGAAGTTGTTACACACAGAAGCTTTTACACACAGAAGCTTTTACACAAAGAAGTCTTTACACAGAGGCGCTTTTACACAAAGTGGAAAGGTGAAGTTGGCAGCAATTCTTTAGGAAAAAACCTTCGCAGGAGCTTTCGGGAACAAGCCTTCCCCACTTGCTCCAAGAAAAAACCGCAGTTCCATGATTTCATGAATATGTTCAAAAAAGCATAAGGAATATATTTCTGAAGCAGCAGGTCCTCAGTCAATAGCTTTCAAGCCCACCCTGCGATGACATCGCGGGTCAAGTAATCCGGCGGAGCCGACGATGAGCGTCAGCTCTAAAATAAAGTAGTTACATAGAATTCAGGTAGCGTAGGCTACCTTTTGTGAAAAGGATGACACGTGATTGCAATTCATGGAACTTTTGTCTTTGTTGGAATTATTCTTGTCATCGAATATCTGATTCCAGTTGAAGATTTGCGGTGAGAAATGTCCCTTTTGCAAACATAAAATGTCCTTGTTTGCTGTTAATCCTAAAGTTTACATATTGATTTTAAGCCGTACTTGTGTGCACAGGTAACTCTTGAATTATTTTCATCGTTTTGTTTATTCTGTCAGAAAACAGATTCCTTTATTGCGGGGAGCAGGGCAATACAACGAGTGCACTGAAGAAACTGACACAGTTTCAGGACAGTGGCTCCCTGGGCCATTTTTGGTGAGTTTTAAGCAAGCCGAGCTCAAGAGGCTCAGAGACTCTGCCGCAAACGAAGAACCACATTCGTCGATCTGTCCATCTCCGCCCGCAATATGAGAAACAACGCAGGGCAAGAATAACCACACAAGAAAAGGGTCTCACCAACAAGCCGCCGGCACGATACACCTGACTCCAACACATACACCATCCAAACCAACTGTTTCCCGCAGCCACTCAAGACAAGAAGCCCAACAGATCACACAAACTTTTGACAATTCCCCAGGATCATGCAGATGGGGCGTGAGAAGACTGAAACGTAGCGAAGAATCAGCGACTTCTTAGTACTAAAGTACGTGGAATTGAGGTAGCCTAGGCCCAGGCTACCTTTCATGATAAAGATATATAAAGAAGATGACAAATGATTGCAAATCATGCAGATAACATTTTTTCTTGGAATGATTTTTATATTTTTTTATCATCGAATTGTTTATGGCAGTTCTCTGTCCAAACTTACGGTGATTCCACCGGCTTCGCTTCCACGGAGCGGCCTGCAGCTGCCAAGCAGAGGCCACCGCCGGGGGTGCAAGTGCTCGACTGGGCAACAGAGGCAACAGAGGCAACATTCAGTTGGACCATGGACCCGACATCGCTGTCCTAAACAGACGGTGGACATCACTGGGCCCATGACATGACTGCAGCACCCTGACCTATGGAAAAAAAACATCTAAGGTTGTTGTTGGCGTTTTGAAACTCAATCCATGGGACACAAAAAGAAACGCTTAATGTTTTCAGGACTCTAATTTGTCAATGAATTTGCATTGCGAATGGTGGGTTCCATTGTGGTTCCCCATGCCAAGTAACATGCAAGAACCATGATTCAGCCATGGACTTATCAATTCTACGAGAATTACAAAAGCACATCTTCCTCCGTACCCCTTTATCCACGCCCCGCGTTGTGGATCATCCGGGTCCTGGGAGACCACGAGCGACCACAAATTTGTTGAGAAAAGAACCGCAAAGGCCGCCATGAAACGCGACCGTGAGGAGAGTTCGAAAGAACCATTGCCGTGAAGAGATTCAGTAATAAATGGTTTCTGCGCGGCAGCGTGCGATTGAGGTCAAACCATGGAGCACAACCGCACAGATCCAAAGTCATGAGTCACATTTGCCGACCAAAATCACAGACGGATTTTAATCCAAAATGAACATCAATGAACTTGTCAACTTGGACATCCCAGGCATCGCAGGGGAATACCCAGCCAGTTAGATTCGTGGGCGCTACCGTATCTCGGGCGCCCCGGCGGCTTGTGGTATTTCTCTGTGAGCTCGAACCTGTTCAGTGCAAGGTTATGCCAAGCACAAACCGACAAAGGTTTTCTGGAGATTCATCAGCATGTTTTGAAAACAATTACACCCGGGTCAAACTTGATATGTGGTTGTTATAAATCTTTGTGCTCGAAATGAAAATCATCGATAGGGCATTTCCAATGCCACATTAGATTACAGAAGGGTAGCAAACATCCCCACAGGCACCTTTTGCCGTTTTTGTGGGCACACACTCCACCAGTTTTTCGACATACCATTTCTATTTGCGACGACTTGTCTTTGTTCAAACCTGTTGTGAGGAAATGAAATAAGAAAAAATCATTTGTGGGGGTTGGCCATAACGAGCCAGAAATTGATGAATTAATTGGGTTGAAGCACAATTTTGGTGGCCCCCAACAGTTTCTTCAAGCAAAAACTCACTACAGCATCTACTTGAAACTACAAAAGACTGTACTCCCCTCTCCTCCAAAAAATGGAACAATCTGTTGCTACGGCAGGATTGATACCTTTGATATGCCTTCCGTGCCGATTCTATACCCGGTGCTGGCAAAAGTTTTTTGTTTTTTTTTAAGAACAAAAATATACAAATAAGTGTCCCAAGGTGGACCCCATTTAGGAATGATTTAATACTAGAAAACAGCAAAAAACATGTGGCCCCCTGGCACACAATTTTTTGATCCAGACGCTCTTGGGGATCCCAACTGTTTCGCTTCCAACTCCCCCAAACTGTGTTGAGGCTCCGTTGGACGCGCAAAATCATGAAACATCCAACTGGTCATTTAAATTAGCTAAGGAAATCCTGATTTTTGTATCCAGCCGTTTGATAATTTGTGATTTCACACATCTTAAAATAGAAACCCCTACCCCCTCCCCCTGGTAATCAAACATGGCAACTGAAAATTCTTCAAAAATGTGATTTGAATTTGAATGGGAAAAAACATGGAACTAGATATGGAATCTCCGAGCAAACACTGCTTGATTACCAGAGCTACCAGAGCTACCAGAGCTACCAGAGGGTACGAATGAGCAAGATAACCTTATGATGTTAATGTTCTGAGAATCAAATCCATAATTTGGCTCACTTACCCCTTGTAACCTTGGGATTGCAATGGCGTGTCCAGCCAACCACTGCAACCACCAAGGCATGCTGCAGCGGCTCCCACTGCGCCGCCGGTGCCGGCGCCTTCGAGACCACGAAACGGGTTCAACTTGCATTCTAGCTGACATATTGTCTGACATTCCATCTGGCGTTCTAGCTGACATATTTTCTGACATTCCATCTGGCATTCTATCTGACATATTTTCTGACATTCTATCTGGCATTCCTTTTGACATTTTTGGCATTCTTTCTGGCACCTATTCCTAGCTGGTATGTGCGTGCCAAGCCTGATCCGGAGCTCGCCATAGGGTTCGGGCCCGTGCGTGCCCACATTGAGCTGGAGTTTTCAGGATAAGTTTCTGGAGCGAGAGTGCTCCACTTGAGCTGGTGCTGTGACATCCCGGCCACCCACAGTGACGACAAGCTAACAGAAGGAGGGAGGCGAGGTGTCAGGTGCGAGGTACGAGGTGTCAGAGAGGAGGTGGAGGGAACGGAGGAGGGAGCAGAGGAGGAGGAGGAGTGAAGGAGTGAAGGAGTGAAGGAGTTGCACCTTTGATCAGACCGAGAGACTCTCACCTGGCAAGTAAGGGAAAAACTACACATTTTCATGTTTAAATCAATAAACCAATGTTTAATGTTTCAATCTCCATTAAATCACAATTTTTGAGGCATCTGTTCCCATGAAATCCCACCATTTAAGGATTTTTTCTTGCACTTCAATGCATGCTTTCCTTTGCTTCAAGGACCAACCAAAATTCTGAGGACGTGTCAAAGAAAAATGTTAACCGAATCCCTAGACTGCTGTCAGTTCCTTTTAAGACTGGTGCAACGATACGGGTGGCACTGGTGTAGCGTCAACAGGTTTTGTGATTCAAAATTGTGACAACCAGTGTGAAACCCATTTGTGACATCCCAAGTGTTCAGGTTATATACCCAAAGTCGAGCGGACCCCAGGTATAACAAAAGTGAACACAAAAAACCGGGGAGTGAAATGGCCCACACGAAATCGAAACACGACCAGCCGGAGCAAACTCCCCATCACAAATCGGGATTCGGTGCCTTCTTTTTTAACACTGGCGGACACGGAAGGTAGATGGCCATCGCGTGGCTTGTTGGAAAGTCTGAACTCCCAACTGATTAGCCAGATCCTGCCAATTGATACGCCACTGCAACCTTGAGTCCAGTGGGACAGAGGTGTCCTTGAATCTGCTGAGTGCATCTGCATTTTCGTTCAAGTGGCCAGGGATGTGCGTAATACGAGAGAAAATATGAAATCTTCTCATGAACACAAAGTAGTGAGTCAAGATCTGGGCCATGCCAACAGTCATAGTGATACCTTTTGCAGTTGTGGCATCTGCAGCACTGTTATCTGTACCCTGATGACAAGTGATGGGGCCACGTGAGTGTGGCAAGGCCCAATGAATGCAAGCCGTCAATGCAAACTGAGCCAAGAGTTCCCAAACTGCAATATGCTTCTGCATATCAGATCCCACCCAACTCCAGTGTTCACGGGCTTCAGCCAATGAAATTCTGAATTGAAACCAGACTGTACGTCCATCGGCCAAAGTGGCAAGACCCCCAAGGCCTGCCATGTCCGAAGAGGCCATCGCATCAGCTGTTGCAGTGACTGGCAACACTGGTGGGGATCTCATAGACATGATAACCCGTCTGGTAGGTGATGATGGGTCCGGCACTCCCAACCAGAGTCTGCGTGATTGCACATGAACCGCCGCCAAATCCGTCTTGGTAGCCACAAACGTGTTGGCCACATGGTGCCTGGGTTCAGGCTATGATGAAGAGATGTCAATGACGATGTAAGCAAAAGGTCATCTGACACCATATCAAGCAGGGAAGCAAACGAAACTTGGTCTATGCCCACCATTGTTGTAGGGATGGTGCGCAACGCTTTGTACGGTGGGATCTGCAGAGGCCTCAAGTGGTGCCATGCGGCAGTGAGCCACAATAGCCTTCCAACCACCGACTGCAGGTCTTTGACGTCAACATGTGTAGACTTCAAGATATTGTGAATCTGCGTGCAAATCTTGGACAGTTTCTCAGCTGGGATTTGAACTGTCCATGTACGCACACAAATCGTCCAGCCAATCCATGCGAGCTGTTGAGCCAAAGCTGCTTTGTGCCATGAGAATGGTGCCCCAAGAATCATGTACAGGATCACCAGAGCAGAAGACCACAAAGTGGCTGATTGTCGGTGCAGCCATGCCAGAAGATCATCCACATACTGCCACAATGTGTGATGATGGTCAAGGAGACAATGACCCACACGCACCATCAAACCAGCAACACGACTCCAGTAAAAACCGCTAGCCCTGGCTCCAAAGTTCAATGTCAAGCATCTGTATAACTGATCCCCCACATGAAAGCACAACAGGCCCTGGTCAACCGGATGGATCAGAATGCGCCTGTGGGCTTTGGAAACATCACGAGTCAGTTGGATCAGTTGATCTTGTGGCATTTCGGTTGGCGTGCAACGAATAATAACATCGTTGATACGAGGAAGCAGCATATGGTTAGGCAACACAGTATTGGCTGTGACGTTTGAGATGCTGCTATCCACCACAAGCCGGGGAGCCCTGCCTTCTGTAATCACCACACCAAGTTTACCCACCGCAGTGCGTTTGAACTTGGACTTGAGCTCTTCAATGCCCCCTGGAACATGAGCCACAAATCCAGACTGAACCTCATCTTGAACCAGATCCTGGACCAACGAGTGATTGTCACGGGCACTCTTCCAAGAGGACGTGCAATCCTGCAAAGGAACTGGCTCTGAAGTGCAATCAGTGTTGAGCGGCCACGCTGGAGATGGCTGCAACTGTTCATTCACGCCCAAGGTGACACCCACCTGCAACGTATCGAGAAACTGCACATCAGGAGCGCGCATCGCCAGAGCTAGATGCTTCAATAACTTCAAGCGAAGCGGCTGGCCAGGAGTGACGGCCAACACATCATCAGCGTGGTCTTGTAAACCCAACCACTTGACCATATCAGCAATGTACGGTGACAGTTCAGTTTTTATAAGTGGTGGATCACGAGACCTCTTCTGTAAGTGCGCAAAGATCTTCAAACAGTCTTTCGAGTTGCAAAGTCTTTGAAACCAGGCTGCACGCAACTGATCAAAATTGGAACTCTGTGTAGCGCCCACATGCAATGTAGTGCTACGTAGGCCACCACCATCCCCAATTCGAGATGTCAATGTTGGCCCAACAGGGATCATGCTACGCCATTGAGGCAAGGTCAAAAGTCTGCCCTTGCAAGATGTAAACTGACTCACCAATGTAGCCAATGCGGCTGCCAGGGATGGTGGGTACTCAGCCGTGAGTCTGGGTCTGGACAAAAAGCACCGTCTGGAAGCCTTTGGCCTACAATGCTCATATGGGCCTTGGGGCCATGAGTACAGGATCTTGCCAGCATTGAAATCTCAGAGCGATTTGACACGAAGCACCACACTTTCGCCCGATCCACATCAAATTGACAAGCATGTGCATGCGCTGCATAGGGAGCTTCTGAGTGAACCCATGCTACCATGTGGTCATCAAGCCACGTCATGCTAGACCCAGGATTCTCCAAGATGATGAGGCCACCACCACGGTTGATGGCTGACAAGATGAAGCGTGAACGGCCATGGATCAGTGAAGATTCTTGGACCGAGAGCTGTCGAGCCACGGAATTCGAAGGAACACCATCCAAAAACTCTGGTGTCCTAACTGGTCGCGGACCAGGACGCCTGAGAGTGGCTCTGGAGTGTTTGCAACAGAACGGTGCTGCCACTCCTGCGCCGATGAGTCCAGATTCCGCCAGCATCATCGCTTCAAAAAACTTGTCATCATCCAGCAAGTCATGGCCATGAATGATGTCTATGGGCTCGAACATGTCCACCAGGTGTTTCTTGCCAGATGTGCTAACTGGTGCCTTCGCACCTGAGAAAAGATCGAGAAAAAACCGAGGCTTACAGGAAACACCCAAAACGTGGGCATATCTGCAAGAATTGCCGCTCTTGCATTTTCCAGTATGATATCTGATGCAGATGCCACGACCATCAGGTAACTTGCGTGCCCATGAATCCAGGCACTTCTTGGTGTCAGAATTTGCTGCAGGCTGATTTGCACCCTTCTTTGGCTCAGGTTTGGTCTTCGCCTTGGCCTTGGGGACAGCAGGTGAAGGCAATCGTCTTCGTCGTCGATCATCATTCTGCAAAGACTCAAGTGAAAACGCAGCAATCTGTTTCTCGTGCCAAAGGGTCTCAGGATACACAACTGAACATGGTATTCATGCCAGTAAGTGAAATGACAAATGCAGTCAACTCTTCTCGATTTGTGCGTGTCATTCTGATACGTGTATTGGCATCTGAGTGGGCTCCACAATTTTCCACACTCCTCCTTTGCAATTTGAGGTGTGGCTCACATTGCAACCCATATTGGGTTTTCACCTTTCCAACGCAAGTTTCAGAGCTACTGTCTGAATTTGCATCCTTTCAAGTGAAGAAAACGTCTATGAATTCCTTCTCAAGTCATCAGGCTTTGAATGTTTTCAACATACAGCCTAAATCTGTCTCGACGCTCGTCATCTCCTCTGTTGCGGTGAAAACGGTATAGCCTCTGGAATATGTTTCTGATTTCATTTGAGATTCTTGTACTGAATCCCTCTGAGAGAGTGGAATCTAGCACCAGACAAATTGCCTGCTGAATGCTGCTAGCCTCATGCCAACGTTCTTCTGCAAGAGCTTGGTTCTGATCTACCCTCATGTTCTGTAAGAGGGCTTCCATTCCAGTAGGTCTATTGGATCGGATTGGTTGTCCTCCACGTCTGTTGTTGGACTTTCCTCTTCTCCTCCTTCGTGATCTTCTTGTTGATGTACAATTGGGTCAGTTGAATCTGCACGGTTTCTATGATTCCAAAGCACCAGGTTTCCTCTTTCTTGCGTTAGCATGTGTCGATACTGCTCGGCTGTCAGTTTGGCGTTCCTGACAAAACCACCTATCTCCATCAGTCCATACCTCACACAATTTGAGGTTTCCTCCAGAGCATTGAAACCTTCAATAGTCTCTTGTTCAGAACCAGTCTGTCTAGCCATCACAGTGTCAATTCTGTTTGACGCGTCTGTTGCCAAAGCGTTGCAATCTTCTATTCTTCCATTCAAATCAGCTGCATACTCATAGTGATCGGCTAACTGGATCTGGGCTTGCTCCAACTCGTTTGAAACTCCCAGCACTTGGTTCTCCAGTTTCTTGATTTTCTCTTCAATCCACTTCCATGCTCTGAATGCCAGCTTTGAAAACATAGTGCCCATGCAAATCACCAAAACCGCAATTGTAAATGAAAACCATGATGTGTCCTTGGTCTCATTGTCCATGTTTGCGCAATTTGATTGCGCCATTGCCGCAACCGGTCCTGCTGACTCAAGACCCCCAGCAACTCCCATGGCAATACTCATGCGTAAAATGGCTTTGGAAATTCTTTTCAATTGTTGGGAATTCAATCTCCTCTCGTCTTGAGTTGCATGCTCATTTGCACCAACCCTTGAAAAGTCTGCAGTGAAAACCAGTTCACATTCATACAACAAATAGAACAACCTCTGTCTGCTCAAAGCTTTTGTCCCGATGTCTGCTGCGTTGAAAGTAGTTGGAACTTGTCGAAGTTTGAAGGTGTTGTCAGCTGTTTTCTCCTGTATCCATAACAGTTTCCCTGACAGATGCCTCACCTTACCTGACCCTTGCCTGCTTGCCAATTGCCTTGCTGAGCTTGAGTCGGTAAACTGAAAATGTTCCAACGGTTCATCCAAAACAAAAGCAGCACATGCCTTGATGAATATCCCATCGCAAACGCAGCTAACCAAACTGTGAAGTTCACTTTCACATGAGCTAAGTGATACAACTCGTTGACTTCGGCTGCTTGAATACATGAAACATCCATTGATGAAATGTATGCCACATGATGTTGAGCGACGTGTCTGCTTGTTTGCACTCCAATCGGCATCGCTGAAGCTCTCAAGTACCCATCGGCACTGTCCACCAGAAATTACCTTTCCTTGACCATCTTCAGGAAATGGCAAGTGCAAACCAATGTCCCCCACAGATTTCATGAAGCCCACCATCTTGCGTAGGCGTGAAAGTGAAGCCAAAGTGAGAGCACTCATGTATGACACCAGCTCCTTTATGGTATATCAAATCTGGCCTTTCACTGCCTGCATACAGACATAGGCCCACAACTGAGCGATATCCCTTGGAATCTTTCTCTGAAAGTCTTTGAGAATTGTCAGGCAACTGGATACTTGCATCACATGGCACTTTCTGTGATCGTGCCTGTCCAAACATCCTCTCAAACAAGGAAACCACCTTGTCCACAGTTGTACCCGGGGCCAAAACTAGGCCATCTCCAACCTCCATGATTTTCCCCCTCAAGAAGGTGATGCTTGATCCTGGGCCTTTCAGCTCATCATGACTCACTGCAAATCTCTCTTTCATCTTCTTCAGAAAAACGTTGTTCCAGAAAGATTTCAATCCCACAAAAAGGACATCATCGACATGTATCATGATCGTGGCCTCAGGTGTCCTTGCTAAGCATGGTTGCTCCGGGCAAAACTCAAAGTTCATGCTTTCCATCAAGAATGATTTCAAACACAAAAACCATTGTTTTGCTCCAAGACGTTGACCTGGGAGATTTCTCTTTATGATGAAAGGCTGCCCCTGCAAAACCATACGCACTGGATCATCCTGTTCAACCTGCAGAAAGGCATCACGCACATCCAAGCTTCCCATCACAACATCGTAATCCTCCTTGCATGCTGTCTCACAAATCTTGCTTTTCATTCCAAGATATTTCAACTGCAGGAGGTTTGCTGTGTGGGTTCCAGTGGCAGGACTGAAAGTGTCCAATCTTTTCGTTGTTGCAAATTCACGCGCCACTAGTCTGGATCTGCGCATCCATCTTTTCCTTTCACCTTCACCTTCTCCATAAGACTTCAAACGCCAATCCCTGACCATCTTTGTAGTCAAAGAACCTGTGATTTCGCCTTGGAACTCAGATTGTGGCACCAGGACTTGCATGTTGCACAAACGTTCAATCTCAACCTTATCTGCAAGGTCGTCAATCCATTTTTCTGGACTGCCAGGCGCTGGTTGATCCACTGGAGCGTCTGACCACAAATATTCTGGAATTCCTGTCAGCACCACCAAATCTTCACCAACCCAGTCCTCATCCTCTTCAGCTGCTTGCTCAAGATTCAAATCTGTTTCATAGTTCTCCATAGTGAAGTACTCTTTGTAGGCAATCTTGACAGCACACAATCTCTGCTCATATTCAGCTTGTAACCTTGCAATGCGCTGTCTCTTTGCTTCATCCAAACGTTGCCTCTTTGAAGAGTCCTCATCAGAGGGTTCTGCTGCTCGAGATGTTGCTGGCTCTCGAGGGCTTTCAACTTCAATGTAATCCCTGGGCGGTGTCACCGGCACTGCAAGACCTGGATCCCCTGACATATCATCTCCAGTATTGGTCAAAGGTGGAGTCTCTGCTGTCACATGGATTGGTCCACTAGGTAATGCAGGACCATCATCGTCTTGATCGCTCTGTTTCACCAAAGCACAAGGACGTACAGTAGAAGTTGTTTCAGTCAAACTTCCAAGAAACGGAAATATGGAAGCTAATTTTGGTTTAACCAAAACTTTTTATTACGCCTAGCAAAAAGTGCCTCAACCGAACGTGCTTCGGTTGAGGCACTTTGGTCAACCAAATTTTTTCTTTTCTGGAATAAGGTTTGTGTCCTCCTTTCAGGAGGAGTCCCAACATAATACGTGGATCGCCGTGGCTCGTAAAACTTCGCCTTCGCCAAATGAAAAATCGAAACGATTCGAAAAACCCTTTCGTGACAGAACTTGTTACACTTCTCGTCAAAACGCGTGCTGTCTCACATGCAGAAATCAAACTGAAAACAGCTTGCAGTGAAAAACAGGTCGGCACCTTTTTAGACAGCGGGGGTGAAAGTCACGAGTGAGTTGCCAGTTACGCACTGGAGTTGACAACGGCTGAAGGGTAGGCCGTTCTGGAAGATCAACTCAGATACTGGCAAGTGAAACATAGTAAGAACGGAGAAGAATGGAAACTCAAGGGTGGGGAAGACAAAGGGAGGTCTGAGAAAGAACTTGTTTGAATTGAAAAACAAGTTTCAATGCCCGCCACTCCACGACCCTTGATTCAGAAATGTCACAGCACAAGATATATGACTATCAGTGCAATGATTTCAAAGGTTTCTCTGTCTAGTTGGTTTCTTAGATGTGGCTACCGTTCTTACACAGAAAAGTTGAGACGTCAAACATGTGAGAAGAAATCAGGTTTGATCGTTCCGACAGGTTGACACAACAACACCTAAAAGACGGTGTTACATTTTGAGTTTGAAAAGAGCGTAGTTTGTTTACACTCAAGAGATAAAGTCAAAGCAACTTCCACGATATATACTTTGGTGAAACTGCGCTCCGTAGAGCCTTCGCCGAGCTTCCAAGACATGGCTGTCATTTCATGAACGCCTTCGTCTTGATCGCTCTGTTTCACCAAAGCACAAGGACGTACAGTAGAAGTTGTTTCAGTCAAACTTCCAAGAAACGGAAATATGGAAGCTAATTTTGGTTTAACCAAAACTTTTTATTACGCCTAGCAAAAAGTGCCTCAACCGAACGTGCTTCGGTTGAGGCACTTTGGTCAACCAAAATTTTTCTTTTCTGGAATAAGGTTTGTGTCCTCCTTTCAGGAGGAGTCCCAACATAATACGTGGATCGCCGTGGCTCGTAAAACTTCGCCTTCGCCAAATGAAAAATCGAAACGATTCGAAAAACCCTTTCGTGACAAAACTTGTTACACTTCTCGTCAAAACGCGTGCTGTCTCACATGCAGAAATCAAACTGAAAACAGCTTGCAGTGAAAAACAGGTCGGCACCTTTTTAGACAGCGGGGGTGAAAGTCACGAGTGAGTTGCCAGTTACGCACTGGAGTTGACCCCCTTAGAGAGTGCGTTCAACGAGGCATACGGTTCCCGATGCATTAGGAGGATGGCATCGACCAGTCGGCTCGGGACTCGCAACACCCCGGTTTCTGAAGCTCTAAAGAGTTTGGCTGCCAGTTTGACCTGTTTCCGAGAAGGCATGTCACTAGGGTTACTATACGAGGCCACACGTTCAAGCCACACCGAGGGAGGCATCTCAAGCTCAAGTTGTTGGAGAGTTCGGCTCATTGCTAAAAGGCTGAAAGAATCAGACGACCCTTTGATTGCCACAAATCTTGCCGCTTCGTTGTCGATCCAAGCAATGGCAAGTCGGTTGAAGCGGACGGCAAGATAAACAAAGAACTCAATCTGGGATATCAGTTGCTCCCCAACTTCCTCAAGCCACTTAGCCACAAGTGCGGCCGGGATCTCCACCATGCTCAAGTACATTGAGAAGCTTCGAGAGGCAAAAGTCCAAGTTCCTGGCGACGAGTCTTTCTTGTATGCATATGTTTGCGACTTGAGGAACAGCGGAGTTGCACTGAGTCGACTCCGATCTATTGTGGAGGCCATCAGATTTACAGAATTTGTTTTTGGTATAGATGGGCTCAGTCGGAGGCTTCTCTCGAAGAGGTGTATTGGTGCTTCCAGAAGGATGGGTGAGACAGTATTGAAACAGTCTGACCCCTTCACAGTTGAGCAGCTTGCCATTTTGCATGGTGTTTTACACGACAGGTCTGCCCTTTTTTGGGATAGGCTGGTCAGTGGCGCTGCTTTGGTCGCGGTATACACCAGGTCGAGGTGGATGGACATGCAACACACTGACGAGGTGGTGATGGACCCAGACCCCGATGATCCAGTCTTCGTTGAGCTCAAGATCAAAGAGTTCAAGACCAAGAAAGCGAACGCCTGGAGGGGTGGAATTGAGGCAGCAGTGGGTCCCGCACTTGGAGTGGTGCAGGGCAACTGGGCCAGAACTTGGTGGGAGCTCAGGCAACAGTTGGGTGATCAATTTGGGTCGGACGTACCTTTGATGCCAGCGCCCGACAGTGAGGGATCAGCAACAGTCCGACCACTCAGCACAGCAGAGTTCAGCAAGTGGATTAAAATGATCCTGGACAGGAATGGAGGTTTGCCAGAGGACTGCAAAATTCTATGGGGGTACGCCCATGCGTCACCGCAAAACTGCCTGTTTTGAGGCCCTGGTTTTGGAACCTCATTTTGCTCAATCTTGCGGCCGCTTCTTGCTACTTTATTGCCTTCTTGGTTGGCGGACTTCGCTGCAACGCTTCAAGGTTGCTGCGCATGTGTTGGTCAAGTCGTGGTTTGCCGCGCCTCTTCCTTGCACCTTTCAATGCTTCGTCAGAAAAGTGAAAAATGCCCATAGAAGATAAACATTTTGTGCTGGCTCCCAATCCAACAGTTTTACTTGGTTTCTGTGCGCCTTCTAGTGTAGTTTCGGTTGCAAGCAGTTGGTGGGTTGCTGCAGCAAGTTTTGTTGTTGTCTGTTGTCTTGCAGCGATATCGCTCATGTGGCTCTTGGGCGTGTCCTGGTGGGTTAGTTAGTGGCTGGACATGGTGTTGGGGTCGCATTTGGGGTGCCTTGCGGGTTGGATCTGAAATCTCAAAGTCTTGTGATTGAAAGCTTCTCTGTCGGGAGTCGGGCGGTACTTGAGTGCTTGGAGAAGCTTTTGATGTTTCGCGACCAGCAAAAAGAGTCGTCAACGTTTCGCTTGCTGTTCTTCGCACGGTTTTTTGGCTGTCTGTGACATTCACAGTGTTTGGGCGGTTTGGCTGGTAATTTTGAATGAGGTAGAAGTTTGTCCACTATTTGCAGCGTTGCGTGTGTTTTGTCATACGCAACACATACGCAACATGCACGCAACATGGCGTGTTGCGCGGCCACGCAACGCCGTAATTTACGATGTTTCGCGCTTCTTCCGCTCACGGGACGTAAAAAAGGTAGAACTCCATTTGAAAGACTGGCTGTCCCGAAAATGCGCGGAAAAAGCGCGAAACATCGTAAATTACAGCGTTGCGTGGCCGCGCAACACGCCATGTTGCGTGCATGTTGCGTATGTGTTGCGCATGACAAAACCCACGCAACGCTGTGAGGGGTGCAAAATTTTGAAATGTCTGTGAACATTGTCACATTTTCCCTTGGTCGACGGTTTAACAGACGGCAGAACGCCGCAACGGCAGTCTTTACCTTGTATAGTGGTGCAGCACCTTTTTCTTTTTGCGCAGATGGCAGCTTGGTTCCAGCCACGGTTTCAGCCCGATCTATGTCAATCCGATATCCTTTGCCTTCGGTGCTAACGCTACGATTCTTATTAATCGTAGCTTAGGATGGGCGCAGGAGGAGAAGAATAATTAGGATGTGCTTCATATAATCTCTGTGAGCTCCATATGTGCCAAATATGTCCAGTCAGTGATGTGCCATATCTTTGCATAGAGGTACATGTGCAAACATTCTCATTTATGCTTTCTGTCTGCCGGGGCTTTCTGTTGGAAGAGTCTTCGCATCTCAGGCTTGAAAGTAAGCCTTTGCAAGAGAGGAGAAGGCAAGGGCAAACCCTTCACCCCATAGACTCTTAGCGCTTCCCAATTTATTATCAGAAGCTTGCGGAGGAAGTTCTTTCCCTGTAGAAATAACCTTGTAATTTTAATTTGGGCGAAACCTCCTCCGCGTATTTTCCATTGCAAATGCCATGTGATTTTGCGATTGCTCCTCCGCAAGGGTTCACTCCAAACCTACTCCGCGCATGGTTGACAATCAGAACTAACGCGTTGGTTTGCTGTAAAACTTCCTCCGTTGATGTCCTATGAGTCAGTGGTTTTGGTTCAAGATGGTAGCGTT
The DNA here is from genome assembly GCA_947184155.2 of Cladocopium goreaui. Classification (NCBI taxonomy): domain Eukaryota; class Dinophyceae; order Suessiales; family Symbiodiniaceae; genus Cladocopium; species Cladocopium goreaui. The sequence continues at coordinate 388,579 of CAMXCT020006533.1, forward strand.
CCTTGGCCGTATCTTTCTCGTCCAGCTTCTTCTTCTGATTCTGTCCTGGCTTTAGGTTGCCGCGCCTTGCGCTCTCTTTTTTCCTTTGCAAATTCCGTGGGCTACTGCCTGGCTCCCCTTTGACCCCAGGTTGGCAATGTTGAGGACGCGCGTAGGAAGAGAAATCCTTGTATGCTCTGCTTCCTCCCTTACAATTCAACATTGCTTAAAAGGGGCACGGGGAACGCCAGCATCTTCGCCACGATTCTCAGAATGTCCCCATAGCGAAACTTTGTTCCTCTGTTTCACTGGCCCGCTGAGCAAATTGCTCCACTGTTGCTCCACTGTTGCTCCACTGTTTGAACATATGCAGTCCGCAGGTGTTGGACAAACTGGCAATTTCACATTTTGCATCTTCCAATGAAAGGATGCTTGCAGCGAACTCTGCCACCCAAGGATGCAGTAAAGTAGCAAGAAGCGGCCGCCAGATTGAGCAAAATGAGGCTCCAAAACCAGGGCCTCAAAACAGGCAGTTTTGCGGTGACGCATGGGCGTACCCCCATAGTAGCAAGCATGCTGTTGATTTTCCCATGCGTGAGACTTGACTGTGTATCTTCTGCAAGTAAAACATGTCTTGACTATGTTTGGTCTGTGAATGTATGCATGCTCTCTCTGTTTGAGCAATTTTTCTCGCCCAAGTTTCCCTTCCTTCTTTGGTTGAAGTTGTTGGTTTGTTGCACAATTGAATAAGATCGCCAAGCAGACCGACCGCTGAATGAAGATCATCTCTACACGTCCTTGTTCGCGTCTCCGTACAAATTTGGGGCCCCGGATTGCATTTTGGGTCCTGATTTGGTTCATATTTTGGTCCTTGTTTTGGGTTCCATTTTTGGGCGCGGTTTGGGGCCTTGGATTTTGTTTGTAATTGTAGGGGCCCAAAACGGTGCCCAAAAATGGAACCCGAAACAGGGACCAAAATATGACCCAAATCAGGACCCCAAAATGCAATCCGGGGCCCCAAATTTGTACGGAGATGCAAACAAGGTCTACATGATCTTCATTCAGCGGTCTGCTGGGCGATCGGATTCAATTGTGCAACAAACCAACAGCTTCAACCAAAGAAGGAAGGGAAACTTGGACGGGCAAAATTGCTCAAACAGAGAGCATGAATACATTCGCAGACCAAACATAGTCAAGACATGTTTTACTTGCAGAAGATACACAGTCAAGTTTCACGCATGGGAAAATCAACATCATGCTTGCTACTATGGGGGTACGCCCATGCGTCACCGCAAAACTGCCTGTTTTGAGGCCCTGGTTTTGGAACCTCATTTTGCTCAATCTTGCGGCCGCTTCTTGCTACTTTATTGCCTTCTTGGTTGGCGGACTTCGCTGCAACGCTTCAAGGTTGCTGCGCATGTGTTGGTCAAGTCGTGGTTTGCCGCGCCTCTTCCTTGCACCTTTCAATGCTTCGTCAGAAAAGTGAAAAATGCCCATAGAAGATAAACATTTTGTGCTGGCTCCCAATCCAACAGTTTTACTTGGTTTCTGTGCGCCTTCTAGTGTAGTTTCCGTTGCAAGCAGTTGGTGGGTTGCTGCAGCAAGTTTTGTTGTTGTCTGTTGTCTTGCAGCGATATCGCTCATGTGGCTCTTGGGCGTGTCCTGGTGGGTTAGTTAGTGGCTGGACATGGTGTTGGGGTCGCATTTGGGGTGCCTTGCGGGTTGGATCTGAAATCTCAAAGTCTTGTGATTGAAAGCTTCTCTGTCGGGAGTCGGGCGGTACTTGAGTGCTTGGAGAAGCTTTTGATGTTTCGCGACCAGCAAAAAGAGTCGTCAACGTTTCGCTTGTTCTGTTTTTTGGCTGTCTGTGACATTCACAGTGTTTGGGCGGTTTTGCTGGTAATTTTGAATGAGGTAGAAGTTTGTCCACTATTTGCAGCGTTGCGTGTGTTTTGTCATACGCAACACATACGCAACATGCACGCAACATGGCGTGTTGCGCGGCCACGCAACGCTGTAATTTACGATGTTTCGCGCTTCTTCCGCTCACGGGACGTAAAAAAGGTAGAACTCCATTTAAAAGACTGGCTGTCCCGAAAATGCGCGGAAAAAGCGCGAAACATCGTAAATTACAGCGTTGCGTGGCCGCGCAACACGCCATGTTGCGTGCATGTTGCGTATGTGTTGCGCATGACAAAACCCACGCAACGCTGTGAGGGGTGCAAAATTTTGAAATGTCTGTGAACATGGTCACATTTTCCCTTGGTCGACGGTTTAACAGACGGCAGAACGCCGCAACGGCAGTCTTTACCTTGTATAGTGGTGCAGCACCTTTTTCTTTTTGCGCGGATGGCAGCTTGGTTCCAGCCACGGTTTCAGCCCGATCTATGTCAATCCGATATCCTTTGCCTTCGGTGCTAACGCTACGATTCTTATTAATCGTAGCTTAGGATGGGCGCAGGAGGAGAAGAATAATTAGGATGTGCTTCATATAATCTCTGTGAGCTCCATATGTGCCAAATATGTCCAGTCAGTGATGTGCCATATCTTTGCATAGAGGTACATGTGCAAACATTCTCATTTATGCTTTCTGTCTGCCGGGGCTTTCTGTTGGAAGAGTCTTCGCATCTCAGGCTTGAAAGTAAGCCTTTGCAAGAGAGGAGAAGGCAAGGGCAAACCCTTCACCCCATAGACTCTTAGCGCTTCCCAATTTATTATCAGAAGCTTGCGGAGGAAGTTCTTTCCCTGTAGAAATAACCTTGTAATTTTAATTTGGGCGAAACCTCCTCCGTATTTTCCATTGCAAATGCCATGTGATTTTGCGATTGCTCCTCCGCAAGGGTTCACTCCAAACCTACTCCGCGCATGGTTGACAATCAGAACTAACGCGTTGGTTTGCTGTAAAACTTCCTCCGTTGATGTCCTATGAGTCAGTGGTTTTGGTTCAAGATGGTAGCGTTCCTTGGCCGTATCTTTCTCGTCCAGCTTCTTCTTCTGATTCTGTCCTGGCTTTAGGTTGCCGCGCCTTGCGCTCTCTTTTTTCCTTTGCAAATTCCGTGGGCTACTGCCTGGCTCCCCTTTGACCCCAGGTTGGCAATGTTGAGGACGCGCGTAGGAAGAGAAATCCTTGTATGCTCTGCTTCCTCCCTTACAATTCAACATTGCTTAAAAGGGGCACGGGGAACGCCAGCATCTTCGCCACGATTCTCAGAATGTCCCCCTTGTAGTGGTCGGAAGAGGGGGGGAAGCGGCAAGGAGGTAGAAGGTGGTAAAGGGGCCGGCGCGAGTCCTATAGTGATCGAAAGAAAGGAAAGAGGACGAAAGAAAAGGCGCGGAAGGCGGAAACTTTGTTCCTCTGTTTCACTGGCCCGCTGAGCAAATTGCTCCACTGTTGCTCCACTGTTGCTCCACTGTTTGAACATATGCAGTCCGCAGGTGTTGGACAAACTGGCAATTTCACATTTTGCATCTTCCAATGAAAGGATGCTTGCAGCGAACTCTGCCACCCAAGGATGCAATAAAGTAGCAAGAAGCGGCCGCCAGATTGAGCAAAATGAGGCTCCAAAACCAGGGCCTCAAAACAGGCAGTTTTGCGGTGACGCATGGGCGTACCCCCATAGTTTCCAGCCACTCATGCAAGGCTACTTTGCTCAGTTTTTTGGCGAAGTTTGGGCCTTCTATACCTGACAGAGAAATCTTGGGTGGCCACACAGGCCGCATGAAGTCAGTGCTGACTTATTCCAGAGATTCACTTGCAAGCCCATTGAGGGTATTGGACACCATGCTGGAGCGAATACGACAAGGAACCTTCAGCCCGAACTCGACAAGATCGGGAGTGATGACAGCCAATGTCAAAGTCGAGGTCTCCTCAGGCGAAGAAGAAGTTGAACCTTGGGAGCCAGTTGATCGGCAGCAGCAAGACTTGGATGAAGAAGCAGGTGAGGACCTTGGGTCAGGCGGCGACACGTCCTCGGGCTCCGAATCAAGCTGCTGCGACTCATGCGGCCCGTTTGGTCAGCGCGCCCAAAGCACCGGCTGGGACCGAATTGAGACAGCATCCCAAGTCCAGGATGCTTCATCTGATCCAAGAGGACCACAAGCGATACCTTCTTTGCGGCCGAAAGGTCGAAATGTCCAATGGAAGCCTTTATAAACCACCGGCGTCTCTCAGGTGGGATACACCTTGCTGCAGCCATTGCTAGCGGGCTTCGAACACACCGCTCACTTCCAGGTTGCCGTAAAAGTGAGGAATCAAGCTGCCTCTCGTTTCTTTTAAAAGTAGTGACAACATGCATTACTCATTTTTGAGCCAATCATGAAGGCGAAACGCAAACAATCAGAAACTTCGTCAAGGATTTTTGTGATCCGTAATTTGTGAGTCAACACGATCACTCCTTTTTCAGGTCGACTGTCAACATGACCACAGAAGGCCAGTTTTATCATTTCACAACTCCTCGGTAGAGGTAGTTACTTGTGAATGTTTGCGTGTCCAGTGGCTCCAACCAAAACAAACGAGACGAAAACTTTTCGAATTGTTGACATCGCTAGTTTTGTAATCTAGTGGAGATGGCTCTCATTGATTCCGAGAAGGCTTTTCAAAGCGGTGTGAAGAGATGCCTGATGGCCTATTCGAGAAGTTGTAGGGTTAAAACATCGGTTCCTTCTCTACACTTGCTTTTGCTTTAGGGAGCCCACAGAATCCAGTTTCAGATGAGGAGTTCACCAAGCTGGCGGACGCAGTGTTCGAAACTCAATCTAATTGGGCACAACAGCAATTCTTCGGAGGTTGCACTTCGAGTCTTGCACACTCCTCGTGGCTGAGATGAAGACACAGTCTACATGTGCAGACGCTTCAGAGCCGATCAGAAAGCTTCCGTTCACAGAGAAGCAGAGCAGGCTTGATGCTCAGAAGAAGAGGTTGCCGGGACTACCCCATACTCCGGAGCAACAGCCAGCTCACTCTCTTATAGATGCAGCTTACAATGTAGTGGAAAGCGGGAACATCACGTACCTGCACCCAAGTAGATGTCACTCCAGAGAACTAAGGTGCAAACAGAGGCAAAGAACAAGTCGAAGACGATGATCACGCTTTGAACAAGGAACAGCTTCGTGATGGCCGGACCCCTCACTTGAAACCTCTTCCTGTCAACTGGATCTGCATTTCACTGCTCCATGCCCCGGTTTGAGACACTTCATGCAATCATGCATGCCAAACCTGCATCGTCCTCCTTTGACTGGGCTGCAACCTTTGGCCATGTTGAAATGCCAACACATTGGCTTCCCTGCCTCCGTCCTGCGGGTCAAACCGGCAAGTTCTTCCGGCAACTGAGAAGCTGGTTTGTCTGTTGGCCTCAATCGTTTGAAAGGTCTCTTTAACACTGAACTGGTCTTGTTCGGCTCGGACTCTAGTGTTCTCTTTGAGGGCTGTTGTGTTGCCACCTTTGGCATTGCGATAAGATGGACATTGATCCTGGGGTCGTGCATCAACCTCTCGAAGGGCTCTTCGAGCGGTAGCCTGCCTCCTGCTGAGGCTTTGAGCGACCCCTTGTGTTCCGATGCCAAAATTGAGAAAATCTCCTTGTCTACTCTTATCACTTGGGTCAAGGTGATGTCGCTGAAGTTGCTGGGAGCGTCAGAAACCAAGGTGGACATCAGCTTGTCCAACCATTTCTGGCAAATACTCCATGGCAGCAAATTCACAAGGTCAAAAGCAGGTGGCGCCTTTGAAGTGCAAAGTTGTCCTGCAAGTTTGAGACCACTGTCTGTTTCAGACCCTGATTGCTCCTCATTTGAGACCGTGGCAAGTACGTGTATACCTTTTTTTCAAGCGAATCAAATGTTAGTGCATGTGATCCTTTTTGCAATTCAACAGTTTTTGCTCCAGACGCTTCAGCAGAATCTATTGGTACAGAGAATGAGCCTAACAAAGGTTTTGGCTTGATTTTGGAAATTTTTGGCAGGATCCTGTCGATTCAGTGAAGCGTGCAAAAACCTCGGCTTCAGAGTCTTAGCAGTGACAAAAACCCAAAGAGAGCCAAGAATTTTCCGGCGAATGCGTCCTACTCAGCAATGGTTGAGCTCATCCTGCTTCTCATTGGGTTAGGCGTCGCGGTAACAGTGGAAAATTCCCTCAACAGCCTTTTCTGGCTTACAAGCTTCATGTTGAAGTTATTTGACAAGTACCTTGGCCACTTTACGGTTTTGCAGCATTGCATGCATGGAGGGACCAGAGACAAAAAGTCAAAATTTTGGTCGTACAACCCAAGAAAGCTGGATGCAAATATTCTGGAAAGCTTGGGCATCATGTGCGTCGGGCAACATCAACATGCTTCCTTATGGAAATACACACTCCCGTGCATACAGTGGGCATGTGCCACGTTTCCTGCATGTAACTGGCATGGTGGCTATGATTTGATGTTTTTGACAATACGGTTGAACAGAACTCTGGAAATGATGCAGAACGATGTGGAGACATCTGAATTTGAATACTGAAGCATGGAGATTTGATTATTTTTGGATGATGATGTTTGACATCAACTTTTTGGAGAAGAACTTCGTTTTCTGTGAAATTCATTTGCACTTGATGCAATCTGGACAGCAAATGAATTTGGAATGAGTTTTTGGTGCGAACGTTTTGAGGTGAAGTTTGACGTCGTTTATCAACTCCATGTGCATGATGTTTTTCAACAATCTCAACAGAATGTTTTCTCAACTGGACTGCATTTTCGTTTCTGGAAGTTGTCAAATGTTTTTGCCAACGTTTTTGATGTTTTTGGAATTTGACGAGAAGATGCGAATGAACAAAGATGTTTGTGGAACAACATGGTGAATTCGAACAAGTCGAATTCACCGCCTTTGAGTGAGAAGAAGTTTGTGGAGACCGTTTTATTCTGAAGTTGTTTTTGCATGCCGCCGCTGCCTTTTTACAACAGAGCAGACCAGCCAAGACAAGAGAAGTCAAACATGCATGCTGCATGTGCAAGACATAGCTGGATAGACAGCTTGCTCGCTTTTCGTGTTTTCCTGTGTGGAAAAGGGAATTGAGTTTTGCAGTGACAGCCGTCGTGTTTTTGGGTTTTAACTTGTTAAACGCTCGACGCGGAGTTAAGCCGACCCTTGCGACGTTAGGAGCGCGACTAGTGGTTGTAATTAGGTCCTGTTGGATTTTCGCATGGTAGCGGAGCGGTTGTGCTCCACGCGTAGTGTAAGTAGACGCGATGATGCCAGGAAGTAACCAGGGACAAGGACCTAATGGCCAAGGAAGTGCGCTAGGAATGAACTCACTGCATGTAGGACCAGTAGGGTCGCCAACAATGAACAGAATGGAAGGAGGAGGTGAGCAAGGCGTAGAAAGAAACACAGGTGCTGCAGGTAATTCGCCCACAGGTACTGCGATGCAAGGCAACACGCAAGCAGCAGTAGGAACTGGGACAGCAGCGACACAAGCGGCTCCGGGCTTAGTTGGTCAAGCTGGAAGCTTAGTTGGAACTGGACAGATGCTACCTCCTGCATGGAATACTTTTGGGTCATATGGACCGATGCGTGGTGGTTTGATGGACCCACGAAACTACAGTCAAAACCAGGGTTTTCTGGGATGTCAAGGTCACGGATGTAGTGGTTGTACTGCATGTCAAGGGTATCCAGGTCAGGGTGTGCATGGACAAGGTCTGTTAGGACAAGGTCAGTTCGGACAAGGTCAAGGAGGACAAGGTCTGACAGGACAAGGTCAGGTAGGACAAGGTCTGCACGGACAAGGGATGCCAGGACAAGGTTGCATGGGAACTGCAGGTCAAAGTGCCCAAGCTAGCACAGGTAGAAGTCAAGAACCTGGACAGGGGAGTGCATGTTATGGAATGCCATGGATGTCAGGTCATTGCGGTGGTGCCCCAGGTCAAGGAGGACAAGGTCAGGTAGGACAAGGTCAAACTGGAGGCATGTGCATGGGACCGGACATTGGCGGAGTAACACCCCAGAATCAAAGGTTGCAAGATGTGCTGAGGCTGATGGGAGGTTTGGAACCGATGCAGTTAATGCAAGTCAGGCAGGTGATAGGTGAACAGGTTGGCCAGGCTAGAGGTGTACCTGAGATGTTTGGACAAAGGGCCACAAATGGGTTTCCTCAAAGTATGGATCCAATGCACGTACCAGGAACATCCGGGGAATACGTAGGTGACGTATTTGCTAAAAGTGAGAAATGGTTGGGAACGCCTCCAACACCGGATTGTGCAAAGTGGACCAGTAGAGAAGCAGAAATCCTAGGGTGGCAAGCTTACATCTATGATTTAACAGCCTGGGCGATGCAAGCCAGCCTTGAGTTCGGAAGTGAAATCGAGCATGCCTGTAGATGGCCAGATCCGTTGCACTGGAATCAATTAGCTGTGCCGCAACGTGCAAGAAGCAGAAGGTTGCTTGCTATTTTGAGAAGTGCGTTTGGAAATCACCCGAGAACTTTGACGTTGATCAATGCATTCAGTGAAGGAATCAACTTGTGCAATGCGGATGTTGGTGTGAATGCAGAGTTGCAAGCTTCGAATGGCTTTGAGCTGGTGAGACAGCTGACCCTGGAGTACAGCATCAGGACGAGGAGTGAGGCACTTAGTTTTAGAACGGCATTGGCAGGAAAGTCTTTTGCACTGCATGGAAACGAAACGAGTGCAAGTACGATTGTGACAGATACAATCAGAAAGATAGACTTTGAAATGGCCAGGTATTCTAAGTTGCTGGGAACACTGTCAAGTAGAATTGATGCCACAGGGTTGCATGTAGCCGAAGCTGACTTGGTAGCTGTTTTGCTACGTAGTTTGCCTGAAGCAGTCAGGACGTTTTGTTTGCATCACACTGGAGGTGAGTCGTATCAAGCTTTTAGGGCCACAGCACTGAGATGGGAACAGCAGCAGCGTGCTTTCGCTGAGTTCCACCCCAAGAAGAGTCTATACCAGGTCACCCAGGTGGAAGGTTCAGATGAATCCACTGTGCAATATGATATGTCTGCAAGTGACGGTGATGGAAACTGGAATTTAGATGCAGTAGGGGGTGTGCGATGTGGTACATGTGGAAGTAGGAGACACAGTTCAAATGCATGTGATGTTGATTTGTCAAAACTGAAGCGTTTCAAATGCCAGAAATTTGGCCACATTTCTGCAAATTGCCCAGAGAGAAAGAAAGGAAAAGGAGTAATCAAGGGCAAAGGCAAGCAGAAAGGAAAGAAAGGTAAAGGCAAAGGTAAAGGTTTTGGCAAGAAAGGGAAAATGAACGAAGTAGGATACGATGAAGAATGGGACAGTGCGGACATGTGGTGGCATGACGATGGTTCTTGGTGGGAGGACCAGTCATGGTATGAAACTGCACAGGTCTGGAATGACAGTTGGAATGAATCTTGGGATTGCACGTGGCAAGAAGGACAGGAGAATTGGGACGAATCTTGGAGTTGGCCTGTGACGGATGAGCAGCAACCTAGTGCAAGTGCAGGTGGAACAACTCAAGGTGTCCAATCCTTAGTGCTGAGTCCCTTGATTTCCGAGATGTTTTCAGGTTTTTCGACAAGTTTGACACTTGAAACTGAAATTTCAGACGCTTTTGATGATGTTTGCAGTCATTTTTCAACCGATGAAACTGTTTTTCATGTCTCAATTGCAGGTTTGCAGTGTTTAGAGTCGAATCGACTTTTCTGCACGTGTCAAAACTGCATGACTATTAGTGATGATTTTGCAGCGAACTTAGAGTGCTGCCAGCTTCGAAACGTGAGACTGAAACTCTTTTTCAACAGGTTGCCACCAGCATGTTTTATTTCTGAACCTGAGTTTTTCATCAGTGGAGAATTCGTTCCATTTTCTGACAGTGAATCTGCATGTTCAGTTGTCATGGACACCATGTTTGGAGACGAGTTTGATGACAGTGACAGTGAAACTGAAACGGAAACAGAAACGTGTCAACTTTGGAATTTAAACTTTGGATGGTTGCATGAATCAACACCACAGGTAGATTCCAATTTGCTGTGTGGCATGTTTTCAGCAGGAAACACCGACCTTTCAGGGACCACTGACAGTTCAGGGACGTTGCATGGAGCCCTACATCGTCTGGTGGCCTTTGATTATGGTTTGCAAGGTGTAGAGGTAGAAGGTGATGCTGAGGTTTCCCAAGATTTGATTTCTTCAAACTGTCATCGAATTCAGTGGCAAACAGTTGGAACTTCGACTTTTCTGAACGTGCAAGATACTGTTTGTCATGAGTTTGAACTGCATAGATATTCACCTGTTTTGCATCCATTGCTTTCGGAAATCATGATGGGTGATGAGAGCCAGCACTGGTGGTTACTGGACTCCGGTGCGGCCGCAACTGTGATGGCCACTTCGTCAAGAGTGACGTATGGTGCATGGGTTGTTAATTCACAAAGTGACCGCTTCCGAGCGGCAAATGGCAGTAAGGTGAATATAGATGGATCAACTACTGTTTCTGTTTGGGTTGGATTCAAGAAGAAAAAGGATAATTTGGGAAGGTTCCCAGTGTACCGACAGGTAAAGTTGAAGTGCTTGGTTGGCGGCATCAGCCACAACATCATTTCAACCAACACTCTCTGTGAGTGCGGATGGGAATTCAATCAGAATCCAGAAGGTGCCGAAGTTACTCATCTTGCGTCAGGTCTGAGACTTGACAACATTTGCAACTTTGGTGGATGTCCATGGGTTAAACTTGACCCTGCATGGATGTACAGTGGTTCTGATGTATCTGCACGGCATGATGATGATGAATTCATCATGTCAGAGGGTTTGCATGCGGTGCATGGGAATTTGAATCCATTGCGCAGAGCGGCAGAAGCTGCGCTTGAAGCCCATAGGTTGCAGGGACATGTGCCTTATGATCCAAGGTGCACAATATGTGCACGAGGAAAATCAACCTTTCAGCATCGACGCCGGCGCGAAGGCGCGCTTGAGACTGAGGTACAAGCCGACTTTGGCTTCCTAACCACTCGTGGAGAGTTGGTTGAGGACGAAACAGACGGAACTATCAAGATTTTGGCTTTAACGGAATTGTCTACGAACTGTGTAGGTTATGTTGTTGTGGGACCAGAAGCAAGATCGGTAAAAGGTTTAATTCAAAAATGGTTAGACCACTTCGGTCTTGCATCATCGACTTCGTCGGTAGTCCTGCATACAGATGCCGAGCGTGCAGTTTCTGAATTAGTTGGAACCAGCTCTGACAAATATACCTTCTTGGTTCGACGTGCACGACCTCAACAACACCAAAGCAATGGAGGCGCTGAACGAGCTGTGAGAAGACTTAAGGAATCCCTTGCTGTGTTGCGTGCTGAGATGAACCAGGGTGGTGCTGATGTCTGTTTTACTGCACGTGGACTGCAAGATGTTGCAACCTACATTGCATTGAGCCACAACCATTTTTCCAAAGCTCATGGAACTGACTTTTCTCCATTGGAATACTCCACACAACGAAAGTTGTCTCGACCTTCCTTTGCAATGTTTGGTCAAACTGTCCTTGCCGAATTGCCCAGCAGCATGCGAGCCCAATCACCGAATGAGACGAGAAGTATTGAAGCTGCATTTGTGCATTCAGGTTTGGATACTGGACCAGTTGTGCAAGGTGCTGTCAGAATTGATGGTGAATTAGTTCTGAAGCGCTTTGTTGCAAGGAATGTCAAGCCAATCACACCAATCGTGTGGAATCAAGTCATTGGTGATCAGTTGTTTTCTGAGATTGAAGGTGGACAAGTTCAAGGAGAACCATTGCCAGCACGCGAAGGAATTCGCATTGAGCCGGCTGCCCCGAATGTTGAAAGACCAAGATTGCCTGATGCCAATGTTGAGCAACCTATGCATGATGATGTTGTTGAGTACCCAGATGGTGCTCCAGGTGACTTAGTGCGAGAAATGAAAGAACCTGATCCAGGCTTCCGAGCCCCTATGCCAAAGAAGAGACCGGTGGAGTCAGCTCCATCTCAACCGAGAAAGCCAGGTGAATTGAAGATTGCCCGACAAGACCCAATTCGTGCATCTACTTCTGATGGACCTGCATTGCCTAAAGCGTCTCCGAAAGTGTCACCAAAGTCTCCGTCCCCGTCTCCAGATGTTGCTAGGTCAGATGTGCGTGTTTTCCCAAAGACACCCCGGTGTCCTGCATGTGATTCTGGAATGGATGTACCTGGAATTAGGCATAATGCTGAATGTAAGAGAAAACGTGCTGCATTTGAGGCGAGTGAAACTCCCGTTGTAATGCCAGATGTTGTGCCTAATGTTGCAAGACCGAGACTTGAAGTGAGACATGAAGATATGGAGGTTGAAACTGAGAATGGCCCAACTCCGGTTGGCGCAGGTTCTGAGGAGGTTGGTCTAAGTATGGACACTGAAGGTTCAGGCGTGAAGCGAGAGGCAGAACAGTCTGTGCAAGATCTAGAGGATGAGATGGCTGCTGAACGTGCAGCTGGAACTCAAGTTCCAATGACTCTTGATTTGTTTGTCATGGATGATGCATGTCATGCCTTAGGACCCGTTGCATGGTGTTTGGAACAAGGACCAGAGAATGCGCGAGCCACGAGTCCTGAGTTGTTTGACAATGAGCTTAATTCAATTAAGTTTGCACAAGGGAAGGATCACCAGTGTGTGAAGGTGAAACTTGGTGGTTCAGAAGTGCTGCTGTGGAAACCAGATGAAGTAATTGATGACAGCTCACTTATGCAACTTGATGTGGACTTAGGTTTTGAGGGTATGAAAGAGGAAATTGGTAATTTAGAGAAATGTGGTGCTGGTAGAGTCATAGGACAGGCAGAGGTTGATGCATTGAAAAAGAAACACCCGCTCATGCGTGTGATTCCAAGTAGATGGGTTTCAGCATACAAAAGTGAATCACGAGTCAGAGTCCGTATAGTTGCAAAGGACTTGAACAAAGGAATTAGTGCACGAAAGCTGGGAATTTCGAGCCCAACACCAAGCATTGAGGGCCTGCATTTCGTTCTCACTCTTGCTGCCCAACGTGCTCTTCGACTGAAAGGACTTGATGTTTCTCATGCATTCATGCATTCACCCCTTCCTCATGGACTTGTGATTGTGCTGAAACTGCCCCTCTCCGTCTCTATGCCTGATGGCTCACAAGCCTACTTGTTGCTCTATAAAGCCTTGAATGGTCTTCGGGATGCATCGCTGCACTGGCTGAATTTGCTGAGTGACAGCATCCGTGGTGTGGGATTGACTTCTGACGAGGTCGAACCATGCATTTATCAAGGTGTCGTTAATGGAGAACTTGCACTGCTTGTCGCATATGTTGACGACCTACTCCTTTGTTGCCAATCTGAGAAAGCTGAGAAGATCGTGGAGAAAGCAATTGGCAAAGCCGTGCCCTTGAAGGAGACCGGAATCATCCTTCCTGCACGACATGGAGGTGGACGTTTAGTTTTCATTGGCAGGCATGTGCATCGTGGAATTGACGACGACTCTTTGACAATTGGCGTGGATCCAAAGTTTTTGGATACGACCTTTACGGAATTCAACATCACGAAAGGATCTGCATCTGTGCCGGATGTGGCCGGCATTTTGGACAAGACCATGGGCGACAAGAATCAATTGCAAGAACTCTCTCCCTCTGCGTACTCACGATTTCGCCGAGCACTTGGCAAGCTTCTGTGGATGGCGCAGTCTAGGCACGACCTGAAACTATATCTCAGTCTAATTGGAAGTCAGCAAGCAAAGCCCAACCAAGGCACTGAAGCTGCCATTCGTTCTTTGTTGCGATTTCTGTTTGAAGATGTGGGAACATGTTTGAGGTTACCATCCCCAGAATACGAGAATTTGATGATTGGGCCTGCAAGACATTCAATTTTGCATTCATTCTCTGATGCATCGTTTGCCCCATACAGATTCAATGGTAGAAAAGGAATTTCTGGTGGAGTTGTGTTTTGTGAAGGTGCATTGGTTAGGTCATTGGCTAGACAACAGCAGTCTGTGTCATTGTCCTCTTGTGAAGCAGAATTGTATGCATTGCAAATGGTTGCCCAAGAATCTGTTGCGTTTAGCAATTTTTGCCATCGTGTTTACACAGGGATTGGTGAAATGAGAGAGAGAGATGTGCCACAAATTTTGCTGGAGTCTGATAGCTCTTCAGCCTTGCAATTGTTGGTCGGACAGGATATACCCAAACGAAGTAGACATGTTGAAATTCGTATGGCCTGGATGAAAGCTAAAATTAGCTCAAATGAACTTTTGGTTGAACACAGGGCCGGTACGGACAATGTGGCAGATTTGTTTACCAAATGTTTGGGGACCAAAGATTTCCTGAGACACCGCACAAGCTTAGGGTTTGAGACTCCCGAAGTGCCTATGCAAGACCTGCACAGAGTTCGCGATGTCATGCTCATCAACAGTAGGGTTGATCACAAGCAGGATGTTGCGTTTGTGGAAGTTTGTTGTGGGACTAATTCAGCTTTGAGAGAAGCCTGCAAAGTTGCACGCATGCCCTATATCGGTATAGTCAAACGAATGGAAACTCCGGACATGTTTCAAAAGGTGAAAGAGTTTGTTGAGGTTCACCAACAGTTAGGCTACCGTTGGGTGCATGTGCACGCTTCTACTCCTTGTAGCTCAGGGTCGCCACTCAAGAATTTTTCTGCAACGATCGAATCAGAGGCAGACAGGTCATGGAAAGGTATCATGGAGAACGTCTCTAAGTATTTGTTGCTTGGGAATTCGAGGTCTTTCGAACTGCCCCGAAACAACAACATATGGAAACGCGAAGAGACCAAACGAGTTTTGAAACAATGTGGTTTGCAGTTTGATGCTGAGGTGTTTTTATGTCAAACCGGTATGCAAGCACAAAATGGACTGCCTATCGGTAAAGTGCTTATCTTTTGTAGTGCGTCAGCTGGTTTTTGCAATTTGCTCACAAGGCGTTTTGGTTGGTGCGAGTGTGAGAAACATGCAGGGATGTACGATGTCAACTGGACAGCAACCGGTGTGTATAACAAAGAACTGGCAAAGGCCATTTTGGCCGCAGTTCGTGCTGGAAGGAAGGACCCCTGAGCATGTTCATTTTTGTTTTCGCATGTCGCATGAAACAACCAAAACCCAAACAAACGTTTTTGTTTTGTGTTTTTGACCTGCATGATGCATGATTTTCTTGAAGAAATGTGCGTGGCAGGTGGAACTGTTTTGTTTTGTTTTTGCACGTCTCCGGACGTCGCCAGTTTAAAAGGGGGACGCGTGATGTGTGAAGGAAAGTTTTTGGCATGTGAGAACCAAAGATGTTTTGCATGTCTTATTTCAAACAAATTTGAAACCAAATGACAGTGATGTGGAACACAGCAGTCATGTGAAGCACAGTTGTTTTCTTTTTGCGAAGCACTGGCGTACGCGAAACACAGTTTTTGATGTGAGAGACAGTTGTTGTCAAAGAACTGCATTGATGTAGAAACACAGTGATTTTTGTTTGCATGTTCAGTCATGTCTGCATGTTCAGTTGATTTTGCATTGGACTGATGTGGACAGGGTTGGACAGAAGTTTGTTTTCGTTTGCAACGTTTTGGATACAGAATGCAAGTCAGAACACTGCCTGGAGAACTAAGGATGTCAGGTTTCAGAATTCACTCACACGCCCAACTCAGCAGTTGCGGACACTTAGGAACCCCTGAAACGGCTAAACTGCTGCACTCGACTCCTGCGTGTGTGTGTGAGGGTTGAAACAGTTCACAATTAGGAATTAGGTTCTGACGTGACGCCATGGCTTCAAAACCACAGCAATGGCACAGTGATGCTTCTGGATGGTACCGACAGACGGAGAATTCATTGCCCTACAACCCAAGTGACCCAGTCTTGGGAACGGACATGACACAGGGAGAATGGGACCAATTGCGCGAGCTTATGCGCAAAGCTGAGGCTGGTGGAAAAATGAATGAACTCTTGACCGTCCACAAGAAAGAGGTCAAGAACGCTCCTATGAACAGACCATATCCACCAGATGATGATGATTGGAAGGACTGCATGGAATCGCATGTGCCTCCAAGTCCCTCCAAAGTGCATGCTCCGACAGGCTCGAATTCATCGGCTGCACCGCCTGGTGCCCTATGGCCGGATGCCTACAGCCAGAATGCATACAAGGTGCCTCCGACAACACCGCCGCCTACTTTGCAAGCTGGAGGGAATTCAGGGATCGTCGATGCACGTGAATACCACAAGAAATGGCAAGACAGGCCATATGATCCCAATGACGACCCTTGGATTGAGGATGATGTCAAAGACCCGAAGAATGACAAGCCTGTGATACAACTTTTTGGAAATGTTGTGCAGAAGAATGCGGAGATTGCAGAGGCTAAAGCTGCGGCTGCAGCCATTGCTGAGATTGCCAACCGCTACTGTGCCGATGCTGATGGACAGTCTGCAGGATTTCCAAAATTCAATGCACAGGTTCCTCTACCTCCTGCAGCGAAGGCAGACCCGCCGATTTTGCCTGCATCTGCAATTGGAAGTGAGAAAGCATTCCAGGAGCAGAAGGGCAAAGGAAAGAACTATGACAAAGGTGGTAAGCCTGACAATGTCAAAGGTGGCAAGCCGGAATTTGCGAAAGGTGGCAAAGATGAGAAGGGTGGCAAAGATGATAAAGGTGGCAAGAATGTGGCAAAGGGAGAATTCAAAGGTGAATTCAAAGGAAAAGAAGGAGAAAAGGGGAAGCAGGGTCCTAAAGGACCAACTCTGCCTCCTCCCAAAGCTTCTGGTTCGAAATGTGCACGCATCTCCGAAGAGCCTCCGGAGATTGTGGAAGGCAATTCGAACAAAATGCATGACAATGGCGCTATGACCGATGGCTCCAAGAGACGGCATGAAGCTGTCGAGTCAAATTCGGATGCAGAGAGTGCCAGCAGCGTTTTGGGGCTTTTCATTCATCTCCGACACCGGCGACTCCCCGCCACTATTTCCAAAGGTGCAGTCAGGGCTGCCAGCAACCCACAAGTGGGATGCAAACTGGAAGGATGCCACCATCGACTATGAAGAGGTCGATTTCAATGTGCCACAGCCTGCATGGATCAAGGATACCTATCACTGGTCATGCACGCTTCTCAAGATGGGCCGTTTTGCCGAAAAGCCCATCACCTACCATGACTTTGTTGTGAGGGTCTTCAACCAAAGCATGGAGGAGTGCCGCTACGCAAAGAAGATGATTGGCCAGTTCCGCAAGAAATTAACTCCAACGCCGAGGACACAGGGTCCGGATTTCTGTGCATTCTTAATTCACTGCAGGGTGGACGCATTCCTCAATGCCGGCTATGTCTACCAGCGTGAATTCTCTTGGCGCTAATGGAGTGATTGCGGATGCCAACATGGAGCTGGATGTGGCGATTTTTTTTGCATGTGCAATGTGCCTGGAATTTGTTACGATGAATGTTCTCTGCAGAATCTTTGGGCTTCCTTGGTGATGAGCTGGACTGCAGGGAATTCGTTGTGAAGCAATTTCAATGTGGCATTCTTGCACAACCTTTTCGTTTTCTTTCTACATCAATGAGAATGTGGACGCGGTCAATGGATATAAACACAGGATTAATTCGAGTACACAGGTATTTTTGCAATACATCTGCAACTGGTGTGAAGACGCGACTTCGTGTGCAAGTCCTCACTGGGAGGTTGAACAGATAACAGCAATTTTATACATATGGACAGCATGTATGAGTCTTTTGACTTCGACTGAATTTAGCTGGATTTGGATGGATGGGAAACGCAGCAAAAGGGGGTATGGAAATATACACTCCCGTGCATACAGTGGGCATGTGCTACGTTTCCTGCATGTAACTGGCATGGTGGCTATGATTTGATGTTTTTGACAATGCAGTTGAACAGAACTCTGGAAATGATGCAGAACGATGTGGAGACATCTGAATTTGAATACAGAAGCATGGAGATTTGATTATTTTTGGATGATGATGTTTGACATCAACTTTTTGGAGAAGAACTTCGTTTTCTGTGAAATTCATTTGCACTTGATGCAATCTGGACAGCAAATGAATTTGGAATGAGTTTTTGGTGCGAACGTTTTGAGGTGAAGTTTGACGTCGTTTTTCAACTCCATGTGCATGATGTTTTTCAACAATCTCAACAGAATGTTTTCTCAACTGGACTGCATTTTCGTTTCTGGAAGTTGTCAAATGTTTTTGCCAACGTTTTTGATGTTTTTGGAATTTGACGAGAAGATGCGAATGAACAAAGATGTTTGTGGAACAACATGGTGAATTCGAACAAGTCGAATTCACCGCCTTTGAGTGAGAAGAAGTTTGTGGAGACCGTTTTATTCTGAAGTTGGTTTTGCATGCCGCCGCTGCCTTTTTACAACAGAGCAGACCAGCCAAGACAAGAGAAGTCAAACATGCATGCTGCATGTGCAAGACATAGCTGGATAGACAGCTTGCTCGCTTTTCGTGTTTTCCTGTGTGGAAAAGGGAATTGAGTTTTGCAGTGACAGCCGTCGTGTTTTGGATTTTAACTTGTTAAACGCTCGACGCGGAGTTAAGCCGACCCTTGCGACGTTAGGAGCGCGACTAGTGGTTGTAACTAGGTCCTGTTGGATTTTCGCATTCCTGGAAGCCGCCTTGGGTGGACGGCAAGCTATTTTTCCGACAGCTGAAGAAGCCGCCTACCCTATTGTTTTGTGCCAACGATTTGCTTCTATTTGTCTCGACGAAGCCAAGTGTCGTGGCCTCAGTCGTTGCCAAAGCTTGCAACAGCAACTTATGGTGGATCAAAGCGTTGGGAAGAGGAATTTATTTGCAGCACAGAGCAGAGGCAACAAGCTGAAACAGATTTTGGCCGAATATGGACGGGAAGTAGTCGTCCCTATTCCAATTGGCCACCAGCAAGCAGACAAGCTTTTGCAAGAATTCCCTAAAGGTACCAATGTTATCCATCGTCAATTGCATTGGGGGTTCACACGGGACGATTGGAGAAGAAAGTCAAGTACCTTGGTCTCCGTGTGGAAGTTTGTACCCTTGTGGGGTGCAACTTGGCATTGGTGCGACCTGACTTTCATTGAGCCTTCGGTAGTGAAGTTGGACTATGGGAAGATGTCTGCATCAGACTTAAGCAGTCTCGAGATTGCTTTGTAGTATTTGGAGCTGCAAGAGATGATTTGAGATATCGACCTGTGAGTCTGAGTGAATCTACACGGAGCTCAAGCTATTTTGAATACAGATTGAAGCTTTATTTAGCTTTGAGACAGTGGACGAATGCTTCCAGAAGCATTCGCTAGACAGTTGAGTCAGGATGATGCGGTTTCATCGATCTCGGAGATGGTATTGGAATATCCGTATCAATTCCTGACGTTGCTTCGTACATCTGAGATGTTTATGAAGCCCTTTGACTACCTCTTGCGAGTATGTGAGATACTCCGGCATTGTGAGGACAATGCCTACGTATAGTATTCAACATCTGGGTAGGTGATCTAGAAGTCTCATGCTCAGGCATTGTGAGGACACTGCCTACGCATGGTATTCGACCTCTGGGTATTTGATTTGGAAGTCTGATACTCCGGCATTAAGAGGACAATGCCTACGTATAGTGATCAACCTCTGGATGTTTGATCTGGAGATCTACTTTGTGATCTTTATATCTGTGGCTTATAGCTGACGTTTGGTTATTGCAGTAAGCGAACTACCTTAGCGCTATGACTGTTTATGACTGGACATTAGCTGAGAAGTCAAGCAGATCTTTTGAGTATGTGAGATACTTCGGCATTGTGAGGACAATGCCTACGTATCTTATTCAACCTCCGGATACTTGATCTGGAGAGCTGCATTATGATCTTTATCTTTGTGACTTATTGCTGACGTTTGGTTATTGTGGTGAGCGAACTACTTTAGCGCTATGACTGCTGATGACTGGACATTAGCTGAGAAGCCGAGCAGAACATTCTGTTCTCCACGGTAGTTTGGAACTATGAGAAGATATCTCTGTGTGAAGAACTGTTTTGGAGATGGAACAGGAGGTTCCATGTTGTTCTGTATTGCAAGAGGATTTTGTAAAGGAATTTGAATGGATCATTTCGTTCTTGAATAGCCGTGTGACTAGTCTAGACGTTTGGTAGAGACTAGTAACACCGGCTAGCTGGTTATTTGCGTTTGGACGAGAACCAGTTTGACTTGAGAACTTTTGGAAATGTTTCTGACGTTTTTGTGACTAGGTGATTTGTATATCATAGCAGTTTGGAATTGTTTCGACAACCTTTGAAGGAAGGTTGTGCATTGGAAACCTGGAATCGAGTTTTCCAGTTGAGACATCGGCTCAAGGGAGTGGTGTCAAGTGTTCCGAAGAGAACTGAACTGCAGTGTCACCTAGGGCACTTGAAACAGTAGCCACACTGGAACAGTTTGCTTCCTTTCTTTGTTTGTGGGCTGTGGCTGTGTGCCTGTCCTGGTTCTTGTTGACCTGTTCCGTTGTGTGTGGCGTCTGGAGAGAAAAGAAGGAGTCTGACGTGCACTTAGGAGTCGGGGTGGAACAAGTTCCTTTATCTGACATTGCAGAGAAGTAAGTAACTGCGGAGCCGCAACCACAGTGGGTGTTTGCGTCTGGCGTAGTGAAATAACGAAAGCGTTGATTTGGGTACATGAGAGGTGTACGTGGGTTTACGTTTTTCACATGGTAGCGGAGCCCTGAAAGAAGGGCTGCCCACACCATCTTCGGCTGACCCTTGTGTGTGACAAGATACTAAGGACGTCATCTAAGGTGAGATTGGGATCTTGGGTATTGGAGCTCCGTGATCTGGACGCAGATGCAGAGATGAGCTCGTACTAAGGTGCACCTATGTCACAGGGGTGATGATCTGAGAGTGTGAGGTCACTAGGGAGTGTGGAGTTGGTTTGAGTCTGTTTGGGTTCAGGTGACTTTGGGATCCTGTTTTAGTTTTTGTATAGATTTTTACGGATCATGAGGATCGTGGACGCATCGTTTTATTTGAACGACTCTTCGTTTGCAAGTTGGGCAAGATTCGGCAGGGTTTGTTCTTGGTAGGCTGGACAGAAGTGAATCCATGGTAAGCTGTCGACAGTGGTACCTGTAGGAGAACATACAGAATTAGTCAGCCCTGGGCAGGACTTGTGACTTGGACGGAGGAGTTGAGTCTGTGGTGACAGCGGATTCTGTCAGAGTAAGTTTTCTTTTCACCTTGTGTAGGTGCGTAGTGTTTGGAAGGCATTCATGTGATATAGGCGGTATTCTGGTAGGAGTCTGTGTCATGGCGTGACTTATTGCTAGCGTAGGGTCACTATGGCAAGGCCAGGCTAGAGTGTCTGGAGATGTATGCATGGATGGGACTTTCCTGGACGTAGGAATTTCGTTTCGGCAGTAGGAAGTGACAGTAGGTAACTTGCTGCAAGATTGTAACTTGGAACTCCCTGAGGGTGGGGCAGCTGATTGCCAGGTTTGACATCCTCGGACACTGAGGTATTGGATCAAGGTGCAAAGGTTGGGAACTGATGGTGTCAGGTACATGGTTCTTGCGAACAACTGAGGCACGTCTTGGGTCTTGAACTC
>CAMXCT020006534.1:0-168281 GCA_947184155.2 Cladocopium goreaui
GCGGATACAGAACTAAAAACAAAAACCCCACACGTCAATGGAAACATTCTCAGCACCAATCATTATGCATAGCAACGTCTTGGAATCGAAATGCTTACAACTGAATGCAGGGATAATCCATACATATCCCCTTGCAACAAAAAAGAAAAGACCCAACCGAAACAAAACCATACAAAAAGCATCATCAAAAACGCCAAGGCACAGCATCGTGCGGCAGGTTGAAAAAACCTAGCCGGGCCAGGAACCGAAAGGGCCCCGGAAGTCTATGGTGCCCGAGAGCAACCTCAAACAGGGTTGACGTCACAACCAGAAGAAAAACATTTCTGAAACTAACTTTAAAGCTTTGTCCTGTAAACAACAACTAAAAAACTTTTCGACCCCTTTAAAGTTCACCCTGGCCTGCAACATCCAGAGGGCCCTCGGCTCCAGCATTTGCAGCAACGTGATGCTGCTGCACACGACAACGGCAAAGGTGGTCATACTGAGAACAACGAAAAACCGGGGCGAGAACAAACGAATTAGCCAAAAGCTGCGATGTGCTTCATGTGGTGACATGCCGTGAACTCGCTGGATTGGACCAAACCCCGGAAGCTGGAAGAAACACAAAGGGTAACATTACAAAGCCCTTTGAATCCATTATTTTCGGAGGATACCAGAACAGCTGTAAAGCCAACGAATTCAAAAAGGGATCCAAACGTCAACTCATTGAAACACAAAAGACCCGAAGTCACTGAACTCCTTTGCCCTTTCCAGAGGATTCTTACTTCATAATCAATCATTTCCTTTTGTTGTTGGTGACCCCATACAGTAACCAGATCCGTCGGACCATTCTACGTTAGCAACAAACCATAACCCTGGGGCGCATGCCCCTTTAGGCCCCCCCGGCCCCTATCCTACCCTACCCCAAATTGTACTTCGCCCAGGCGTTTAAGGCTCTAAAATTCGGCCGCAGAGGGCGTGCCCCGAAGGCCCGCCCTCTCGCCTACGAAGGGGCGGGGCCCGCATGCAATCCAGGATCTTCCATATGTCCACTGCAGCCAGAAGGGGTAAGGCTCAGGTTGTGCCTGTTGGCGGGTGGGATCATTCACTTGCAGCCATTGGAAAAGGTTGCGGCCGGTCATTTGGTGCAGGGCGCCTCATAGGAAACCATTTGATAGATTGTCAGGGACATCAACACCATTATCCTTTTGCTTGTCGGGGACAAGGACACCATTTTGAAACTTCGAGACAGGGTTCTCACCATTGGTTTGGCAACTCCCTACCATATCCTTTGTGAATATATATATATATATACTATCCCTTGTAACGGACAAATGTTGTCGTTTATAGAAATTATTGCACCCAACTAATCATCACACCGAACAAACCCAGCATCATTCGAGCACTTCTTCCACTTGGCGCAATAGGTGTTCAACTTCGACTCCGAAGGTAGGATGTGTTTCGTTTGGTTGCTGTTCATTCTAGGAATTCACTGATCAGTTCAGCTTTTAACATACAAAAAGCTATTGAAAATGGCCATAGTTAAATAGTTGATTCACCCATTAATAGCACGGTGATTTTCCATAGTTTGACTTTTCCCAATCTTCACGAATAAATTCAGACACCAACATGAAAACACTTGGATCTTCCAGACTCCGGCCCCCAGTGAAAAGTTCAGTCATTTCGGGATAGCTATCCCCCAATCCCGCGGTCAGCTTCTGCTGTGGGGCTGGCGGATAGCTATGATAAATTGTGATAACCCTTTGCGAACCAACTTTTGTCAACCTTCGTAGAAATCATAAGAAAGCCAATTTTTGCCATTCTCCGTTGGTACAATGTGCCCCCCCAGTGCTAGTTGGTTTAGATTCGCCCCAGTAACTAGTTATTTGCGTACCATAAACCATAGTGAAATTGGAGTTATAAACCCACCAACTTAGCTATCTAACGGGGGCCTCACATTGTAGAAAAGAAACCCCTTTAGAAATTGGCTGATTTTCCCCACGGATCGATGCCAGTGACTTTTTTTGGATGATCAAAGCTTGGAATCCCCAATTTATTGCTGGATACCGGTGATTGGAATGTGTGAAATTACTGCAGTTACCCCAAGTTACCCCAAGTTCTGATTGAAATTATAGGTTACTCATGGTTACCGCAAACTCGCGAAAAATCTGACTTCATGGAATGACCAAGTTTTGAATCGAGAAATTTGGCACACTAAAGAAGCGATTGGAATTAAATCTTGCCTGTCTATTCATCTGAAGTATTCCCGGAAAAAAAAAACTCGGATACTTCAGTTATTCCCAGTTCCATGCACAGCATAGGCCGCATATCCGGGACACTTCAGAAGAAGGTTGATAATTGCCCAATCGCGCTCTTTCGCGGCCTGAAGTGCGGTCTACATGTCACCCCCCCATGTTATTGTTGGTATATCTATAGATGGCTCGATCATAATCCAACACTCAGCCTATAAACATTATAAACCAACGTGTCAACGATATGCTATGATATGTTGATTCTAAATCCCAATTCTTGGTGGATAAATGTACAAAATGGGCCCCCTACTTAGCTAAGTTGCCTTGTTTGCCTAGGTTAACTATGGGTTGTGGTAGATATATCAACTTGCAAAGCACCAAACATATCCAAACATCACGTCTCCGCCCAGGCCTTGTACCACTTTGCTACTTTCATGTCAAGTTGCGAAAGAAACAAACAAGAACACATGATATCAATAGCGATCAATAGTTGCACATCCGTAGTTGCTATAATAAATGTTTCATGTAAATATAGTAAGCATTGTATCCCCATATCAAGAGCCATAAAATAGCCGTCGTCTGAACCTTTCGGAAGGGACACGGAAGGTGGATGAAAACACTGCAGACACACACACACACACGCATACAGAGACAGATGGACTTTGAGAACTGTGCGTACCTGGCCAACCTTAGATTCTCTATAAATGGATGTAAGAAAGGTTAAAACGCGATCAAATCTTCTACAATTTTGTGGAATTGTCCAGCAAGTCATGGAGCTGATGACCGGATTCTGTTTTTTCATCAGTCTGTTTACCAATGTTTACCATCAACCTTCCACTTTTTTTATGGCGATGGCCGCCCTGCACGCCCTGCTCGATGGCTTTTTTGTTGGCTACACTAAGCCATCATTGGAGGACTTCACCCTTTGAGGTGAGCTAATGGTAACTAAGCCCTCATTCGATCATAGGTACTGACTGTACCATATTGTTGGCCATATGGATCTTCCGAATCTTCCCTGAAATTTAGGCCTAAAAAATAGCCCAAAAATATATGGGAACCTGAAATGGCCAGTTTACATGATTCTGCACCAATACAATATAATGAATTTGAACCATGTATAATATTATCATTATAAACCATCACTACCATTCCATATCACCATTGATTAAAACTTGTTACTGCTTGGTCGTCAGCGTTTTTCAAAAACATCCATGAAATCTCAGAGGGTGACCTAGAGGCTGTGGAACCCACATGTTTTGCCTAAGCGGAGGGTGATCACAAACAATTTATAAATCTATGGGAAGTACATAGGGAAGTGCAGTTTCAGCTAAAAGTGGATATATATATATATATATATATATGTATAAATATATATATATATAATATAATATATATATATATATGGATTTCACCATAGTTATAGGATGTGTATCCCAGCTTTTGGGGGGTTATTAAAAAAAAAAAGTTATTGGCATTACTATCTAACCGAAAAACTGCACCCCAAGTACATAACTACCCCACCAAAAAAAAATGAACCATTGAACGAGCCAACATAGATTGCCTTCAGCTTAGAGTCAACATTGAACTAGCCATAGCCACGAGAGCGGTTTATAACGGAGACTAAAATCAAAATCCAATATTCAAAGAGGGATTCTGGGGGAAGGCTGCCTCTCAGAGTGAAGAGCTCAGGCCACGTTTTAGTAACGTGTTGGGTACTTTTAAAATGCCGGTATATAACAAACGCAAAATGTAATGCAACAGAACAGCAAGCTATTGCTGTAAGAGTATATTATGTATAAGCATCCCCCCACAAAAAAAAAAATGCATCATTAACCCGCCCAATATATCAGTAGTCTACATAGGTCCTTGCTCATCCAAACAGCATCATCACATGTTTTTCTCGGGGGGCTTTGAGAAAATGTTTTATAGTCATGGATCATACAATGTGGGCCCCCCAGTTATAAATTGGTTTATAAACCCCAGTAACTATAGTTACTTGCGTACCATAAACCAAGTTATTGGAGTTATAAACCAACTTAGCTATCTAACGGGGGCCTCACTTTGTAGCTGGATGGTTTATTTCATGGTTAAAAAATCCCAAGAAAAAATTCGGATGATCACCGGGCGGGTACCTACCCGCTTCGCCCATGACTTAACTGACCAAAACATGAGATGCTCCTGGCTGGTTAGGTCATTGATCTCCAAAAAGATGAAAAAATGGTCCCCGGCTCCCCTGCCTCATTTAACTTCAGATGCTTTTTTTCACAATAGATTCAATAGATTGCTATTACCCTCTGGTAATTTAACATAGCTATTGAAAATACCACATTTATAGTTGATTTTCCCATTAAAAATTGTGATTTTCTATAGCTATGTAAACGTTTACCGGAGGGTATCCAAAAGCAAAAAAAAATCAGGGGCTGGGAATATTTGCCCTGGAAGATATGGATGAAGCTTCGACCCAAATCAATGGAGATTCCAGGATCCAATAGATGGAGATACGTTAGTTATATATGTTTGGCCATATTTTGTGGGGATCTCCCCTGAAATTCAGGCCTAAAAAATAGGCCTTATATATGGTAGGTACCTCCAATTTAGGATCCTGAAATGGCCATTGACTATATGTAATTCAACCAGATTCTATGGTTTCTGGGTATAAGTGTACGTATAGTTAGAGTCGGGTAACTATATTCCTTATATTCCTTATATTCCCATTCTACTCCCATGATATCCCCATGATATTCCCATGAACAACCAGTATTTTACAGGGTTGATGATTCTAACACTATTTACCCTCTGGTAAACAAACAGTTCGCTATTGAACATGGCCATTTACAGTTTTGTTTTACCCATAAAAAATGGTGATTGATAAACAGCTATGTAAACGTTTACCAGAGGGAATCCTATAAAAAATAACTCTTAGTTGGACCAAAAAAACATTTTCTAACCATTATTAACCATTACTAACTATTGATTAATCATTATTGACCAGTGATTAACCACTATGTTTTAATGGTTGACCCAGTTATATCCCCCGAAAAAAAAACAAAAAGTTGATCCAGAACTGGGACCCCCGAGGTCCAGCACCTGGTGGAGTGGGTAGGATCGCATCATGCCACCTCGGTACTAAGGTCAGTGTGGTGACTTCACCCAGTGATCTATTCATGTTCTTTGTAATTTGTATTCTATATGATATATATATATATATAATATTAACTCATTTATCCTATATTTCGAGTTTATATTAAAGATTATATATTATTTATTATATACTATATATTAAATATATTATCTCATTTATTCTATATTTTCAAGATTATATCAAAAAATAAAATTATATTATATACTATATAGTATATATATTATCTCATGTATTTATTTTCTAGTTTATATTGAAAGTTACATATTATATAAAATGTATTATATATTATATATTATATATAGTATATATCATATATTAAATTAAATATTATATATTATACATTATACATTATTCATTATACATTATACATTAAACATTATACATTATATATTATACATTATTCATTAAACATTGTACATTAAACATTATACATAATATATATTATATTATATATTATACATTATTCATTAAATTGTATTATATTATACATTATATATCAAATTATATGTTATATGTTATATGTTCTATGTTATATAGATTATATATTATATATTAAATATTAGATATTATATATCATATATTATCTATTATGTAAAATATATTATATATTATATGTCATCAATTATATATGATCAATAGTAAATTATATATTATCAATTAAATATGATCAATAGTAAATTATATATTATATATTATATAAATAAATTATATATCATATATTATATATTATATATTTTATACTCTATATTAAATATTTTATATTATATATCATATATTATATATAATGTATTATCTATTATCTATTACATAATATAATATTATATTATATTATATTATTTTATATTACATATAAACATCAAAAAATACAATACATATATGTATATATTATATTGTATCTTATTTATTTCATATATCATAGTCATAGTTTATTTTGAAAATTATACATTATATATTTTATAGTTTATATTAAAATATCTATTATATAGTATATTTTGAATTTTATATCATATATTTTCATTTTATAGTGTATATTAAAAATATATTATATATTGTATACTAAATATTTTATCTCATTTATTTTATATTTTATAGTTTATATTGAAAATTTTATGTTACATTATCTATACATCATATTATTTATTATATTAAATTTATATTTTGTAGTCTATATTTTATATTTTATAGTTTATATTTTAAATATCATATATTATATATTATATATTGTATTGTGTATATATATATATATGTGTGTGTGCGCGTCTTATGTATGTATATATATATTATGAATTCTCTTTGTATGAATGCATATCATAGTTATCTATGCGTATTTGGTTTTTTGATTTGTTTCTTTCATTCATGCATCATTATTCATGTGCATGTGTCTATAGGTGCAGATCCATGGAGGCAGGGAGGTACCACCAACTTCTCTTCTCCCTTTCGGTAGTTGAGCAGTGTTCGAAATCCCGAAATGTCATCAACCGTGAAGTACTAGACGATTCGAATTCTAGGGCGCGTAGTGAATATAACTGGTTGGTGGTTGACCGAAAAATGATGGAGTGAGTTCGTCAGTTGGGATGATGAAATTCCCAAGATATGGAAAGTCATCAAAACCACCAACCAGAGAAGGTAGAAAAGAATCCCCGAACCAATCATCAACCTACAAGGCTAGTTGAGCAGCCCTCAGTTATACCAACAAGCTGGGGAGCAACCCCCTCGTCTGGTGGTTTCACCGGTGTGTCTGGTGGCAGCTTCAAAGTCCCGTACCGATTCTTGTTGGAAATGGGCTAACCATACAGAAGTAGATAAAACATGATAAAACCACCTCTGTAAAACCGGCGAATTTTCTTTGGCGAATGTATTAACCAATGTTTTCCATGGGTCAATCGGCTTGCGAATTGATTTGCGCTTCGCCCAAATATCCCTAGTTCATCCCAAGCTGGTCACCCAGTGCCAGCATCCAAAACCAGGCCACACATGCTAACTTTGGGAGCATTCACATCCTCGGCGTCGAAGTGATTTTTGGCCAAAAAGTCTCGCACCTTATTCTTCTCCTGAGGCAAAAAAAGCGCCGGAACTTCGTCACTGGAAGGAAAACTGTTGCTCGTTTCCTTTTCTTCGAGATTTTCAGAGAATCTTCTCGCCTTTGGGATCCAATCATGACGTCCACCATGTTTTTCTTCACCTAAATGGTGCCATAACAATCCATCAATATCCATCAATAAACCAAAGGCAGGACAGGCCTTGATCCCCCCATGGAGATTTCGTTTTTTTTGTGCGCAGAAATTCCATTGGAGAAATTCCACTTTAAAGGAGAAATGTCACAAGGTTATTGTTTCCTTTATCTAGTGACATCCATCTTTCAGGGGCAACTTTTGGGGATTCTATCATGTTTTATACTACAGTATCTTTCACCAAAGCATACGGTACGCTTCGAAAGGTCACTTTCCGGTTTTCATCCGACCCGGTCTTTCGTTGGCGGCTCATCTGATGAAACATGAATCCCATAGTAGCATAAGAAAGTGAAGATGGTGATGGGACATCCCGATCTTGATTCGGCAGATACCAACGCGGGACTTTTCCAACCATGTTTATTTACAAGACCTGGTTATTTGGCAACACATCATGCTCCCTGTGGTACCACCGTTGGCCGCCACCTTCTGCAAACGGTGCTGTCGCTTTGCCTCTTTCAACTGCTCCTTGGGGGTCACTATGACAGGGGGGAATAATTGAGCCACGACATCCGCCCTCAAAAAGGACACATGGACGCAACCACTCGCATGCCTAGTAGCATCGCGGCGAAGAAAATCTGGTGACAACACCATCGGTTGCAGCATGTTCCCACACTACTTCAAATTCACCCTGTTACACTGACAGAGAACTCAAAGCCTTTGAAGGTGGACATTAGCCTACGGTAATCGAACATGGCAATTGAAAATCCCTGTAAATAGGGGTCTTAATGGGAAAGGTATATATATATATATATGTTCCATTGCCAAGTTTGATTGCCAGAGGGTGTATCCCCTCAAAAAAACCCATGACACCCCCATGTTTCCATATATGTTTCCTGATAAAACCCATAGCTTTCCTCGTGTTTTTCCATAGTTTTCCTATCCTTCCCCCTATCTCACCATGATCTCCCCATGGTTTCCTCTGTGGCTTTAGCTTCGCGAATGGCCCTCCATGCCTCCATCTCCTGCCGGAAACTTAGAGGAAAACCATGGGAAAAGCCTGGGAAAATCATAAAATTCATGGGAAAACAATGGGATTTCTATCATGAATTTTTGACAATTGATCGTTTTCCCATTCATAACGAGTGGATTTCTATCATGAATTATGGGATAATGATGGGAAAACCATTGGAATTATCATAGGATCACGGGAAAACATTATTCAATAGGATTCGTACACCATAGGTATAATAATAGGAAAACCATGGAAAAAAAAAACATGTTTCCCAAATCACACTTTTCTATAAATCTTAAAGCAAAATACTAAAGTGGAAAACAAGGGAAAAACCATGTAGAACCTTAATTCCATATACCATGTTCTACCATAGTGGATATAGTGCCGATGGGTCATTGGAAAACCATTGGTATAAGAGAAATATTCATGCCAGATTATGGGAAAACCATGAGACTGGTCCGCTATAGCTATGAGTATGGGAAACCATGGGAATAGTCCTGAAATATAGAATGTTATAGAATAATAATTCCCTTATTCACAATAAAATCCTATTGATTATGGGAAAACCACGTGTTTTTTCTTTTTAATGCCAGATGTTATCCACTAGTAGATTTTCATTATATCCCTAAATGGCACTATTTTAATCCACAAATTCCCAGAGATAAAATCCCAGAGATGGAGTATGGGAAGACATGATATCTGGGAATCCTCATTATTTTTAAAAAATATTGTGCACGGTCAACGCCGGAATTTCAGGGATCTGTACATGCGTATGGTTCATGCGTATGGTTCATGGCGTATGGAATATGGTTTATGGTTAAAACCTGTGCTATGGTCAAAACATGGTCTGTGGTTTATGATAGTTTATGGTCTTCCCGTTCCATGGGATTATAACTATCATGGATATTATAGAATGTTCCATTCAATCCTCTTTCGTGGATCATCCCGTACAATTTTTCGGCCCAGGAAAAACAAAAAAACAACATCAATTTATGTAGCAGTGGGTCAAAACCCTGGTACCTAGTGAACCCCAAAATAGCTGGGAAATGGATGGTCATCCCCCTAAAAATGGTATTAATAGGTATTGGTCCATACCCATGTAGCTGTGTATCCATCTAAAAACGATAGCTAAATTGGTTTGACCACCGGGCCAAGGCTTTTTTTAAAGGTGGAATGGGTGATGAGAACTGCTGAGTTTATGGCTGTTATCATTGTGACAATTGTACCGTGATGTTCATTGAATTGTTAAACCATAGCTAGATGATTATAACATATTATAACTGTTGGATTTGTTTGGTGATTACAGTATAACCATTCCAACCAGTTTAAGTGCTGGGTTGATGGTGGTTACAATTAACTACAACTATGCGGCCAGGACGGCGGTGCTGTCGGTATGTCGGTGAAATCGACGGCTGAGGAGACTTGGAACCCCAAAACACATACCCTAACATCGAAGAACCCTAAAACCCTAAAACCCTAAAAATGACATGAAACCCGAAGGAAACCTTGAAAGTAAAATCGTATTAAAACGTTTTGTAAACCTGATTTTTAAAAAATGAAACCCTAAACTTAAACCCTAAAGAGTTGGTCCCATGATAAACCTCTGGTTCAGGCACCCCTTTTTTGGTTTCGACGGGATCTCCACTGAGGTGCGACTTGTAGCTAAGTTGGATCACTCCAATAAGGAGGCTTTATGACATATCGAACTACTTCAAATATTAACGTATGTTAATACATAGTGGTTAAAAAACAGCCAAAAAAAGTGGGAAGCCCAAAAAACAACAACTTACAACTGGATAGTTAATGAGGTTTATTATCACAAATGCAGTTCTAATAGGGTTTATTATCACCAAAAAAATCAACTGGGGGAGCCCGTCCACCAGTGGCTCCACGTGGGTTTATCCATGGAGTTTTTCTGAAAAAAAAGCCATTTGAGGCTACACCCCACACCCACAAATCCTATGAAGTTGGTGATATATACCATTACATGAAGGTTTCCTGAAATGGAGGTACCCCAATATCATCCAAACTTAGACCAGTTTAGTAATTTGAAACAAATGATGACTTGAGGATCCCCCATTTTAAGAGACCTCAATATATATATATAATATTGATATATATATATATGTATCCATATATATATATGTATATATATATGTATATATGTGAAAAACATCAGGTTTTTGGAAGGCTTGGGTTTGCACTCATCATTGTATCCCCAATGATATCCACATGTCTCCTATCTCCTCCATATGTTTGTTGGCTTCAACGGCAGCTCCTGAGCTCCTGCCCCCAAGACCGGCCTCCTCCGAACATCGAACCATGGCTGGTCCGGTGACGAGTTTGCAACGACCGCCAATTTGCTCGAAGGTAAACCTGGAGCTTCCAGCGATGCGAGGAGCAGCTTGCCGGTTTTTCTGTCGGAATGGAGAAATGGTGAGGATGCGGGTCAAATTTGAAATTTCACGAAGCTCAATTTATGAAATAAGCTGGTCATTTCGTGAGGTCACGACGTGAGGTCGTGACTTTTCTTTACCCACAGTTAGACAGTTGGATGATGTTTGATGGCACCACGTCGAATTTTCAAAGAACTCCACGTCGTATTTTCTGACGGCTTTCTGGATGGGGCTTCAAGATCAACAAGCACTAATCTTGACCATCTATTGGTGTCATGTGGCGCTTATGCTCGCCGTACCTTTGATCTGGGGCTTTTTGGTGGTCGGTGCCCATGAAGAATTCATCATGTGGTGCACAGCCAGCCTCTTTCCTTTGAGAGGCTGGCCTCTAAAAAAACATGGAATGTCCGAAACTCGAAACCATGTGACCGGGGGAAGGGAAAAAAAGAAACATTTCGAAATTTCCCCGGAAACATCCAAATGGGGGGTTCTTCAAATAGAGAGGATCCCCAAGTCCTCACCATGGAAAATAATACTAAAATATACTAAAATAATTGTCATCCATGAACGACTGGATGATGGCTGGGGTACCATGACAAAACGGAAACCTCCAAATAATGGTGAATGATGGTTACCCTCTGGTAAACGTTTACATTGGACATAACTATGGAAAATCACAATTTTTAATGGGTAAATCCAATTCAAATGGCCATTTTCAATAGCTATGTTAAATTACCAGGGTAGAGTACCGAACACCGAAAGATTCGAGTACTGAACCTCCGCGTCCTAGGTTTCGGCATGTTTCGGCCACAAATTTTGCAGCTGAGCAACTCAACCATTGCACAGCTTTTTGGGTGGGGGGTGACCGGGGTGACCCACAGGGTCCCGGCGCCAAGTTGGCTAAGCTGGCAGCTTGTGGCTGAAAATGGCTACAACGTAGCTGTCACACTTGGTCCCTCTGGTAATTTAACATAGCTATGGAAAATGGCCATCTCTACTTGATTTTCCCATTTGAAAACATGATTTTTCCATAGCAAACTGTTACCAGAGGGTATCCCAAAATGAGCCAGGCAAAAGCACTGCTTTATCCTCTCAGCATTGTAGTTGGACAACATTGGAGAACTCTATGCGTAGCTTCAACATGTTTCAACTGTACCATGGGCAAAAGATGGAAGCCCATGGTTTATAGTCATCCAGCCCCCTGGGGGTTCCAACCATTAGTTAATGGGTTCAATGGATTGATGTATGACACATTCAGCTCATATGGATACGTTGCGGATACTGCTCCATTTGGTGCTCGTTTTTGAACACCCCTTATTTGTTGCTCAGCTCTACGCCAGCACCGTTGCTCGCATCGCCACCTTCTTCCTGAAACATGGCTCGAATCTGGCAAGAAATGGGGCACAAAATCTTGGGGATCCATGCGAACGGCAGGCTACAATATGGGCATACCATGATATACTGGAGGCTATCCATCCCGAAGAAGAGAACCGAGCTAATTCGGGTCTAAATGCTCCATTTCTAAATTTATAAACATCTCTGCATCTTTCTTTGGGGGCATGGGGGGGGCTCTAAAAGTGTTATAATCTCCATGTTTAGGGTGAGCCAACTAGGCAAATTCTATGGTTTCTGGAAGGGCACAACCTTTTCCCGCCGTACGCTGCGCCCCACAGGTACTTCGCTATATATACACTTTCATATGGTTTTTGTCAGGGTTTCTTTAGGGTTCATTGAGGGTTTCTTTAGGGTTTTTTCCTAGTAGGGTTTTTCTAGGTTCTCTTTAGAGTTTATGTAAAAAGTATTGAAAGCAGTAGAAAGATTAAAGGATTTCAGCCGAATCCCCGCAAAGGGTCATCAATCGCGTCACTCACAAAGCGACGTGAAGGCCACAAAGTACCGTAATGGTCACCAAAAATGAGTTTCCCGACAATCATTCCAAAAGAGTTTGGGGCATAGCACAAGTGCTGGCCGAAACTTTTGGGCCCCACATTATAGGTAATAATAGAACATAAAGGTCTGCAAGGGGTCCCCAAAAAGGATATTGACAGGGTGCGATGAGGGAATCAATGAGTTTCGTACGGTATGATTCATCCAGAAACACCGCATATACCCTCTAGTTATTCTAGTTATTTCACAGTTTGCTACGGAGAATCACAATTTTAAAGAGGTAAATCATCATGATTCATCTGTAAATGGGTCATTTTCCATAGCTATCTTAAATGACCAGAGGAAGATATGTATAGAGAGAGAGACACCCAAAAAATAGAATTCTTGGAACCTTGAGATTATGGCGATTACATGATCGATACCCCATCTTGGAAATATGGATTTGCAGTTATTATAGTATGTATAGATGTGTATAATATATATATACACACAACGTGTATATAAATCTGACAAATTTAATGAACACATGGCACTTGAATGCAAAACAAAAATCGCAGAAACATGCCGACGCAGTAATTTCAGCACAGCAATTGGTGGTACTTAAAACAGACGGTCTGAATACACGGTGCTTCATTTATCACGTTCCGTGACAAAAACGGTGCGAAAATTCGGTGAGGTCCAAATGGACCAAGGAGGGATCGATATGTTTTTTCTTCATCTTGGAATAGGAATATAATAGGACACCAACAAAAAATCAAAGTTTTCATATCCCTAAACCATAAATATCCATAAATCTACCATTTCTATAGGGATGCCTTAACTTAAGTTCAATGCTTTAAAGTCCGTCCACTATACGCTTCGGGTCGCTGGATGGATCGACTCACCGGACTCAGCGGAACATGGTCGATGTCGATTTCGCAGACGAAAAATCCATGGCTTAATAGGGATGACTATTACCACAATGTGAGGCCCCCCAGTTATAAGTTGGTTTAGATTCGCCCCAGTAACTATAGTTATTTGCGTACCATAAACCATAGTTATTGGAGTTATAAACCAACTTAGCTATCTTGGGGGCCTCACATTGTACCAGATATGTCGGGATATTATTATTACTATATAAACTACCAGATATATATTGGGAATTATTGGGATATTATTATGAATCAGAAACCATCATGTATAGCAAATCAATGATACATCGCCCTGGATTTACGTGGATGAATGATGATTCATGTCAACCCTGGATTTTTCTAAACCCCGAAGAAACGGCTGTTCAATTGGGAGGGTACCATTTAAGTATTAGATTATGACTATTGGAGGAGTACCCCCCTAATTAATAAACCATGATTTATTTATTCCAGGGTTGACATTATAGCAAATCATAGTTAATAACCATTAAATACTTAAAAGTGAAACAAACGTTTCAAACGTTCTATGATTTTTTCCAAATTTGTCCTTCAACCGACAGAGGAAATGTCACAGAACTTTTGACAATGATTCCTCCGACCATGGCAAAAATATTCAGACAAACCCAGTTCAAACGAAATT
The DNA here is from genome assembly GCA_947184155.2 of Cladocopium goreaui. NCBI lineage: Eukaryota > Dinophyceae > Suessiales > Symbiodiniaceae > Cladocopium > Cladocopium goreaui. Next base: position 14,388 of record CAMXCT020006534.1, read on the forward strand.
AACAGCTTACCATACAATCTACCTTCATTCTCTGAAAGTTCTGAGATCTTGGTAGAACCACAATAGTTTTTGTTGCGGAGAAAAAAAACTAACAATTGGATTCTTTCATCAAGTCTAAGTATTAATTGTCACATTCTATTCTTTTAGCCTCCAGTAAATTAACAGTTCGACCCTGCCATTCATCGGGATTGGGAGATTCGCTTCCACTGTTCATCGGTTGCTTAAGATTTATGGTGTTCTCTGTTGAATTATTATAACCCCCAACATATCAAGGGTAGCAAAAAAAACGAACTAATAACTAACCATTACCCCACCGGGAATTTGAAGACTCAATTTACCAGAGGATACTTCTAAAACCACAGCCAATCTTAGATACCCTGCAAAAAATGATGAATTCTTAGCTGGTTAGTTAGTAGATAATCCCATTGATACCAAAAGACTATTTCGGATTAGTTTCTACACATCCAGCTGATTGACCTAAAAAAACACAACTGACTGGGCCTGCTCTTCATTTTCTTCGCATCCGCCGTTTGTCCCACCTCTTCAGCCCTGCGCTTCAAGGGGTTTTGCCACCGCGGTGTCTGAACAATCCATGGATGTTCCATGGATGTTCAATGGATCATGGATAGAAAAATCTTGGGCAAGTAAGATGTATTTCAATGGGAGATCTCCAGGATCCTAAAACGGAGGTACTGTACCAGATAAGGCCATATCTTGCTGGGTTATTCCCTTACATAGGCCTAAAAAATAGGCCTTATATATGGTAGGTACCTCCAATTTAGGATCCTGGAATTCCCATTGAGTATTCCATGATACCTGTAATATATGGGTATGGGAAAAGTGTTTGGCATGTCCTAAATCCTAAACCATAGCATTATACTGCGGTTTGGGCATGATTTCAGCTAGGGGCCATCTATAATGAGGTCACTATAATTTATGTACACAGATGAAATAGCCCAGTTCGCGGTACTCATAGACTATTTTTGGATTATAGATTATATATTCATGATTCATGATGGACAACGTCTCCGATTTCTGGAATGCAGGGATGCAAGAAGAATGTCATGGTACCCTCTCATGTAAACGTTTACATCACGAACTGGAAAGATCCTCCATTTTATAGCTGGGTAAATCCACTATTTCGACTGGGCCATGTTCAAGTTCGCAACCTAGAGGCTACGTTTAGCTAACAGGCCGCTGGTCGCGGCCCCACTGAAAACCAGCCACTGCATCCCATGAAATCCATCCAAATTATACCCACAATGTTTTTGGCCACCGTTGGATAGCTAAGTTGGTGAACATAAGTCCAATAACTATGATTTATGGTACTTACAACATCTTATAACGTTACTGGGGATTATGAACCAACTTATAACTGGGGGGGGCCACATTGCATGATTCATGGAAACAAAAATCCCGTTTCTGTGGGTGACATCCCCAAGGAAAAAGCTATGAAAATCACATCCCATACAGTATCATCCCCTATCCTGGTGCCACCGTCTCGTTTGAGGCCCTCTTCATTGTACACCCCTGGGCTGTCAGGCAAACCCTCCAAGGCATCGTCCACCTTATCGGCCTGTCCAAGCTACGGATGGCCGGGATGGGCTATGGAAACCCACTTGGAACTGCACCAAACCATTTACCATCTGGCTATTTAACATAGCTATGGACAATCCATTATAAATGGAGGTCTTACTAGGAAAATCATCTATAAATGGGCCATGGCTTCCATAGCTATGTTAAATAACAGGATGGTAATCAAATTCATACAATGGAAGCCATGGTCCCGTTTAAATCAATGATTTGCCTAACATGGGATCTACCCTCCAATCAGGTTTTCGAACGACAGAAAACTCAGAAAAACGTCGTAATTTGGACAAAGTTCCGGTTTCAAGGCTTATCGTGTTCTCATTTGAATAACGAAAAGATTATGGAACGAATTGGGAAACATCGATATGGTTTTGGCCATGATTTTTTGCCGATTTGTGGATTATTCGGTATGGTTTTCCGATTTTCCACAATTGATTGGTTATGGTTAACCTATCGTTTATTCAACAAAAATGACAGTAACAAATCGATAAAGAAAAATCAATATCGATGTTTTCCACCGAACGTGATCTACAAATGATGGGTTTTCCACATCTATGTGTTGACTTGCTAGAGCTGCTAGAGGGAATCTACAAAAAACATATAGCTGCTTAGTACATACTGGGATATAATGGAGTGTTTTGGGATGTACAGTAAACCCAACTTTTTCATGGAGATATCATGCCAATATAATGGAGATGAAAAGTGGATGTATCAACATCGATCATAATGAGTATATCAAGGGGATACCTCTGATCCAATATTGCCCGCTAGTATAGAATCGGCTTTACGGCGGTTAACCCTCTTAGACGTGAACATATGTTTTCGCTTGGTCACAGTTTATCGAATATCACGGGGTATGATTGATGGAAATATATGGTGGGGATACAGTCACCAACCGTTTCGTGGAGATATAATACTGGGGCTGATATAATGGAATACAAAGTGATCTTCACCAAGAATATGAGATGGATTCATCCAAAATAGGCGCTTTTTCCCCTGGTTTTCAGACAAACCCATCTTCGATGCCCCTTCGGGAACAATGGCCCGCCATTAAGGACGCCAGAGGGTACCCTTGGGGCTGGCCTGCCATCACATTCCAACCCCCATCGCATCTCAGTCACATTCCTCAGCTCACAATAGTTGGTGTCGGTGACTGTTGGGTCAAGGTCAATAGGGCCCGCGACTGCTGCATAGCTTTGGCGGTACGGAATATGAGCAGCGCGTCCACCAGCATTGGAGTTCAGCATGTAGATTCGAATCGTAGGTTGATAAAAACCAATCTCGAAATGTCTCCAGGGACTGTATGGCTGTGTAGATGCATGGGGCCAATGGGTCGAAAACATCAAGTAAAATATCACTGAGCGGCCTGGCTTCAGGAGGGACTGAAACGGATCCATCGAAATTGGCACTTGTGACCAACTGACAAATTAATCATCATAGATTCAGTTTAGCCCGCGGATCACCATATGACGCACATTTCTGCTGGCCCGCTGGCACATTGCTAAATTCAAGTCCCTGATTCTAGTCGCATTTCAAGCTTTTTCAATGGTCCCACATGAGGTGACCATCAAAAATGTCATGAGAGTTGAGAGTTGATCATGCGACAATGTCATTTTACTGCCTGGTGGTTTTTTCGGCACCAAAAATTGATCATCATCCCATTTCCAAGGGCTGAAGCCATGCCGTAAAATCCCCCCCACTTGCTGGTTAAGCCCGTGTAACCTGGTTATATCATCATTGTACTGTAGATTACATCATATCCCACTATATCCCCATTAAATACACCCAGTATAATTCGTGTTATACTGCCATTATAGGTGTCAAAACACGTCCTTTCACTATACTATCCCACTATTATGTATATATTATATCAACTTAGTTAAGAACTAGGCTTAATCCACATATAACTGGCGTGAACAAACCTACTTACGATTCGTGGGATAAACCATTTCTCCTAATTACTTAAATCTCCATTCTTGACATAACTGAAGACAAATCATAATATTGTTGGTTTTTATCCAGTAATATTTAAGTCAGATACATGTTGGTTCAACTTAATCCCCATTTTGTCCCCATTTCCCTTAGTTACGCATGCCAAATCCCATTTTTGTCATGCTAAATCCACTGGAACCAGGACCTCCTTGTCCAAGAAGTACATGACCTGGAAAATTTCGAGTCTAACTGCTCCCAGGACCAACCCGTAACCCGGGATCGACGGATAGGAGTAACGAAAACATGAGTTTTTCATCAGCAGAATATAACAAACATATAGGGGTTTCCTGAAATAGGGGATCCAAAAAAACAACATGGGTTTCAATACACAAATGGTTTAACTTGGATGATTGGCAGGTACCCCCTAAAATTAGGAAACCTCCATATGGATTTGACAAAAAAAGGAGTTGACCAACGAAAATGGAATATAACCATAAATGGGATGGGTTTTCTTGGGAAATTGTAGAGGAATCGCCATGTTATATAGGTCTTGTCCTGTAGATTTACCCAAGCGAGTCTGGAACCTTAGGATATGACATAGGGATATGTTTCTGACGCTAACGTAAAACGTCTTGGATTTATGGTAGATGTTGACCTCCAGAACATATAAATCATGTGTGGGCCGGCTTGGGCTTCGCTAAAAATAGGTTACCTCAAAATCCACCACGATTTCCCTAGCAAAATGGGATATACCATGATTAATATACCCTATTCTCAGACACAGCCGCATATTTCCACTACACATTGCTTGAATCCAACGATTTCGGCAGAAATTACCCGGAAAAATGACCCGAAGAACCATGAAACAAAATCTACAGGGCGACCATTCGGGTGTCATTTCTTTTCAGGCGTGTTTTTCAAAGATATGCGTACAAACAATCAAAAACAGAGATCAAAACAAAACAATATAAAATAATGTACCAATGTACCATTATCCCAGTCTTAGTAGGATGTGCTTTTCTGAATCTTCGTGGGAGGTGCTATACTTGACATCACGAAACGACATTTTTTCGGGACCGATCCGTGGGACTGGTGATCACCGGTTCCAACCCTTCTGAAGGCAAACATGTCAGCCAACAATGGGAAAAAATGCTACGGAAAAATCACCATTTTTAATGGGAAAATACACTATATATTAATGGCCATGTTCAATAGCTACGTTAAATTACCAGAGGGTATATACATCTATATGCAGTATGACTGTCCATGAATTGGACATCCACAACGACCAGGAAACCTATCGATGAGTTTCTGATTTTCATATATATGCTAGGGTCAAAACATTGTATATCATAATATCGTTTATGGTCATCCAATCCATAGTAGGAATCCAAACATAATCTGGCTGGTGGTATACCTACCCCTCTGAAAAATATGAGTTTGTCAGTTGGGATTATGAAATTCCCAATATATGGAAAGTCATAGAATTCCATGGTTCCAGTCAGCACCAACCAGTAATGGTATATAGATCCCAAACAAAAAATGGATTGATCCTGAATTTTCACGCTTGCTGGTTGGTCAAGAACAAGATTCCCAGTTCATGGATGATGAGAATCCCCAATGGATTTTCCTATGTCAAGAACAAGATTAGCTTGTTCTCCCTTTACCCTCTGGCAATGTACTATGGCTATGGAAAATCACCATGTTTAAATTCGGCAAATCATCATGTGTATCATCTATTTCCAGCAAAGCCATGGCTTTCATAGCTATGTGAAATAAACAGATGCTAAATCTTCAATTTCTATCTCACAGAATATCCCAATATGTCCAATCAAGAAAACACAACCGTTTTTCTGAGGCTTCTTCTGCCATTAACCGGGGGGGGTCATCTCACTATATAAAATTGTTTATAAATCATAGTGAGAACTAGAGATATAGTGGTTTAACCAAAGTTATCTACAATTTATATCCCACTAACTAGTTCGATGTACCATAAACATCCATTTAGACCTTGGTGGAGTTGGTTTAACCTTCCGATGACCATCCCGACCACCAGGTCTAGAGACCGTGAAGGAGAAGAAAGTCAGGAAACAGGCGGTAATCACCTGGCAACGCTGGGGCTGCTGATGTTGATCATGTTGATATACCCTCTGGTAAACTAACCATTTCGAAATTTAGTTCGTTGATTTACCTATTTAAAATGATGTTGTTCCATAGATATCTTAGTTTACCAGAGGGTGCTTGATACGGGCCTATCAAAATGTTGTATACAAACAAATGACCACTTTCATGGGGAAAATGATGATTGACCAGCAGGTTTACAGGTACTTGGTTGATGAAAAACATGAATTTGAATAGTCAAATCCCCATTTTTAAGAAGGAGATCCAATTCTTGGGGGTGCAGTTCAGAGATGACACTTTTATGGTTTTGCTAAAACCATGGTGAAATAAAATGACATAAACCCTCGTGTTTGTTGGGATATGGGCCCCTAAAATTATGGTTGAGAGTGCTGATGTACTGGCTAGTTACTCACCATTGTTAGCCTCCGGTAATCGTGGCTGTATTCCCTTTTACAGGCAAAGCACCTGGATCCGGGTCTCTTGAAACATTTTTTTTGTAACTTTTGGGACAATCACCCTCTGCTAAACTAACATAGACCCTGGCAGATAGGGGTTGGAAGACTGGTTTCCACTAAAAATTGTTTATTTTCAGGGTCTATGTTAATTGAGCTGTCTTCAACATCCCGAAAGACAATTACCGTCCGGTAATTTGACAGTTCGCTATTGAAAATACCCTATTTGTAGTTAATTTACCTGGTCAAAATGGTGATTTTCTATAGCTATGTTAGTTTACCAGAGGGTACCCAATTCCCATAGATGGGCATTCCCAAAGCGAACAACATGAAGCCTGTCACTTACTGCCCGGTGATCGGGGCAAAAATCCTGCAGCGGTGATTTTTCCAATCGGACTAGAAAATTATCATACACTAAGTCCTAGAAATGGTCTAAGCAAAACGTTACAGGAAATGAGGACATTCAAATGATAAAAACACATCATGTTTGTTTTTCCGAACGGGATTCACAGATTGAGTGAATGCATGGCCGTTCATATGATGTTCTAACGCTCAAGATCAAAAGTGAAAACAATGGTGTCCTGATGTTTGCTGTGGCTTTGTGGAACAGATTCCATTAGCCAAACACATCCCACGTAAAATTCAAACGCTGCCGCGGCACGTTCCCCAGCACGCCATATTCGGCACCACCGAGGCTGGTAATGGTCCTGCGAAGAAACGACGCAGAAACGTTGTTATTGGGATGATCCATTGGAGTAGTGGATAAAACAATAAAACCAATAATAATAATGATAACATTGTTATCAATATGGTTATTTTCAATTAACCATATATGGTTATTATCAGTTCATATATGATGAATAATTTATTATACCATATGGTTCATTATCCATTAATAATAATCATATTGTTGATTAAATCCATAAATAATGATTATATTGTTGATTAATAACTAATCATATATGATTGATAAATACTGATTTCCATGAACTAACCATTTGCATTAATCAACCATATATGGTTAATGATTAATAATTAACAATAGAATCAACCATACAATTAACCATCTTATAATAAAGCACCCCCAATTTCACCACAAATAGGAGGTACAAACAATTCCCAAATGGGTGGTTTATTATTGTTTTAACATGTTTTAACCACATTAGTGTTCAATACTGGTTGGCTAAGAACACAGCATTTCCAGTTCACGGAGGATAAAAATTCCGAATTGCGTAGTAACCAACCCCGAACTAATCACCAATCAACGAGCGTATTTTGCGGATGGTTCCAATTAAATTGGAATTGTCTGTTTAGTAAAGTTCAGTTAGGTGTGAAGGTTTAAACCCGTGAACTGGGATGTATTGGGATATATGTTATGATATAAGCCAACTAGAAAGTTCAATTGGTCCTTCCTCTGCTCATGTCTGTTCAGATGCTATCCCATTTTTATGGGTAAAATCAGAATGTATATGCATTATGGTAGGAATTGGCATCCCAACCAAGACATTTCCCCTGCCTCAATCAGGTTTGGAACACTCACTACTTTCATCCAAAAAAGGCTATTCTGAGGACCTATGTTAACTGGGAAATGCCAGGGCATCCCGTAAACCAAGATTTTCAGAGTTGCTGGACATAGATGGGGTTGCCCAAAAAACACTGCGAGCACTGGCCACTGGCCCTCAGCCACGAACAGGGACAACCCAAGCCCTTGGGTCATGATGCGGTCGATGCTGAACATGACCATCCAACAGGAAGAGAAATCGCTGATCTGAGGCCGTAAACTACGGTGCAACCCATAAAGAACTGGAGGCTGTTCGAACTGGGTACAACCGCAAAAGGTGATCGATGCATGAGTAGCGCTCAATCATGACTTCAAAGCCACTTGGAAAAGTGAAATTGTCTTCATGTCATCTGCATCTATCATGTTTTTGCACAGAAAGAACGCAAATTACTTCTATGACAGGCACCAGAAGGTCTTTGAAACCCTGTATTCCAGGAGGTACTGCAATGATCATCAGGGAAGCAGGTCAGAGAAATTCCCATACCCAGACAGGAGCATATGGCAATACATCGCACATTTTTTCGGATGTACAACAAATGTCAAATCTGAAGAATAATTGAAGAAGTATTTTGAAGTGAATCAATTATCAACAAAGTGGTGGTATAAACAGCTGCTGTACTCCCCTCGTAATAAATAAGTAGATAAAGAGATAATTCCAAAACAAATGAATAAATAGACAAAACGAAAACAATGAAATATAATGAACATGTATATAAATATGTGTATATATATATGTATATATATATGTGTGTGTAATATGCACATTATACGTTAAAATATGTATGTGTATATATATATATATATACATATCTGCACCACAATTGACCCATGACACAGCCCAGTTGGGTTCCCGGGCCAAACGCAGCCAAACGCTGTAGCGGCTATGCTTACTGCGCGAGACACATGAGACGTTTTTGGGTGAGTAACGGTGATTATATGTTGATTATTATATGGTGATTCTGTGGTGATTATGTGGTGATTGTGTGGTGATTACGTGGTGGTTGTGTGACTATTGCCATATAATGTATGGTTTGGAATGCCGTTGTGCTGAGTGATGGTGCCATAATCACTCAATGAACATATGCCATATATGATAACTATGTGGTGATTGTATGCCATATATGGTGATATAGTGTCTCATATAATATGGAATCTCCATTTAGAAATATGCGATGTATGGAGGTTTCCTAAGTCATGGGGGTACACCAAATCATCCAACATGAGAGCATTTTGGCACCCATGCTTTTGGGGATCCCCAATGTAAGAAAACCCCAGGAGTATTGCATTTTAATTCACCAAAAGCTCACTGGTTTTGTATAATAGGTATGTATATATATATATATATAATGGAAACTATAATGTAATAGCTGGATTATATTTCAAATAAAACGATATTGTTGCTGGATTTTTATTAAGCAAGAAATGGAAATACAAAGATTTGGATTTACTAGCTTTGGGCACTTATCCAAAAGATGTGTATACATGTGTATAACTGTAAAATGCATGTATATATATATATATGTATATATATATATACATATACATAGTTAAAAATATATATATATACATTTAAATATGTATATACAAAACCATACATATAGACATATATACGTATATATGCAAAAAATTACACATATATGCATAAGTATACATCTTTACACATATTTATATATATGTATGTATACATATATGTATATATATACATATGTAAATATACATACATATGTATATGTATATATATTTAGATATACAAATGAATATCTGTATATATACATATATACATATACTTCTACATATATAAATATGCATGTATACATATACTTCTGCATATATATATGTGCATACATATATATATGCATATATATATATATACATATATATATATATACATATATATATTTATAAATATACATATATTTATACATACACATATATATTTATATTTATATATATATACATATAAATATATACATAGAGTTTTTTTTTACCATATATATATACATATATACATATATACATATATTTATATATACACATGTGTGTGTGCATGCGTATCTCATATCCATAAATGGGCACATTCCTATACACATTCTCCATCCCTGAATTCACCGAACAAGGCTACAGAAACCATGTCACACACAGCCAACGGCCGCTTCGTGGGACCACAGTGACTACAGCCCTTCAAATTCAACAACCAAAATGTCCTTACCGTCGTTGCCAATTCATATCTAAGCAATCATCCCCCTGGCAAGCTATTTGTGTTGCATCCCCCAGCAAAGTTTGACTGGGGATTTGAAATGATTAATGCGGTTAAAACAATAATAAACCATCCCCCAGTCATCACCAAATTTTTATAGGTGGTATGTTTACCATTCCCTGTCATTTTTGTAGTTTATGACTTTGTTTTAACCACATTACTACCATAGTTTGGGGAATAAACACCCATAAACCATCTATTTTGGGGTACCTAGGGACCTTTTATGCTGTTTAAGATGAACAGATTCAACCAACCCCCCCATTTCGGAAAGACCCCAACGAGGGATGGGAAATGATGGGAAACCCGCAGCATCGGCCCCACCAGGAAGAGCAAAAAATCAATCAGAGATGGTGAAAAACTAACAGACTTAAGTATCGGAGGTGCATATCTATATCTATATATAAATAAACTTATATTTGCATATGTATATGCAAACGAATATGCATATATACAAATATATGTATTTGTACATGTATGTATATATAGATTTAAAAATATGTATATGTCAATGAATTCGCGTATGTATATGAATATGTGTATGTATATGTATATGTATATATATATATGTATTTATTTACATGTGTACATGTATATGTAAATGAATATATGTATATGTATATATGTATATATGTAAATATATGTGAATATATGTACATATATTATATTTATACTTAGATTCATTTATATATATATATGCATACGCATATGTATATGTATATGTGTATATGTGTATATGTGTATTTGTAAAATGTACATGTATATTGATATATAAATATATATATATGCATACGCATATGTATATGTATATGTGTATATGTGTATATGTGTATATGTGTATTTGTAAAATGTACATGTATATTGATATATATATATGTATATGTATATGTAAATGTATATGTATATGTATGAGTCTATGTACATGTACATGTATATGTATATTTGTATATGTATTTATGTATATATGTATTTATGTATGTACATGTATTTGTAAATGTATATATATATATATATGTATGTACAGTAAGGTTCGCAAACCAAACCGCGAACCGCGAATTGAACCGCACCAACCGGAAACCACCATGGAAACGCACGAACCGCCAACCGAACCGAACCGGAACCTAAATGATTTATACATGAAGCCCGAACCGGGCGAACCGGTGTGTCAGAACCGCAGCAGCAACCAGTGAATCACCATTTTTCCTCTCACGGCTTCACAGCCCAGTGACTCCTCGCATCACATTGGCATGTGTATCGCAGCAGCTGCAACTGCCGGAATTCAGTGCCATGAAACGGAAGCTGGACCTGCCACCTGCGCCCCTCGCGCAGGTGCAGGCGAAGGAAATCCTCCGCTGCAGCATAGGCCCATGCCCCAAGCCGCGTCTCGGCACGAAAACTGACCCAAGATGCTCGCTCCTCCAGCCAGGTTGAACCATACCACGTGGCAACTCTGACCTCAGAATAGCTATACTTTCAAAAACCCGTAATCCAAAAGAACCCCCCCCCAAAAAAAGGTACCAATCTTATGGAAACATTATCAGCACCAATCATTATGCATAGTAACGTATTGGAATCGAAATGCTTACAACTGGATGCAGGGATGATCCATACATATCCCCTTGTAACAAAAAGAAAAGACCCAACCAAACAAAACCATATAAAAAAGCATCATCAAAAACGCCAAGGCACAGCATCGTGCGGCAGGTTGAAAAAACCTAGCCTGGCCAGGAACCAAAACGGCCCCTGAAGCCTACGATGCCCGAGAGCAACCGCAAACAGGGTTGACTTCACAACCAGAAGAAAAACATTTCTGAAACTAACTTTAAAGCTGTGTCCTGTAAACAACAACTTAAAAAAAAAGACTTCTCGACCCTCAGAGGGCCCTCGGCTCCAGCATTTGCAGCAATGAAATGCTGCTGGACACGACAAGAGCAAAGGTGTTCATACTGAGAACGACGAGAAAAAATGGCGCAAGGCGAAAACAAACCAATTAGCCAAAAGCTGCGATGTGCTTCATGTGGTGACATGCCGTGAACCCGCTGGATTGGACCAAACCCCGGAAGCTGGAACAAACACAAAGGGTAACATTACAAAGCCCTTTGAATCCATTATTTTCGGAGGATACCAGAACAGCTGTAAAGCCAGCGAATTCAAAAAGGGATCCGAACGTCAACTCATTGAAACACAAAAGACCCGAAGTCACTGAACTCCTTTACCCTTTTCAGCGGATTCTTACTTCATAATCAATCATTTCCTTTTGTTGTTGGTGACCCCATACAGTAACTAGATCCGGCGGACCATTCTACGTTCGCAAGAAACCATAACCCTGGGACGTATGCCCCTTTAGGCCCCCCCGGCCCCTATCCGCCTGCTCCCTGGTCAGTTGCACCATGCACCCCCGATCACGTGCCCTGACCTGGTAACACGCGACCGGAAATATCCTAAGCCCTAAAAATCATTGGGATGTGCTATGGAGGGATGTGCTATGATGAGTGATGTGACTTGAGACTTAAAAATATACCTGCATCCTCCAAGTGGTGCTTTAAAACTGCAGCGGTTTTCACAAGAACCGGGTGCCTCACTGAAACGGCAATAATTATTGGAATTTATATTTTTTTTGATAAGAGCCTGAATTCCCAGACTGTTTTGGCTCATGCTGCCTTTGTGGCCTCTATGATATCTTTGTGGTCAAGCAGTGCCCCAGCAGAATCATGTTTCACATCCGCATTTTTTTTTTCCAAGCTGGGTTCCTGGGTTTCCACCTCAGTAACCGGGTGCCTCACTGAAACGGCAATAATTATTGGAATTTATATTTTTTTTGATAAGAGCCTGAATTCCCAGACTGTTTTGGCTCATGCTGCCTTTGTGGCCTCTATGATATCTTTGTGGTCAAGCAGTGCCCCAGCAGAATCATGTTTCACATCCGCATTTTTTTTTCCAAGCTGGGTTCCTGGGTTTCCACCTCAGTCGCCAGAGGTACAGGCATGGCAGGCGAACAGCTTGGAGAACCACTTGGAGGTTCGGCCATCAAATAAATTTTCTTCAGTTGACCACTTGGCCCCCAATCCAACACACCAACAGTGATGATAGGGTTTACAAAGCTAAACAACTTTTATAAAATGGGTATCCGATCCAGCATGAGCCAGGTTAAATGGGTATTCCTGTTGCAGTCCACGACGGTACAGTGTCAGTTGCCACCCAAGTGAATCAAAGGAGAGCGGACAAGGGCAGCCCCGCAGATTGACCTGGCGTAGCCAAAACTGCACCTGATAAAACTGTTCAACTCCAGCTATCCCCCCAAAAAAAACTGTGTCCAGTCGACACGTCAACTGGCAAGCAGCTGCATGAAATCAAACAACAATGACGAGTGCAGAAATCTGGTTATCTACCGCCTTTTTGTTGACCAACGTTCGAGCCAATCCGGCTTGTAGCCTTGAAAAGCTCATCGTTTTTGGGCCTTGAAGGCCAGTTTCTTCCGTGAAGGGAAGATTCTGCTCAGCTGTACCGCGCTCGGGATGGGAGTGCCCGCACCAATTGTCTTTAGCTGAATCTTTGCCACATCCCCTTTCACAACATGTGTGGAAACTGCCGAAAGTGGTTTCCAAACAATTGATGGAGGGCGACCCCCACATATTACCGAACTCATCTTTTATGAGTGACTACTTGTCTTTTTTTCTTGGACTGCAAGCTGGTGGATTACAATTCATGGTGTGCTTCCTCCGCGTCGTCATCAGTACCACCTGCACCGCCTGCACGACCTCGATAAAACTGTTCAACTCCAGCTATCCCCCCCAAAAAAATGTGTGAAGCAACCACTGTGGATCTTACCCATTTAAAGTTTGAGACTTAGGATCGACCAACCCATGTCCAATTGCTGTTCACATGGAACCCTTCTGCACTTCAGCCACAAAATTCTCATTTGACTATTTGCTACTACCACCAAGATCTGCACCTGATAAAACTGCTCAGCTCCAGCTATCCTCCAAAAAAAACCTGTTCAACTCCAGCTATCCTGAGGGAAACTGTTCAACTCCAGCTATCCTGAGAGAAAAAAAAGCAAAACTGTTCAACTCCAGCTATCCTGAGGGAAACTGTTCAACCCCAGCTATCCTGAGGGAAACTTCAAAAAACATGTCAGAAGATATGCCAGATAGAATGCCAGAAGATATGCCAGAAAGAATGTCAGAAGATATGCCACAAAGAATGTCAGAAGATATGCCAGAAAGAATGCCAGAAGCTATGCCACAAAGAATGTCAGAAGATATGCTAGAGAGAATGTCAGAAGATATGCCACAAAGAATGTCAGAAGATATGACACAAAGAATGTCAGAAGATATGCCACAAAGAATGTCAGAAGATATGCCACAAAGAATGTCAGAAGATATGCCACAAAGAATGTCAAAAGATATGCCAGATAGAATTCCAGATAGCATGCCAGAAAGACTGTCAAAAGATATGCCAGAAAGAATGTCAGAAGATATGCCACGAAGAGTGTCAGAAGATATGCCACAAAGAATGTCAGAAGATATGCCAGATAGAATGTCAAAAGATATGCCAGATAGAATTCCAGATAGCATGCCAGAAAGAATGCCAGAAGCTATGCCACAAAGAATGTCAGAAGATATGCCACAAAGAATGTCAGAAGATATGCCACAAAGAATGTCAGAAGATATGCCAGATAAAATGCCAGAAAGAATGTCAGAAGATATGCCACAAAGAATGTCAGAAGATATGCCACAAAGAATGCCAGAAGCTATGCCACAAAGAATGTCAGAAGATATGCCACAAAGAATGTCAGAAGATATGCCACAAAGAATGTCAGAAGATATGCCACAAAGAATGTCAGAAGATATGCCAAAAAGAATGTCAGAAGATATGCCATAAAGAATGTCAGAAGATATGCCACAAAGAATGTCAGAAGATATGCCACAAAGAATGTCAAAAGATATGCCAGATAGAATTCCAGATAGCATGCCAGAAAGACTGTCAAAAGATATGCCAGAAAGAATGTCAGAAGATATGCCACGAAGAGTGTCAGAAGATATGCCACAAAGAATGTCAGAAGATATGACAGAAATAATGTCAGAAGATATGCCACAAAGAATGTCAAAAGATATGCCAGAAAGAATGCCAGAAGATATGTTGCCACTACCTGGTATCACATTTCATCACTGGCCACCACATATCATCACATTGTGTTCAACTAAGAAGCAGCTTCAAATGGTTCAAAAAATTGACTTGGTTCAAATGGTTCAATCAATTAAATTGAACAACATTTGGTTCAAATGGGTTCAAATGGGCCAAGTGGTTCAAATGCTGCCAATATTTCAATTCCCCCAAATGATCCAAATGGTCTAAGCTGGCTGAAATGGCACAGGAGGTTGGAAAAAAATTGAATGGCACAAACTGATGCAAATGGTATTTGGGCCATTTGAACCAAATTGAATTACTAGAACCATTTGCTTGAACCATTTGAAATTGAACCATTTGCAACCAATGCAGCAAAGGGTCTACTGACCCTCTGGGACAGAACGAAGCTTGTCCCACTCCAAGGCTTTCCAACCCTCTGCAGAATTGTGATCACCCCACCTTCCAAACATGGATTTTCTGTGTCTGATCTCCCTGCCCCTCCTGAAGTGTTTCTCCATTTCCCCTCCTTCAACCTGGCTGCCAACCTCACCAGTTGTGTTCTGGTACCAGACCAGGGATCAGTGACAGTCAGTGGCAGCAGGGCAGGGCGTCGTCGCTGCATGCCTGGCGTGGTTGGCGCTGTGGTAGGGTGCATGTTAGGGGGCATTTTGTGTATGTGCACGCGCGAGTTGGAGCCGAGGAGTGCCAGATCGTGAAGTTGC
Source organism: Cladocopium goreaui (assembly GCA_947184155.2). Classification (NCBI taxonomy): domain Eukaryota; class Dinophyceae; order Suessiales; family Symbiodiniaceae; genus Cladocopium; species Cladocopium goreaui. Next base: position 30,150 of record CAMXCT020006534.1, read on the forward strand.
AGATGTGGCCCAGGGTTGCTTGCAAGCCATCGATGCCATCACCGGAGTAGACGCTAATGCGGTAGGCAGGCGGGCCCCCGAAAGCGCAGGCAATCTGGCAGGCTTGGACCTGTGCGGGTTTGCAGAGATTTGCGAACCATCTCTTCCATTTCTGCAGTACTGGCGGGTGCGCATGACCCTTACAACCGATCCAGCAACTGCTGCTTTAATTATATCCTTCAACCAACCCAATTCTCCTGGCATATATTATATGGCAGCTTGACGCCACCCCAGAAGGTGTTTTCTTGCTTTTCTCACCCCTTAGAAAAAGCAAAAATAGTGCAAATGAAAAACCGAACACAACCGAATCGATTTACTTGTTATTTTACCACGAACCAAACCAAACAGAGAGCCGAAAATCAACCAATTCCTAGAAACCGAAACCGAACCAAACCGACCCCACCCTGTATGTAAATGTATTATGTATATGTATATATGTATATATGTATATATGTATATATGTATATATGTATATATATGTATATGTATATATGTAAATGTATTATGTATATTTATGTATATATATATGTAAATATGTATGTGTATATATATATATATGTAAATATGTATGTATATATATATATATGAGTGTATGTATATGTAAAGGTATATTAATATGTAAAGGTATATATATATGTGTATGTGCATATGTGTGTATGTATGTGTGTGTATGTATGTATGTATGTATGTATGTATGTATGTATGTATGTATGTATGTATGTATGTATGTATGTATATATGTATAAATGTATATATGTATATATATGTATCTATGTATCTATGTATCTATGTATCTATGTATCTATGTATATATGTATATGTATTATGTATATGTATGTATATATATATATGTAAATATGTATATGTATATATATATATGAGTGTATGTATATGTAAAGGTATATTAATATGTAAAGGTATAAATATGTGTATGTGTATATGTGTGTATGTGTAAATGTATAAATGTATGTATGTATGTATGTATGTATGCATGTATGTATATGGGGTGTATGCGAGTTATAAAACTTTTACTGCAAATACTTTTATAACCAACTTGGTAAATGTTGGTTGGAGATTCTCCTCCGGAAAATCCCCCAACTATAGTTCGATCCATGCGGGACATCTGGCTGAAATTGGCTGTTTTTGGGGTGCCTCCCCATGTAACCATCATTGATGACGCCAGCTGCTGAAAAAAACCGGCCTTTCTGTGCTTACATCACATGTGAAATTCCCATGTGTGCCATCCAAATCCGACTACCCCGTGGAACTTTACGAGTTGGACCGGAAGTATCCCCCGGCCTAGAACCGTAGATGGTGCGCAGGTACGACAGCAGCGCAATCCTTGGCCCGGATGGCGAGTGCAGCTATAACTATGGGATTTTGACCTCCATGAGATGGATAAACCCTACAACCATGGGTATAATAAAAACTGATATAAGCCACTTATTAGTGGAATTGCGCCCCCAAGAGGTTCTAATCAAACATGGTCATGCATTTTTTGGAATGTTATGGAAACTTTGATTCTTTTAGATATGGTTGGGATTGGTTGGGTAATGTTAGGTAGAGGAATCATCTGTAAATAGGAAATAACTATTCATAATCATCTGTAACCAAGCAATATAGAATAATAACTATTCATAATAACAATCTATAGTCTATAATCCATTCACAATCCATTCATAATCCATTAACAATCCATAAATCCACGAAAAATCCATTGATCTTCGCCACGAAAAATATGTTTCTCTTCCCAATCGATCGCCAAGTCGCAGCATCCCAACACCCAAAGAGACGAAGGCCTCGCCGGCGTCTTCCAAAACTCTTCCCGTTGTGAGTCAACGAAGAAAATCAACGCCGTTGGAAAGGGAATAGAAATGAATAGAATATTGATGAAAAGTATTCTTCATTTCTATTCATTTCTATGTTTTAAGGATCAGAAAATGGGATAAAATCGGGGAATTTTTATGAGATAAGTTCATGGTTGGTTCATTTTGCTAAATCTCCACTGGGATGATGTAAAATGACCATCGTCAGGTCTCCAATGATGAAATGATTCGATGTTCCAAATTCGTTCAGGTTGAATTTACTGCCGGGGAAAAAACATGAATCATATTCTGGTTAATAATGGTTAATATTAATGGTTATGATATGGTTGTGATATGGTTAATGATGGTTAATCATATTCTGGTTGGTGGTTTTTCGCCTACCCCTCTGAAAAAATGATGGAGTGAAAGTCAGTTGGGAAGGATGACATCCCATATAATGTGGAAAATAAAAACATGTTTGAAACCACCAACCAGTATTGGTATCATGTGTATCAACATGTCATACGAAAAGATCCAATCATATTACCCTCTGGTTATTTAACAGTTCGCCATGGAAGCCATGGCCCATAGAAATAGATGGTTTACCTATTAAAAATTGTGATTTTCCATGGCTATGTTAAATAATCAAATGGTAATATCTGTACTGGGTAAATCCCGATGGGACAATAGTTGCAAGAACACTCCAGAACGGTGGACGAAGGGACAGCCGAGATGAGCAAATTGGAAACAGCGAGGATCGCAGGGCAGGACTTGGGGACAGTGCTAGGCATCATCCCAAAGCGCCCTAGGGTACACTGGCGAGCCACACAGCAGGATGTTTTTTTTCGGGATGCTCATGCACACCGAAACGAATGGTTTTTGGATGTTTCGGAAGATGATGTTCTTTTCGGATAAGGTGATTCAATAATGGCACTTTCAGGTACCCAACGATCAACACGGTCACGTATTCTTTTCATTATGTCATGTCACAGCGAAAATACCACAACCAATAATTAATGGATACCCTGCAAAGATGTTTTTTTTCTAAGTGGTTGGGTTCATAAACATATAAGTTCGTCTCCTCAATGTATCATATATAATATATCCATACCATATTTTTGATACCTTTTCCCGACATCCAAATGTTGGATTTGCCCGAAATTCCAAAAAAAAATACACAACGATTTTGCCGCTCCTGCGCCCCGCCTGAACAAGGCTTGGATCGATCTGGCGGTTGTCCAAATTGCCCTCCTCGTCTGGCAACACGCCGTAGATCCAGAAGCGAAACGTCCTGGACCCATTGGACCCACAGGACCCATGGAAAATGACCCCAGTCGGCACCCTGGCTTTCAATATGTTTCAGTACTAAAATGTTCTAAGTTGGATACGGGAGTACCCCCATGACTTCAGAAACCTAGAAACCTGTGACATTGGTGACACGATTGGGTTCAAGAAATCCGGTTGGCATTTTTGCGGGAATCCTCTGTGCGCCCTATCTATCATCCTTCACAAACATGAAATATATAATGTTCCTAACAAAATGTGGTGACACTGTGATTTTTCCATCTGATTTTTGAGCGGAATACAATCATTACAAAATCAGATGTTACACCCATTTTGAAAGGATTGCCCCAGCTGTTATCGATGCCATGCCTAGGCTGAGTGTACTCAACCATTGTGAGGTGGCAACAACGAATATATGTTTATTATAAAAGTAAAACCAAAAATTGATCACATGTTCCCAATTCCATAAGTCCAGGTAACCGATAGAAATGGTGGTCGTAAATGGTCAATTTCCCATCTCAACCGGATTTTGTTCGATCAAAAATCAAAATTCCCATCTACAGATTACACTATGGTTGCCCAGATTTCAGATAGTTTAGCTATTCAAACCAATGATTTTTCCGATGTTTCCAATGTTTCTTCGCATTTTTCATCCATTTGTTGGGGTAAAACCCATATTTGGTGGCTACATCCCTATTTTTGATAGTTATATACTGCGTACATATGTATATATCTGGGTAAATCAGAATATTTCACTAACCTGAATAGTTCGGCCATTTGGGGATGATTTCCCTTATTAACCATGATTCCAGTGAGGGAGAACAGTGAGGTCGTTATAATTTACCCATATGGTGAAAATCCCTATTTTTGATGGTTAAATCTGGCGAAATCCCCATGAAAAAACACCAATCCCACAGCGGGCGCACTGCACCACCAGGAAGGACAACGTCAGGGCCATGACGTCGTCTTCCGTCTCCTGCCAACTTCATCGCTAGAGACCCAAAAAAACGAAGGAGTACAATATTTGTTTGATATTGTTTGATTGAAATTTTATTATTAATATTTCAATAAGTAGTACAATAGTAGTACAATTTTGTTCTTTTCACTGATATTTTTTTTGCTATTGTTCACTAATTAGTACAACAAATAGAACAATTTGTTTTTGGTATTGTTCGCTCTTTATTTATGGCCAATAAATCAAAACTAGAAACTGAAACTAGAACAATAAAAACATATAGATCGAAACTTAGAGTTTAAATATATATATATATATTCTCAAAAGAAAACGAAAAATTGTTGAGGATGATGATGATAATGATGGGAACACAGTGTTTGGGGAACAAAAGAATCATAGAGTCATAGAGCACTAAAACTAGAACAATAAAAAGTTTGAGGATCACAGACATAGAAGTATTCAGAATATTATAATAGAAAAGTACTATGCATGGTTTGAAAAATGTATGTTTTTACAGTATAGCTCTTATATATGCTTCTAAAGTAAGCTTCCACCGATGAAACGGAGCAGCTTCCAAAGTAAGCCGCCTCTTGGTCGGTGAGCACGGAAAGCTCGGGGGTTTTGCCTGCAGCCCTCATCTCCAACTGTTTGGCTTCCAGTTGCAACTGTGCTATTCGCCGTCGTTTCTCTGCAGACCGAAGCTCTTCGTCCGAATTCTGCGGACGTAGCTCTCGGCGAGGAGGTCCGGCAAAAGGGGCACCAGAAGCATTCGGCGGATTTCGCCAGTCACGTCGCTTCTCAGTGCATGACACATCCCTTCCCAACCGCCAGCTGGATGATCTTTCTTGTGTGCGTTGCTTCTGCATGAGACATCGGCGCCAGTAGTTTGAAGGGTGCTCTTAAATGCCGGCAATGAGATCAATCTAAATCGTATACGGTCTGCCGCCGCTAGAACGTGAGGTCACGGGCCATGCCTGTCGATGTTGGTGATGCGCAACTGCAAAAAATTGCGTTCCGGCCGTTAAGTAGAAACATTTTTCCAGAAAACCATGAAAAAAGCATTTGGTTCCTTACATAGGTTGCTTTCGGTGGGTTCACAAAGTCGCAGGAGACAACCTTAAAGTAAACCAAAGAAAGGGATGCAGCTTGAAGCATGGCGGCGCGCCCACCAAGGATCAAACATCATGTTGCACCATCAGCCCGCCACATCCTCAAAGCAGCACGCAACATGACAGCACAGTTCACAAAGGAGATCTTGCCAAGAGATCTCTTATAGATATCTTGTCCAGAGGTCTTGCCAAGAGGCCTCTTATGGAGATCTGTACAGAGAGTGCTCTTATAGAGATCTTGTACAGAGATCTTGCCAGGAGACCTCTTTTGGTGATCTTGTACAGAGACCTGGTGAAGAGAGCAGAGGTCTTGCTCGGAGATCATTTTTAGATAGCTTGAACAGAGATCTTACTTTGAAGTCCCTTACAAAGATCTTCTATGGAGATCTCCTATAGACACCTTGTACAGATACCCTTACACAGGGATCTTGCACAGCAGCTTCTACAGAGAACCTGTCAAGGAGATCTTGCGCACAATCTTCTACAGAGATCTTCACAAAGGGAACTTGCAGAATTTTACCTGGTATCTCTTCTTTTCACTACTAGGGTCGCTCTTGTCCTGCTAGCTTGCAGCCACTGATAATATTAGGTTCTTCCACCTTTCCCTTTAGAATCCTAAATGCACACTGTTTGGGGTCTCTTGCCGGGATAATTTGTTTAAGTGATATGTTTCACCACCCAACTAGTTACAGGAGTTATGACTCGTTGCGTGGCCATAACTGGACCCAACTGGTGTCCTCGGTAGCCTCGTCCCAGGCTTCTTCCATCTTGTCCTACGTTGAAAAATGGGAGAGTTTGATCGCCAAAACCAGCCGTAAATGGAGGTTTCAACCGTTTCAGCAATAGGGATTCAGATGGATATTCAGATGGATATTCAGATGGATATAATGGGAGAATAAGTGAATGTCATCTATGGAAAATGAAACCTCCCTGTTGGCAAGTGGAGACCCAGCTAGGGCAGTAGGGCAATTAGGGTCTATTAGTCCAGCTAGAACTGGCGTTAGAAATACCAACTTACGAACTATACTACTTGATGGCCCATCAAGTAGTATAGTTCGTAAGTTGGTATTTCTAACCATCATTTCGAACCATCTATTCCAGTAATCTTTTCCAACCAGTAAACACCATTCGGATGGAAAACACCCTGGCTGATACTTGATGGGGGTCCGAGGATGAAGGGATGGAAAAACCAGCAGAAAATTGCGCAGCGGCTTTGCTGTCAAAAAAAAGGGATTAAATGTTAGAAATGATGGACTCAACCATCAAGAATTGCAGTTTCATCATGAGGGGGACTGCACAATAAGAACAATGAAGCCAAAGATTGTATGGGAATAGTTCGTGGGAAAAAAATGCATATATGTAGATGTGTATATACATAGCCAACACTGCGATATCACACATAGCAACCTGATGTTCGATGTTCAAGTTCCCGGGGATCCTTCTATATTTCTTCCATTCAACATCACCCTTTTCAAGGGGGCTTTAACTCAGCAATCCAGCACTGAAAAGTATCTGTATCACCACAATTCAAGTAGGTCTATTCAAATTGTGGTGGTGATACAGATAATTTTCAGTGCTTGAAGTAGTGTATCACCATGTATCACCATGTATCAAGTATCTGCATTCAGGGTGATATATGGAGATTTCCGATTTTTTTCATAGGGGTACCCCCAGTCATCCAGTCGTGATGACGTGATGGTTTTTTGTTGGTCGCCTTGACGCCATCATCTGCCAGGGAGACCCATTCGCGGACCATGTCCTGCCAGGGAGATCATGGCGGCCCAAGCCCCGGGTGAAATGTGGGTTGCCTTATGTTACCCCATGCAAATGTTTCATTCAATCAATGAGAATAAAAAAGGATCCTAAAATAGAGGTACGTTAGTACCATACAAGACCATATTTTGTGGGGATATTTCCTGAAATTCAGGCTAAAAAATAGGCCTTACATATGGTAGGTACCTCGGATTTAGGTTCCTGAAATTGCCATTGATTCAAGATATTTGAGCCCAATTTTGAGCTATTTGAGGTGACCTTTTCTGACAAGTTCAAGATGTTTTCAAGTATTCCATACTATTCCATGGTGGCAACTAGTTCAATCTCAACGCTTAGCCCAGTCATAAACGCACAGAAACCAAAATCGTTATCCCTGTGGCCCTGTGGTTTTCATGGGGGATTTTGAGGTCATGGACGAGAAGGGAATTCCAAATTTTTACAGGATAGGTTGATGATCATTAGTCAAGTTTTTTCATGATGGTCATTTAAAATTATGAACCAATACTGAAATATAGATTCATATTGTGTATACATATATATATATGATTATATATGCAGGATTTCCTTTTGTTCATGGTCAATCTCAATTTTGGCTGGTACCCTCTGGTAATCGTTTACATAACAATGGAAAAACACCATGCTTTTAATGGGTAAATCAACGAACTAATAAGTCACCATTTTCAATAGCTAAGCTATGTTAAGTTACCAGAGGGTCAATGGGTTTTGAACATCCCATGGGAATCAAATAACTAATCGATCAATCGATCACCTTCCATCTTCAGTTTCTCGATAAATCATAGGTAAACTAAACGACAGGTATGGAATATGGAAAAAGTAACTTTACTTAATAGCTTCGTTTCTACATAGATAAAATCCATAATATACCCAAACGATAGGTAAATGGAATACTATGGAATACTTATACCAGCTAGATTACCAGCTAGATTACCAGCTAGATTACCAGCTAGATTACCAGCTAGATTACCAGCTTCATGGTGATTTATAAGCAAGATGAATCTATATGAATCTATAGTTAAACGTTAAACATGAACCAAGAACCAACACAGCCTTCACACCCAAAAGGGATTCTGGATGTTAGAACTGAATTGCAGATTCGCCCGAAACTTTGTCCCCTCCTGTGGCAATTTGATGGGGAAAATATGGGGGTTTTATTGAGAAATATTCTACAGATAATAACCCATGGTACTATACTTGGTACTATCATAAGGATTTTTTCGGGCTATGTTCAGACAGACCCATATTCAGTATAATCATCCTATCGAATTTCCCCCATGGATGAAAGGGAAAGTAAAAAGAAGATGATTGACAAAGCCAAGCTGATTTTAGCGGCTTTCAAAGTTGTGATTACATAATCATATAGCTGCGAACAGAGAATATCTGAGAATACAACAGTCAATCGAGGCTTGGTATTGAAACTGGAAACTTATCACTGAGTTACCAACAACCAGAAGGGAATGGATGTTGCAACCCGAATTTTCATGTTTTGCAGCTCGCATTTGAAACCCCAACATCTCTGTGACAAAGGCGAGTTGTGCCGCAGATTCCCGGTGGGAACCACGGCCAAGTGGGGCCCTTGAATTGACCATGCCTGAAAGTCATTTGGCGCTGGTTTGAAAGTCATTTGGCGCTGGTTTCCAATGTAACATGCATCGTTTGCCTTCACTCCCCACCAGATTCCTTGCGATTTTGGGTGTCTCGGGCTCTTATGATATGCCCTGCAAAAGAAAAATCAGATAGATATCTTCCATGTCACGTACGTTGGCCAAAAACTGCCATTGATTCTCACCTGTGTTGAATTCAGCCGCATGACCCGCGCAGTCCGTCACGCGGAACAAGGCCCAGAGAGAAAAGAACCTGGGAGACTCAAATGCTACGTGCTTGAGCAAGTGTCTAAATCTACGGAAGAAATGGATGGGTGTGTTTGGAAATAGTTTCTCTGGGAGGATTGGTTGAAGCGAAAAAGAGAAACATCTTAAGAATCTTAACTAGAAACCCTGGTTTTTTGACCACCAAATATCGAAGTTCGAGGTCACCCTACCACCGATTTCTTCCCCTAGGAGCTTATTAAGCCCCCATTCTTTGGGGAGTTACCTTTGGGGGGCACCGATTTCAGTACCTCTATGATATTAGATCTACCATCTGGTAATTTGTTACATAGCTATTGAAAATTGCCATTGAAATAGTTGATTTACCCACTCATAGCATGGTGATTTTGTACAGCTATGTAAAAACCAGAGGGTACAGGATGGGTCAATACGCCGACTACCTGCCGAAACGGGAATCCAGCGCCCGCCAAAACAACTGGCCAAAACACATTTTTTTGCGGATTGATGCTGGTTGTTTCCTAGGGAGAACCACTCCGAATGATATTCCACATCTTGAAAAGGGTAAAAAAAAACATATCCTTGAAATCAAGTTTGCCCAGTCTATTTTTGGGTTCTCCACGAATGGTTGTCCAATTTCTCTACCAGCCACTCATCTGTTATGCCAAATCTCTACTTTCACAACATCAGGGGAAAACCGAACACCTAGCTGCTGTTTGACCCTCATGAGATCGCCCCATATCCCCATGAAATCCCTATCTGGTTGGTGGCTTTAACCATCTTTAAAAATGACGGAGTTCGTCAATTGGGATGATCAAAGTATTCCCAATATGATGGGAAAGTCATAAAATTCCATGGTTCCCAACCACCAACCAGTCCATAATCATCTATCATCATCTATAATCATCTACAACCATGGTTCCCAGCCACCAACCAGTGATTATTAACCATGATTAATCATGATTAACCATCATTACCCCATGAATTAAGCCATCCTATCCCCATGAAATCCCTATGCTAAGCTCGCCACGCCATGGGAAGGATCAACACTGAGCCACCAAGATGGGCCTGGAGCTGCGACCTAAGACGAGCGCCAGCCACGGCCAACTCGAAATGGCCGCTGCGAAGCTTCTGTCATAATATATATATATATATGTGTATATATATATATACATATATATGTATAGACAGAGATAGAGATAGATATAGAAATAGAAATAGATATAGATATAGAGAGAGAGATTATATATATATATATTTATAGACTATACATAGAGATAATATATATATATGAGATACTGTGTGTACATATATATATATATTATACATATGTAACATGTACATCATGGTGAATCTCAAATACCTGTCAAAAATCTATTTTTTGGCTGGTTAGTACATGTTGCCATTGATGGCAACAGATTAAAGCACTAAAGTATCTAACCAAAGTTGACCCAGATATTATGTCTATAATTTATAATTATATACGTATATATATATATATACATCATATGATATCAGAAACATATGTATATGAGATTATATGCAGTGATTATATAATTATATATGATATGTGGTTGTTCTTAATCAACACCAGGTCTGAAAGTATCAAAACAAACCAAAACAGATAGGAAAGGTGTTTCAAGATGTTAAGGTGTGCAACTCGTGCTTTTATTTGGGGAGGTATTATAGGAAAGACTAATCCCTAGTTTTTATGATATAATTGTCACTACTTTCATCTAGCTTTCAATAATCCACACATAGACTTCACTAGAGTCACCAGGGATATTTCATCAAAACCGCACCATCAGAACCAGGGATATCCAGAACTGAAGCCGGAGAGGTCGGCTTCAAACGGCATCCTTTGCCATGATTCAAAGAGTGTTTGTTATCTTTTTGACGGAAAGCAGGTATTTTTGTTTACCCCTTAAATTCATTGAAATTCATTGGGTTTTCCTGCAGGGTTTTCCTGTGGAAACCACTGGGAGAAAAAATCTGGCCATCAGCTGGATTAGGTCATGACTAGGTTACAACTGAGGTTAGGTCGTTACCCCAACATCTAACGCTTCCGGTGATGAAAACTAGCTGCAAAGCTGCTACCTGCACTATCTGCGCACCCACTTCCAGCCATTTATGTGTCACACCAAGCAGAGATCGAAGCAAAACCAGTGATATGGCCTGCGACGGTTCGACATAGTTTCGCAGTTGTGACTCTGACCCAAATTGAAAGACACAAGATTCATGGGTGCTGCTCCAGCAGCACGACTTGGAAAGTTCTTTGAAAAACTATGGAAAACTCGAAGTGCTTGGTGCGCCAAAACAAGTTAGTTTCATCTATGAGTACCATATTTTTAGCTTGAGTCACCATATTTTAGTACCATATATTGGGCTTTCATCTATCTCTGAGTCAAAAATATGGTACCCTTCCGTTCACAACAGCTACAAGCTGTGGACGTTCATCCTCCTGTCCTTGACACTGAAATGGTGGACTTTGAAACGTGGACTTTGCAGCAACTTCCCAATGGAAATCAAAAAGCTTGCGATCCCAGTTTTTGATTGGCTCAATCCGGATTCTTGCTTATATAGTTGCATTATGTGTATAAAATCATATATATATGTAAATATATATATATTTATTTATTGTATGTATATGTATATGTAATATATATATATATGTAATATATATATATACTGTATGTATAATATATATATACTGTATATAATATATATCTACTGTATATATATAATGTATATATATAGTATATATACTGTATATATATAGTATATTTATACTGTATATATATATATACATGATTAATATATATATATATACATGATTAATATATATATATATATATACATACATATATATATATATTATACATAATATATATATATATGTATGTATCACATGTTACGATCTGTATAGCACGTCCCGTTCGGGAATTCCAAATGGTTCCAACCCAAAGGATCGGGGACGTCGCTGGGATGTCGTAATCTACTAGGGATCTCGGGGTTATATCATGAGATTCCAGGGTAGCATCCGGGATCTCGCCAGCAGATCCCAAGCACGGCCAGTATCTTGGCTCAAGAAAATGGCTGTGCATTCACAAGGTTCCTAGGTGAATGTGGTCGGGATGCCCAGATATGTTAACCGAGAAAGGTGGTGGTTAAATAGGGGTAACGTTTAATTGATACAATTCTCTTTTAATCCCTGGCTGACCGGTTGATTCCTTCTTTTTACCTGTCCAAGCGGTCTAGATGAATGTGCAAAAGCGCCAAATAGCGCAGCAACACACGCTCTGACACAGTAGATCTATGGCAAACTCGTGCAATCCGGGATATCCTTCCAACAAAATCTTCGCCAGAAAATAGGGCAGCTGCCCTGGGGTTGATTTTCTCCTTCTCGACCTTCAATGCGCAATGGAATAGATGGTGGTGCTTCGGTAGTAGCAGCCACAAATTTTTGCCAACTGCTTGTCGCCCAACCAAAGCTCGCGACCTTTTGTTCAGCAAAGCAAAGGTCTGTAGGTGCATCAGCGTCAAATCAAAAAACCTTTCCGCTTCCAAGTCTGTCATGATCAAGTCGGCACTGTCCATCAACTCCAATGAAAGAGAGTAGCTTTTCAGACAGGTTGCAACCAGCTGATCCATCTCAGTGGCCCCATCGCGCTGTGCATGTTGAACTGCCCGCTCTGCCACCCACATGGCAATCGCTTTGGATGGAGCTGCTTTGCAAGACAGGGAAGCATAATTTTGCCGACCCTTTCTAGACAACCTTGCGCATGTAAAGCGTGGTTGTGAAACACTGAGACCCAATTTTTTTTTCCAGGCAAGAAAATCTTTGTGAGCCAGCTGTAAGGAATACTGAAGCGCATCAGGGTATGTTCCAGAGGTTTGGAAAGGATTCCAAAAACCAGACTCAGCAAGGTACACAATACCAGATCCATTTGAAACTTTTCCAGTTCCAAGAAGTTGCCCATGCATGCTGTCATGGACTACGCGGTCTGGACCAATGCCAAGCGAAGTAAAGACAACAGAAGGCGAAGCACTGAACCTGCCCAAGTCTGGCGAACTTCCAACATGACTAGCTGTTGGCCTGAAATCTGCTATTGTCATCGAAGGATCATCGTGATCTTTCACGGCCCCACAAAGAGAACAGCAATCATTGGCAGAAAAATTGAAAATCCCATATTGGTCGCGGATCCATTTGAGATCACCTTGGACATTGCTGAAAATGAATGCCCACCCTGTAGAGGACCATTCTTGTATTTCCTCAGGATCGACCATGGATCGAATACGCTCTGTCACTGCTACCATGATATCTTCATGGGTGTATTCAGTGCTGCAATGCTCAGAATATACGCAAATTGGAAAATACCGCGTCAGTGACTTGTTGTTGAAAGCGAAGTCTGATGTCCAGCCGATGATTGAGACAGTGCCAATTTCACTGTTTTTGTAACATTGCACATCGTCACCATACAAGCTGAAAGGAATCAACCGGTCAAGCCGCGGGTAGTGTTTCATGGGATGGGTACTGAACCATGAATCGTTTTGGGAGCAATGGCCCCAATACTTTGCAGCATCAACTTTGCCCATCATGCAATGTTGGAAAACATTTTCACCACGTTTGTAGAGTGCAGTGGCAAGATCATCAGGAAATAGTACTGGTACGCTTTGCCACTCAATGCTGGCGGTTTTGTGATTGTACATCCTGAAAGGGTTTGTCAACAACACCCCACACTAATTTAATGAATCTAATATTTGTCGAAACACTGTGTATTTCTCCAATTTCTGAGAGAGAGAGAGACAGATATATATATATAATACATAAAATTATATAACACATTTTTTGCATGAACCATTGTCCTTGCCCGCACGGTTGATAGCTTAGCGCCCAGGCGACGGCTAAATGATCTCAACAGTGTATGGAAATCTCGTTCAATGTTTGCCTTATGACGGCCTTCAGTTCCAAGATTCGCTATTTTGGAAACCATATCATCAGCGTCAACATGCCCACCTTTTTTCAAGCACCACTTGACTGCAGAAGAAGCTGTTGCTTGCACCTGCAGGGAAAGGATGAAAACATTTTGTTATGAGACTATGAGAGTGTGTTTGAACATCTATATTTATAATATACATGTGCATACATTTTTTCTTCCCATATGCATTCTATTGATAATAGCATGATTTATTGGGTATAAATGGGAGTCCCTTATCTGATGGTGAGGTCGTGTTTTCCCTTGGGCCCAACGTGATTTTAAAATTCCAAACGTGGATCCATATAGCATTTGATGACAGTGATGCCCTATCATCATCAAAAGAACCATAAAAAATAGTGATGGTGGATGTAGGTCAAGCACCTTGGCACCACTCGATGCGCCGGATGCAAAATTGTCCACTAGTAGTTCAGAAAATTCTGGCGGCTCAACCTTTGACCTCGCCCGAGCCCTCCCAGCCAAGACATGTGGGGGCTCGTATGGCAGCAGCTGCTCAGGCTGAGATGGCAATGGTCGCTGCTCCTGAAGTTGGATTTGCAGGCCACCCTTGGGGAAGGAAACAAATCAAATCGAAACTCCCACCTAGTACAAATAGACACTTGGTACCCAAGCTGTTCCACAAGGTTGGGCTCCTTGTTTTGTGAAGCCCTCAGGTGAAAGCCATGTCCTGCATGGGAAAATGTTGGCATTGTAAAAATGGCCATAGTTTCAAATGTTGTTCCTTCTGCATGTGGATGCATAGATTGCATACATTGCGTGGCTTAGAGATTGAAAATTCAAACGCACACTGCGCACACAGACATTCTATTTTTTGGCCATGTTCTGAAAGCTTCAAACACACGTGTGTCGCTCTTGCTTCTGTAACATCCATCTATAGGATGCGAAAGGGATGCATGTTCTGCACGCACCATTCCCCAGCAGCCTTTAAAAGGCTAACTCAGCTAACCCCATATGATCTCATTGGACCAAGTTTTCAGCAAAACTCGATCATGCTCCAACATCCATTTCACACTGTGGACTTGCCACGCACACGGCGTGCAGGAGTGCCATCGCCCGCAGCCTCATCAGGGCAGAGCTTGGGAGAGACGGCATCTGGGTATATCTGAATGTGTTTCTTTGTTTATAAAGGGAAACAATTTGGTGGTGTTACTAGAGGGCACTATACCCAATGCCATAAAAGTTTGGGAATGGTGAAAATCCCACCCATCCCAAACTCAAAACTTTTAGTGATTCGGGGAATGATTTATTTTTGGGTTTACGACATTGCATATCAATAGGTCAAACTAAATCCAAGATACCACAATATATATATATTTATTTATTTACCCGGTCATTAATAATGATCATATATATTGGTACGTAGCTACCCGCGGGTTTGCACAAACAAGTGTGATTGACAGTACGTTGTCAAAAGAGAAAATGTGGAGATCAAAGATGACATGAAGGGGACAAGTCATAGGATAAATCAACCCGTAAAACCCGTCATTCTAAACATTACCATTTGGGGGTCCCTTTTTACATCAAATATTTCATTGGCTAAGATGATACTATGGTAATGCATAAATCTAATCAATGTTTAAACCCAATACGAGGGCCTGAGTTGCACCATCGCCCTTGCCCTTGGTCACCGGTTTTTTGGTAACTTTGCTGGCAGTGGCATTGTCCTCCTTAAACATGGTCATTCGCTGCTGCGCCAACGTGTTAGCAGCATTCAGGGCCGTGACATCCACCATGGTAGGGTCCTGTAACAATCGACTACTGGTAATGGATCTTGAGACATGGTTGCTATAAATCTGGGGTCATAAAGACTCATGGAACTTGGAAGGGTCTAAAAAGCTAGGGTTATCAAAATTGATGATAGGATTCGAAATGGTTTTTCAAGTAACTTGGAAAGGTTTTGAAATTATCAATGAAAAACTTCTATGACCCAAATGGTTTTTGAAATACCATGAAAAGGACTTTGAGAGTGTCAATCGAAAACGTATTTTCATGTATAGCTTGGATTGTTTCTATATGCGTATAGCTGATACATATGGTTGCATGAAGGGCATTGACTATTGAAATGCAAATATGAGTTCTTTTGAACACTGCCCCTACCATGATATTTTATGTTTTTTGAAGCTTTATTTTATTATAAACTATTTTGCACATCTATAGATATATCTATATATATATGCCTATACATATATATTATGTATATCAATATGCGCAATGTATATCTATATCTTCCCCGCATTGGATTCTTGATGCCACCACAGCCATCCCTAAGCCAACCAAGGTTTGGGATTTTACTGGGGCTGGCAATCTTTTCACTGGCCACTGCTATCCTGCCGGAACCCCCAGATTTTCCTGGGCGAGGTAGCCAGACAACTGGAAGTAGGACTTCTCAAGCTCATCCGCATGGGCAGACATCGATTTGCCTGGGTCACAACAATTATATATAACGCTTTTGATCGGGTAAAAGAAATCCATTGCTTTTTATCATCATGGCATATGATTATATGATTGGGCCAAAGTACTCAGGGCCTCCTGGTGCTTAACACCTTGAAGTTTGACTGGCCACATCTTTGCACTTTGCAGGTCGGTAGTAAGCTTGGATAGCAACCACACAGTGGCTGGGATAGGTTCCTCAGGCATTTCATTGGTCCTTGGTTGACAAAACGTACTGATGGGGCGTTGATATTGAGGGTTTGCCACAGAACAACACAGCGCCTATCTTGATGGAACCACCTATAACATAATTATGGGGATAAAAGGCAAACAACGCATATGATCATATTTGTGCCATGGTCAAATCCTGTATGCCCATATTGGTGGATGGTGGATGTTCTAACCAAGTTTTTTAAGCACAAGTATTACATGCAGTATGTTTGACCATGGCACATAGTATAATTCATCTCGAATCAAGATTCTTCCTTCGCTTGTTACCCACATCTTCTCCATCACCCTTCCCGGCATTTCCGCCGCCCTTCCCGCTGCCCTTCCCACCATTTCCGTTGCCCTTATGGGCTCCCTTGCTATTTTTCGCACCCGAGACTGTGCAACCAGAGCCCTGGCCACCATGTTCACCATCATTTGACGATCCTGGGCGGCCAACATTGTTACGGGGATCTGCCTGAAGCACCCGTGGGGCATTCGTGGTGTTGTGAAGCAAGTTCTGGGACAGGTCGGCGCTGCCAATCTCAATGGCTGCCTGTCAATCAAAAACACTGTTTGCATAAGATTTTTTATTGAACATATGTTGAACACAACATTTATTAAGAAGGTTTAGCCACACACCCAGTACAATAATCTGCAAATCCATTCTCCCTATAACATTATAATGTGCCAGGGTTTTTGCAAAAAATTGCATATTGGGGACCATTTAGGGTGCATTTAATATTATGCATGGGGATGGATTATTGAAAGTTAAAGGTACCCCACCTCACTTCCCAAGTCCAGAGCCACATCTGCCGAAATCTCTGTGCGTTCCTCCACTTCATCAGCGTGCAAACGTGAAAGGTCAACCATGACATAGTACAGGGTTGCTGACTCCTCCTCTGGACAGTCCGGATGGGCCCTGTACTCCCCCATCTGAATCTTTTGGTCGATGATGGAGTCAACCGCTGCAGCATTGTTCCCATGAAGGAGCAAGAGCTGGGCCCTGGTACGCCAGCCTAAGTCCAAAGAATCCATGACATAGAAGAATTTGGATAAGTGTCTATACAAGGTAAAATTTTGTATCAGAATTGTGGCCCGAAAAAATATACATATATCCATATGCAGTATATTATATATATATATACATATACACTTGTTAAGTGTTCACCGCCCCCCTTAAGAGGCCGCAATTTTGAGACAACATGTTTTGTTGCCAGCTGCATGTGTTCTGAGGTTTTAACCATACTGGGTTTGCCCCGTGGTCCTTTCAGCCCGGCTCCTGGAGTGGTGGATTCGAAGCCTGGGATCACGATGGAATTATCGGCCGGGAGTAAACCTTTTTTTTTTATGCTGACACACTTGTGATATATAGGGTATGTGGTATGTGGTGGAGAAACCAAATTGTAAGCAAGTAGCTGGCCCCAATTCTTCCCAGACTTCAGAAATGCAGTGAATAAGGCATTCTTCGCATTCCTGCTCTTGCTTTGAACCGCATGTTTCCAAGCATCCAAGATGTCCGCTGGTACTCCAAATTCAGCTTGGGGATCATCAGACTGAAGTTGCCTGGGCAGAATGAGGCAGAAGGATAATTGTGTATATATCATGATTCCTGATTTTTGGGGCCATATCTACAAACCAGGGAGGAAACATAAATTTATATGTCGATTTGCACATGCAAATACACATATCATATATATATATATAGACAAAATGCACTATAGAAGGGAATATATAGTACATATAGGCATATGTTGGTTTAATATATATATATATTATATTCTATACTATACTATATGCACATTGAAAGATCCATCAAAAGGGAAACCCAAACCCGGTGTTTGTTTTGGTATGACCATTGGCCTCTTCATCTGGGCGTAGTGTGCTTGCCTTTCTTTGTAGCCGCCAAAAGTCACTGGAGTTGCCTTAGCTCAAAAGCTGATGATTCCAACACTGTCTTTGGCGTTGTCAAGCATACAGTGATGGTATACAGGTATATGATTTTATCCAAAGTACCCTTCCCTCAACTCGAACATCCAGCCCAGAAGTGGTAGTAGATTTGGCATCCCTGGTTGGAGGGGCCTTTGGGGCAGCAGCTACCTTGGCCTGGGGAGCAACGGCTGCTGCAGGTGCTGGCAAAGGCGCTGCTTTCGGCAGTGGCAAAGCTGGCTGAGGACAGGGCTTGCTCTCTCGCAGCCATATTTCAAAACACACCAGCTCCTCAAACTCATCATTCTCACCAAAAGGGTAATCTTCATCCAAGGCAACATCCTTGAGATATTCATTCATGCGACAGTGTTTCTTGGCACCCATCACACGATTTTTGATCGCATCGTCATCCAGTTTCTCCAACTCAGCGCGAACAATTTCGTCCAAAGGGCGCTTCTCTTCTGTTGCTGCTGGCTCTGCTGGCTCTGCTGATGTTGTCTGATTGCTAACTGCCGTCGTTGCTTCTGGCTGTGCTGGTGCTGTCTGAGGGCTGACCGGTGTCGTTGCTTTTGGCAGTGCTGGTGCTGTCTGGGCGCTGACCGGTGTCGTTTCTTCTGGCTGTGCTGTCTGAGGGCTAACCGGTGCCGTTGCTTTTGGCAGCGCTGGTGCTGTCTGAGAGGTGCCTGGTGCCGTTGCTTTTGGCAGTGCTGGTACTGTCTGAGAGGTGACAGGTGCCGTTGCTTTTGGCAGTGCTGGTGCTGTCTGAGGGCTGACCGTCGTCGTTGCTCCTGGCTGTGCTGGTGCTGTCTGAGAGGTGACCGGCGGTGCCGTTGCTTTTGGCAGTGCTGGTACTGTCTGAGAGGTGACAGGTGCCGTTGCTTTTGGCAGTGCTGGTGCTGTCTGAGAGGTGACCGGTCCCGTTGCTTTTGGCAGTGCTGGTGCTGTCTGAGGGCTGACCATCGTCGTTGCTCCTGGCTGTGCTGGTGCTTTTTGAGAGCTGACTTCTGGCTTGGCATGGCACTGCTTCTTCATCTGAACTGAAGTTGATTCAGCTGCTGGCGTCATCACAGGTGTTGCTGCTGAAGCTGCTGCGTGGGCATAAACTCCTTGCTGAGGTGGAGCAGTCTTAGGGGTGGCCATGCTTGGCACGGTTGCAACAGGCTGCTTAGGGATGGCTGCATCCCCATTGGCCTTGGCTGCTGTCAAAGGCTTTGCACATGCTTGTGTCTTCGTCTTTGCTGATGCTGCTGATGCTGCTGCTGCTGCTGTCTGTGCATTCGCGCTTTCCGGTGCAGCTGTCTTCTTGGCAAATTCTTCTTCTAAGTCTTTTTCAACGTCATAGTCTGGGAGTGTGGGTGCAACCTCATCATCGTCATCAAGACACACAAGTGGGACTTCCGCAGAAGTAGAGGGCCCCATGTTCAACTCGGGCAGGAGATGCCTTTCGACCTTTGTGGAAGGCCGTGGGAGCAGGCGAGCTGCCATGCTGGGAACAGGGAGTTCCATCTTTGCATTAGATGGTTTGGGCGGAGGGGGCATAGGCTTCTTGGGCGGAGTTGGTGTGAAAACACCAGCAGTAAGTGCTTTTGCTGGTGGTGGTGTCATCATGCAAGGACTCAGTGGGGACCCCTTGGGTGGTGGCGATGCCCCCTTCACTGCCAATGGTTTGGCCGTCATGGGTACACTTTCACTTCTAGCTTTCTTGAGTGGTTGATCCCCTGGTTTTTCCAGTTCCATTTTCACTGGCGGCACAGCCTTCACCAACGTTCTAGCTGGCGATGGTAGGGCAGCCACCGATGGCTGGGTGTCAGCTTGGGAATCTCCAGCTGGAGTCAGTGTCCTGAGATGTAGAACCAAATAGAAAGGAATTGCACATTAGTGTACTAGCCCGTTGTCGAAAATAATCACCCATCCAACATAAAAATCCATTGTTTCAAAAACACCCACATGTGCATCCCAATGCCAAACAGTATGTTGGATTATATTTCTTGGGGGGTGGAGATTGGGATGTGCAACGCAAACATCATACATCACCGTGAAGGCGGTTGCTAGGCATATACTTTGTCGGTTTCCACGTTTATCCCCATTGATCATACCATATGCACCATTTAAGGCAACATAAAGGCTTGTTTTCGCCATATACTGGACTCACCACTGACCCACCCCCAAATCCATGACAAGCCACTCACAAAGTGAAAGTTGTGACTCATGGACTTGCGTCAGACCCCTTCGGTCCATGCAGTTGTATGGGGACGGTGGCCATGCCTCACAAGACCATGCATGAGTTTGTATGTTTCATCATGCATGCAAAAGGGAATGTCAACATATGGGGCCATCATGAAAACAAAACAACACATGTCTTACGCAGGTGGCTGGCTGAAACCGGCCGGGTGCCTCTGAGAGTTGCGAGTCTGTGGCAGGCAAGGTATCACAGGTGCTAATGCTATCCTTCCCAGGGCTGGCCGGAGTCCAAACATGGAGATGTACGAAATCAAACAATATATATCATTTCACTATTTTGATGCCCAAACTTTTTGATATACAGGTATAAAAACCATTGGAAACTGGCACCGCTATCTGTCCTGGACATCCACAGGCTCTGCAGTGACCGTAGAGGCCGTAGGCATAATGCCGCTGGGCATTGGTAACGCCTTCAGCACAGCATTGCTGTCCCATATCATTTTTTTATAGATGGGCCCCAATACATTGTAAGAAAACACCCATATGGCCTCCCCTGCTCCAGGATGACGTTGAAAAAAATCTTTGATGTACGCTGCCGTGGCTTGGGAATACTTGATCTCCTGGATTTGGAGACTTACGAAATGAAATTCGCAAATATCACCTGTTTTGAATCATATATTTGCACTAAGTCTGAAGCCACACAAGTGGATGCATGGGCTCCTGCTTCATAGTATCCCTTTTCCCAGCCTTCTCCACTTTTTTGTAGTGACCCCCAGTGCACGATCGAACCAAATGGCTTTGGAAAATACTGTTTATTTTTGTGAATTCCTATCCGACGCTATCTGACGCCCCGAGATCTCCAGACCCCTAGCTTTGAGGTCCCCACCAACCGTATCTGACGCCAACCGACGCCAACCGATGCACCCTATCTGACGCTATCTGACGGCCTGGGATCTCCAGACCCCTAGCTTTGAGGTCCCCACCAACCGTATCTGACGCCAACCGACGCCAACTGACGGCATCCACTTGACCCTGAAATTAACTTTTTTTGACCCCCATTTCATCGTCTGGTTGGTCCACAGCTATGTGCCACGAGACCTTTAATTTCTTGTGAAAAGCTAAAAGCATATGTATTGTGCAAATCTAATTGGGACAACATCGCCTGAGGCCAGGTGCAAGCCTACCTCCAACAGTGTGGCTCCCAAATTTCGATGGAGCGGTGGCGCAAGTATTGGGTGAGCCATTCCTCTACTGAATCAAGTTTGGCATCAGCCCAATGATCGGGATCCCAATCGATCAGTTGCAAGTACTCAGGGTTCCTCACGGCATAGGTGTCCCAAGCGAGGGCAACCTTGGTTCGGAAATGGAAATAAACTTTGTTTGTTTGATTGAAATTATGAAATCAATTGCATATACAACACCACTACAGGCATGATATGTTATACGCAATCTAGCAACATGGCGACCGAAGTTTCGGGGATATGTTTGTGTCGCCTTCAGTGTTGATGACCCTTTGTATCGCATCTTCCCAGCTCCATCACGGTATCGAATGGTCGTGTTCGATGGTGCAAACTTGCTTCGATCAAGTTTCCTGCTTCAGTTTGACCAACAGCAGTATATGTAGACTACAGTGGAACCTCAACCTGCAGCAGCGTTTATACATTTGATCATATTATAAGTCGATATATATATATATTATATTATATTATAATATATATATATTATGAATGGTGAGTATATATAAGATTATGTAAGATATGCATAAATAGTATATTACAGTGCTACCAATGGATGAGGAAGTCAAACTTTGGACATGATCAAATTCGAGTAGGAAAGTCCATGGTAGCCCAAACACAAACACAGACACGTGGTTGCCCATCGTTTTAGAGGTATGACTGGTCATGACCCCTGAATCATGTGGGAGCCCTTTAGCTGTTATAACCCAATGTTGGTCACAACTCATGGTGGGTAACAACACCCCTTTACAACATTCCACATGTTGATGTTCCAAACACTTTTTTTTTTGTATACACCCCTGTCCACCATTGTGCAGTCCTAACAAGGTGCTGCACGAAGCCATCATCAGAAAACAACTTAACTGCCTTGGGTGTTGTTGCACCAAACATCCCCAGCCATGTTGTCACTTTGAAGTGTGCTCGGTAGCGAAGGAACTCTTCCAGCCGTGGATAATAGTCGATCTTGGCAGAGGCAGGAGGACCCGTTTGGCATTCCTGATATAGATATGCACATACTATGAACATGTAGATAGAAGCTAGTGGTGAATGTATTTGTGCAAAGTCAGCTTTCTGATTGCTAAGCTAGTGACCAAAGACGAAATGGGATTCTCAATGACCCAGTGCCCACGGTGGTGCATAATCACTGTCAAGAGCAACACTACCTAGTCAAGGGATAGTATGTGCTGGTTTGACGTGTGTCATTTCACCTATCTAGGTGGGTGTATCTGAAAATGAGGTATGTCTTTTTGCCATCAATATATAGTGTATTTGGGACTACCTACTTTCAGATACCCCATGTGCATGCAAACATCTGATCCTGCACAGTTGCCAGGGCGAATCAACCAACCTGTACCGGTGACCCCACACTAATGGATTGTATACATATCATATCAATTATTGGATAGGTGCATTACCTTTCCGGAAGGGTTGGTTGAATCGCAATATTTAAGCCCCCCACGCGAGATAGCATTAAATTGGCTTTCTGCACGCTCGGGAATTGCCTCAACGTACAAATCTCAAATGCCCATTGCGCCAGCAAAACCTAGAAGCTGAAAGGCTGAATGATTTCTTTGCCATTGTCTATGTTTGAAACTTATGATTCTTCAAGAAAGATGCATATATGATAAAATCAAAAACCAAGGCTCTCCCGACCGCATGGATTGTCTCGGGAACGTCCACTCGTCCCTCCTCAAATGGTAACACATGGAACCCAAGACCACAGAACATATTGGCTGATACACCCAGTAGTGAAACACTGATGAACTTGGGTTCCCAATGAACACTGACATTTGTTTGGAAGGAGATTGACCTGTACATTCGTCTTCAAAGCGCGAGACCCAGATTCTGCCAAGCCTCGATTCAGGGCAACCCAGCTGGAACATACCACACCAATGAACGCTAATCCACCAGGAGCTATGTTCATAGCAGCATAGAGGTGTCGGATGAACCCCAAAGGTTCACAGATGTCCTTAGATCCATTCAGCTATCCACCATAGACCCTTCTGATGGGACACAAACGGCATGATGGTGACCATGTTTTTCTCTATATCATGTTGCATGCTATATATATATATAGCATGCAGTATTCGATTCTCGGACCAAACATTTATATGCATAGGAAGTAAAACTACATTGGGGTTAAGCTAAATTCACCATAAGATTCATCACGTTCATCGATGGCGATATCAAGCGAGCAAGTTCGGTATCCACGCGCTTGGAAAGCCCGTGAAATGGCACACTGCCCTGCGAACATGTCCAAGTTCACATATGGTTCGGCCGGCGGTTGAAAAACCTGGGCTGAGAAGAGTATGCATGATGAGTAATGTTGTGCCTGTCACGGTTAACTGTGATTTGTATGATCGATTCATGTATATATATGTAACAATCTGGAACTTTCTGCATAGTTTGAAACTTTCTGGATGATGTGGTGAGGTGGCCAAACCCTCTTCCGTTTGACATGCCAGAATGCTGGCAATTCTTTCATATGTCTGTGATCCTATACCATGTTATGCTGATGGTTTGAACACATTCATCCCTCATCAAATTGGAAATAAACAAAGCCACGCAACCAAGTTCATGAGCTGCATGATCACAAACAGCTTGTAAGGAACGTAGCCCGTACGAATTGGGCCCCCAATGAACCTACCTATAGGCACAAAAGGCTCAAGAGGCTGCTCATCAAGCTCTTTCTCATCCATCTCCAGGGCCTTCCTGCGGCAAGGTGGTGACGCAGTCAGATAGGCAAGATATATCATTTTTGCATTGTATATAAAATATATGCATATGTATATATATATATAAATAAATAAATAAATAATATATTAATATATTATTAAATATATTGCATGTACATAATCAGTATATATAATGCTATAAATGCATATTCTATTTATATAGGAGACCACATTCGGTATAGTATATAAATACCATTTTGTTCACACAACTAAGCCAACGACACTGATTGTTTATGATGTTTTTCAAATATATTGACTTGACTCATAAATAGTTAACATTTCATTGATATATGGGATTATTTTGATTAGATACATCGATATTATATCGTATATATAGTTGTTTGTACAATATTGGAATTGTGTCTTTAACCTTTAGCTGTGCATATACATATATATATATATATATAGATATAAATATTTATAATTTTAAAAAATGATGGGTTCCCACAGCTCATGCCACCAAACTCTTGGGTTCAGGTATCCAATAAGGAAACATCTTGTGACATAGTTTTGCACCTGTAAACATATGTGTGTTTTAAACATGACACCACCTTCCCAGTTCAGAATTGTAATTTTCCTGTTGGTTTGCCACCCCAAGAAAACCAAAACTCTACCCCCGAATAGCATTTTTCCTAGGGTTTTGCTGCGTGTTTTGTGGGTTGTTTTTTTTTTTGGTGGAGTGCCAAACCAACAGGAAAATGGCTGGATCTATGATATTTTATGTTTTTGATTTTGTGGGTCTTTGGTATGTTCCCCATCATTAGCATCTGGGTTTCCCAGTGTAGATGTGGGTCTAGAAGAATACCCGTCAACACCCCCCCTCCTTCGTGGCATACTTGGGACTTGAGGCTGGGATCTTCCACGTCGAGCCAAATGCTATGTTCCTACGATCCGGATGCCACAAGCTCAGCCTGACGGCTTGGAGAAATCGTGCTCAATGCTAAACCAGTACATTGTCATGGTATACACTATATTGTTCATTTTCTACAGATTTTTGCCATCATCCAGCGTACCCCCAACAACAGCTGCTTCTCTTCGAGCGGCTGCAAGAAACCCGGCCATTGGAATTTCAAATTTCAGCACATGACCTGACTCCCGTGCACAAGTGACTATTTAAGCAAGTGGTTGAGTTTGAACACCAAACTGCAATTAGCTATATTGAGGCTGCATGCATGTCTTTTTGTTTTCAAAGAGTTCCCGGGAGTCTGGTCGCTGCCACCAAAGTCATCTATAAGATGATTCGTCAATCATCATTTGCTTTGGCCCTATGCGTGTTGAAAAACACACCTGCACGACATGTAGAGCTAGATCCCTCAGTCCTCTTCCACCGCAGCTGCACCTTTCCCTTTGGAACGTGGTTGCATGCGGAACACACCACATAGGTCATCGACATACCCTAAGTCTCGGAACGTTGCAGCAGCCAGCTTTCCTGCTGCTCTGGCATACTCTTGCCCAAGTGACTTGTTGTGTCGGTATGCCGATGAGTACACATGGTTGGCAGTTATGTGTGCTGGAGGCACTCTGCGCGGTCCATGGTGCATCGGTTGGTCAACCGAAGGTTCAGGTTCATGTGTGGCCCCAGTTTCAGTGCTGCGTCCTTTGCAA
Source organism: Cladocopium goreaui (assembly GCA_947184155.2). NCBI lineage: Eukaryota > Dinophyceae > Suessiales > Symbiodiniaceae > Cladocopium > Cladocopium goreaui. The sequence goes on from CAMXCT020006534.1 coordinate 56,278, forward strand.
GGTCGGGTGTTCAACTTGTCAAACTTTCCAACCCTTTTTTTTCTGGGCTTGCTTGTCTTGCTGGGACTGTCGTGGCTGCCATCCTGTGAAACATTCTTCATAGCTTTCTTTGGCTTTCTGACATGTTTCACCTTGCTGCCTTTTCTTCCTTTGGTCACTGTGCCTTTCTTGCCCTTTTTGCTCCTGACCTTCTTTGACTTAGGATTGCTTCTGTTTGGCTTTCGGCCCCGTGTGCGCCCCACATCAGCACCCTGAGATGCATAGTTGGGCGGGTCCTCTGTGGACGCAAGAATCTGCATGCTTCGCATGAAGTCAGGTTCCCTGTCCATATTCGGGTTGTACTTGCTTCTCATCACATCTTTCAAAGCAGGTTTTTCCTCATCTGAAAGTTGAGTTGGTGGGATATCCTCTTCGCTGAAGCGACCCAAGCGCCTCAAAGTTCCGCGATACGTCTCCGGCTCCTTCACGCTGCAGGGCTCCTGATCACACACACACACATGTTGTTAATCAAAATTTGAGACCGGCAAACATGTGTACATGTATACATATAATGTGTACACACACACATATGTATATACACACATGTATGTATGTATTGTCTCATAGATCCTATTTGGTGAAGAGCTCACAGTTCCACTATATAATTTGTCGAATTCCCAGGCAAACAATTGGTGCTCCTGGTCCCCTGGTGATGATGCTTGAGGAGACACTGATCCAGAATCATGCTGGGAAATGACTGCCATACACCGGCTCATCACACCGTTCGGAACTATGGGGATGTTCTTCTTCATCATGGCCTCATAGACTTCAACATAGCTGTCCTGGCGTGGAGCATGTATAAACATATATATATATATATATATGTATGGCCATGCAGGTGTGAAATAAAATACATATATCGGATTGTCTCAAAATTGTGGGCCCCAGGCTTCAATGTTTTGGATTACCGTTGAGAGTTTCGCCCCCCCAATTCTATTATTGATAGATGTCCGTGTGTCATTCTTATGCAGCACATGTATGTAAGTCAAAGGATGTGATATTCTTTGCAATTTCACACCATGGGGTTGAATTGTCCTTCACCAAGTTGTACAACTCTTTGTTGTCCGGTGGAACCTAGCATAACTTCTGATTGACATATCTTTTGTCAATAGGTAATGATGCATTACATGCGTCGCCTCGCCCCGGCAAAACGACTCCAGGATCTCAGACACTGGTGTGTCACCAATCTTCGCAGGTCCGACCTGGGCTGGCACCGGGACGCACCAACCAATATATAATTCTTGGGAGGGTGCTAAGAGCATGCGTGGATTAAAAGGTAGATCCAATAAAACCCTGGCACGATGGTGCGTTTCATGTTTTTTGACCATTTTGAGATCACAGAGAGGTCTATGATATCAATTATTGTTGTCTTGTGCTGTGGCTGGATTCCAAGACCACTAAGACCCCCCACTGAAAGATCTTCGTCTTGAACAGCTCCAAGAGCTTGAGACTGGCCGCCAACAAAACACATACATTATGGTATAGTGACAAAAACTGCAATCGAGGGTTGATGAAATTATGTTCACTTAAGGTGCCAAGACCACCTCATCAGCAGGGGAAATGTGTTCATCTTCCATCGGCCGTGGTTGTTCCTTAGTATATCGCAGCATGTTCATTTACCCTATAATAAGAAGATTTTTTGTGCTGGACTAGCCATGCAGAAAGTACAGTAAGGGAAAGGCCATTGAGCATTCTACATCTGGCCATGTAAATCCCAATGCCTCAGCTTGTTGGTATGTTGGTATGAGTAGTGCTAACTCCATACATACCACTCGCCCTGAAACACCAGGTTTCTGACGCGGCCAGAATCAGGTTCCTCGCAGTGGTGCGGAGCCTCACGCATGCACACACTTTGCTAACAACAGGGTTGGCTTTTGACTTGTGAAGCTATGCGGTAGCCTACTGGACATGAAGTTGCATTTCACTGCAGACACAAAATAATTAGACCCAGATGCAGGGGTGAAGGTGGTAAATTCAAGCCTGGTCATTATGGTCACCACCGTCACCGCCAAAGAAGTCATCATCCTTGCCAGCATCATTTGATATATATATAATATTATTGGTTCTGTTATGTACATATATACATAAGTTCAATCATAAGTCATAAACGATGCATTGCAAGCATCAAATAAGAGGTCCTCGGCCCATGGTGATCCAAGTGCAATGGTGGATGCACATAGTGACGCATCATCTGGAATCTCCACGACCTGCGAGAAACAACAAGATGCTGCAGCACCTTTCTCTACCCAGGCAGACCCTGCCTCTTCGTCTTTGGAAGCTGCCGGTGGCGCCTCCAGGCGTGGACAGGTTTAGCTGTATATGTATATATATATATGATCGATTGAACATGCTTGTCATGTGCCTCTGGGACGCTGGCACTGGCACCACTGGATCCCACTACATCCATGTCGCCAAGCTTGTCAATATTTTCATGGCCTGGCAAACACGTTTTTATGGGTTTGCCGATGCATGCATGCTGCGGCAAAATGATTAACACATCGTTGTTGTTCCCCATTAATTCCACATTTTTAAAATACAGCATATGAAACAAACAAAAATCTTGATTGCATGCAATCATGTCTGAACGCTCTGGAAGCCTGCATCATGAGAACTCGATGGTTGATCATCGTCCAAGCTCTGGGGAAGACCTCCCAGAATCACTTGTAGTGGCAGTGACTCTCCACTCAAACGCATGTTCTTCCATGTACGTGGATCTATATATATATATATTATATCTCTATATACCGGTATAGAGCTAGCAGATGTGTACATACATGCACACATATAATATATCTATATATGTTCAAGCAGTTTCAATCTTTTGGTGCAGCCATAGCTTTCCATAATAGAAGTATGAGCCAAAGAGGTAGGGCCTGAGTCAGGCTGCTCACTTGCCACCAGTTGCTCATAGTCACCTGGCCGGTCAACGGGTCACATCTAGATTGCTGGTGCATGGTTGGGGGCATGGCACATATAACTTGATGCTGGTTACCGGACCTCTCAACTCATCAGAAACGCAGTGATCACTCTCAGCAAGACCTCCCACACTTCTATGCAATGTTGCGCAACCCCATTTTGTTTGATAATGGAAGTGAACAGTTTCTCACCTTTACTTTGCAAAGTGATGAATTGTAGGCAGGCCTGTGTTGGCCAGTTGAGGCTGCATCAGTTCGTCATGGGTATGGGCACCTGTCCAAAACAAATTTGTCTACAAAATTCGAAAGTCATTTGGGCCCCAAAACATGGTTTAATATTGAATTCAAGGCATCTATCTGTCAAAAGCAGTTTTTTTTATAAGAAGTCAGGGTGCCTCCATCATGCGACGCAGCGGCAGATGACTGTGCTGGGCAGCCATGCTCACCTCCAAAATCAGTGCACCCCGGATATCCCAGATTGTTGCATTGGGATTGAACGTTTTGATATGCGATGGTTCTATGACCCATGTAGATCGTATATACAAGCCTGAATCACTTGGCTCATCCTCTCCATCTGAGATTTCCCATACCATCGCAGTTTCGGCTGCTGCAATCGTCACAGGCGTCGCAGCTTCTGAAGCTTCAACGCTATCTTGTGGCTGCTCAGCCCTCAGTTGACGGTATTCCCTAGTGCAAGTGTGACGAGCTTTCTTGGGATTCTTCACCATGACTGCTTGTAGCTCCCCAGCCATCTCAGTCACCTTAGCGGTAGAAACTCTGAGGAATTAGGGGTGTTGGGGCTGGGTGCATGGTAGCCGGATCATGTGATATTAGTTGCATCAAAAGTTGAACACTATTGCAAATTTGTAAGAGGAAGGAACCAATCTTCCATATGCAAATGTGTGGCATTTTTCTTGCACAAGCTCTTCCGCCAGTACTTCCTTGCATAGCTGAGGAGCCCGAACAAGCAGTATGCTTCCTGAGAGTGGCCGGCAATCATATGTTGTAAACCAGCTATAATTAAATTATTTTATATTGGGGGTTCCAATTTTGAACTCAAATGAACATACATCGGTGATAGCTGGTTCAACTAAAGGCTCAGTGTTTGCCCACTTCGCCTTGTCTCGGATATACCGTCCATGACTCAGGTTATGATCACATTCCTGATCCAAGTTCAGGAAGACCTTTTCCAAGAAGCCAGTGGTGAATTCACCTAGCCAAGACAAGACGTAGATGGAGCAATCAATGCATATGTCGGGTTGCAACTGCCAGAGAAACCTATGAATGAGTTTCTGTTTTTTTGAACGCTGATCATACATGTTTTTTGAACACTGATCATACATGTTTTTTTGAACACTGATCATAAATATGAATTTCAAGGACAAGTAACCCATTGGGGAAAGGTCATAGAGAGCCAACACTAAAGGCTTGTACCGTTTCAAGTCATCGAAAGAGACGCTAGTCGCATCAACATCTCGAAACAGGCTGTTCTCAGGCCACTTGTTGGTGGAACAGGCGGTGAAAGCGCTGGCAGGGAGGTAGGTTTGCACAATACCTCAGGCAGTCAGCAATGACTTAAACACGTGTCACCATTACTTACGTCTCACAAAAGAATGAAAGTGTTGCAAACATGCCGTAATATGCCAAACAAATAAACCTTTGTTGAGGTACCTTTGCACTCATCTTCCTTCCCATCTAATGGACATGGCTGCTGTAAGCCCGCCATCTGTAGGATCTATGTTGCCCAATGCAAGTGTTGAGCCCCAAGAAAATGTCTACGGGACATGCGCATTCGAAATGTGGCTGATTCACCATGCAAATGTTTGCAACACACTTCAGCCCTGCTCAGTCCTCGAAACCCGCGCCCTCGCGGCATACATCATGCGCAGCGTTGCAAATCACTGGCTGGTGGTTGGGTTGGTGGTTGAGTTGATTTAATTGTTATGTATCAAACTGGTGTCGAAACAATTATGACCATTGTTTCTTGCCAATCTGAGGTATGACCATTTCATAGGTATGTCAATCTCTTATTAACTCATAAAATACCTATGAACTTGGCTTGAGCCATCTGAGGCTGAGATCTGGGGATCTCACATCAAACCATGAGATCCCCTCCACATCCCCAAAACCCTCGTAGCCACAGGTCATGGTCCTGAGTTGTCCTTAGGAGGTCCGAACCCCTCCATAGGAGATACCAAAGATTCTTAGGGAAGATTAGATATTGCTTCCGGCAGTAATCCAGAGGGTTGTTCAGCGGTTCTACCCACAAAGCTGTCCAAGCACGAGAATTCAGCCACACTTGGACAATCCACAATCCAACTGAAGGATGGAAGGTCAGCAAATGGGTAGGCTTTATAGCCACTTGTGCCATGGTCAGAACATATGTGGTGTGGCCATCCATCCCATTTTATGGAAATCCAAATATAATGGGTATGTAAATTCCTGTGAAAATTAGATTGAGGCCCCTCTCCCAAAACTGGTTCAGGTAGACCATGGAGCTTGAACATGACATCTGGCACTGGGATATCTGTCAAAAAACTATGGAGGTGTCCTACAATGGGGGGACCCCCAGATCATCGGAAGTCATGGATGACCATGACTTAGTATTGAAACCCGTGATGACTTGGGGACCCATGACTTTCTGGAAAAAAAACATATCCAAATGATAGCCCCAATATACCCTCTGGTAAACTGACAAAAAGCTATAGAAAATGGCCATAGAAACAGTGAATTTACCTTTAGTAGCATGGTGGATCTTTCCAGTTCGTTATGTAAACGTTTACCAGAGGGTATAGATCCATATAGATGACTACAATCATGGTATATCAATAATTATTTTACTAATATAGCAATATTTGTGGATTAGTATTATATTAGTATACCATAACTGATTATACCAGAACTAATCATCAACCTTGATTATTAAAATAATTGTTATATGAGTTATACCATGATTATGGATTCTTATACCATAACTGTGGTAAATCAACCTGCCAGGGCTCGGTGTTCACCGCGACGCGCCGCAGAGCTCATTGGTCGTCCCCGCCTAAGATCACCGCCCAGCACTTCAAATCCAACTCTCGTTGGTCGTCCTGGTCTCGCCATGAAGCCAGAAAAACGAATGGGCTACGAAATATCCCTATGAATCTCATTAATCACTAGAAAATAGATATTTTAATCACTATTGATGGATATCAACAACTATAAATGGTATCCTCTGGTCAACGTTTAAATAACGAACTTGAAAGATCCACCATGCTATTAATGGGAAAACCCACGAACTAAATCAGAATTTTCAATGGCTGTGTTTGTTTACCAGAGGGTAGGGCTACTAAAGGGCTACTAAATATTTTCAGACAAACCCAAAATGGTACATAGATCGTACATTTTTTTAAAAAAAAAGTGTGCATTGTGAATTGTGTCTGCATAAAGATATGTTCAGTTGCTGGATGTGCCGTCCCCTAATGTCAAGTTATTTTTAGTGTGAAACCAGCCCATTTTGGCGTAGGCAACAAACAAGAAGAGCCGCAAACGCATGCGCTGAACGACAGAATAAGTGAGTTAAATATTGTCAACCTACTGGCCAGTAGGAAACAAAATGTCACAAGCAAAAGAAGTGCACACTTGGAAAGGCGAGGGGCTCACTTTGGGCATAAATTCGAGCTCACTTTGGGCATAATTTTTTGAGGTTCACTTGGGGCATAAATTGGGCTCACTTGGGGCATAAATGGGCTCACTTGGGGCATAAATGGGCTCACTTGGGGGATAAATGGGCTCACTTGGGGCATAAATGGGCTCACTTTGGGTATAAACGGGATCACTGTGCACAATACCAATGTAATTAGATGCACTTAATGTAAGAAGAGCCACGACACCTTTAGGGTTTATATGTTGTTGCACATAATGTAAGAAGAGCCACGACACCTTTAGGGTTTTGACGTTGGTGCACTTAATGTAAGAAAAGCCACGACACCTTTAGGGTCTATATGTTGTTGCACTTAATTTAAGAAGGGCCACGACACCTTTAGGGTTTATATGTTGTACTTAATGTAAGAAGAGCCACGACACCTTTAGGGTTAATATCTTGTTACACTTAGTGTCAGGAGAGGCACGACACCTTTAGGGTGTATATGTTCTGGCACTTCATGTAAGAAGAGCCACGACACCTTTAGGGTTTATATGTTGTTGCACTTAAATTAAGAAGGGCCACGACACCTTTAGGGTTTGTATGTTGTTGCACTTAATGTAAGAAGGGCCACGACAAGCTTGCCATGGACACGGATGCAAGGGTTTTGCCTGCTTAATTAGATGAAAAATATGTAGTAAATACTGCGCCTGCCTTCACCCCACCACACAACTCAAAACCGTCACCAACAACATCGTCATCATCCGTCATCCTGCCTATTCCTGTCACCTTTTATTCCGCCTACCACCGATTGGTTGCGCAAGCACGATTATAAATACCATCCAGGTACCGAAACACGCCCAGCACAGTTGCATTTAGATGTGCCGTATTAGGTCAACCATACCATCCAGAGACAGCACCGTTTGGCGAACCCCCGCCCCACTTGGAAAAGGGTATCGTTCGTTCTGGCCAAGCAAACTTGGAAAGCAAACGTTGCAAAAACTGCCGCTGCATCACCAACCTCTCCAGGGTGTCTTAAGTGATTAAGTGTACAATAATATTACATAAATATATATATATATACACATATATATATATTGCATATAATAGTACACACCAAGATTCATTGAGAAAACACATATCCATACACCCAACGGCCATGGCCATGTTAACTCAGTTCTCCAAGCTTTGAAATGTCCCACCCGAAACGGCGCAACGGAACGCTCCGGCGTGTCTTCCACAGCACTTTGGCATGGCCAAGAAATGGCGCGTGACCTGGGAAAAAGAAAAATCAAATCCAGATTTTTCGGAAAATTTGATGGGTTTCCGGTGTCGATTTTCCCAGCAATCCATTGATATGGGAATATCATAACAGTTACATAGGAAAAAAAACATATATATATATATATACCTGAAATGTTGGCCTATTTCGGGATGGTTTTTCGGCCCTACTGCAATTGGCTCTACTCGGCTTCGGGAGAACAGGGAGGTCGTTACCAATTTCGCCGGATGGATTGGTTTGAAAACCATAGAAAAGTAGCTTTGGAAAAGCATGTTTGATGGGACTCAATGGGATATATATATATAAATAATATGACCAACCATACTTGGAAATTAGCAGCTACCCTCTGGTGTCATCAAACGTGGCTGGAACATGCAAGATTGATGATTTTTTCCCATTCGAATCTCCATGTAGGGCATTTCCCAGCCATGTTCGATCACCGGAGGGTCATAGATATGGGGCGAGGTCAACCATGTTCGCTATGACTCGTCCAGATCAAATTTTTGGGTCAGTGGTATGTCTCATATAAACATCACTCAACGGTCAGCGAGAAAAGCATGATATCCCACAACATTTTGAAGCTGATATTTTGGCTATGGATCAATAGCCTGAACAAAATAGCTGGGATTTATGGATGTGACTGATCCGTGCTGCCTCCTTTACTGTGTCGCAATGCAACGAACAGTTTTTGGGGGTGTTGAAAGGTGCTGAAAGGACTGAAGTGTGCTGTGCTGACTCACAAGACAAAGGGCCACAGTTATGCTACCTTTTTTTTGACCCAAAAACGTCCAATCCAATGGAGCGGTGTTTCACACCTCCCATTTCACTAGGGAGTTGTGATGATACTTATAGTTCTCAAGTTCTCACTGGTTGTAACCATAGTAACCGCAAGTGGGTCGCAATGAATCCCAAGTTGCTATTGATCAAAACCTGAGTACCATGCTAAAGTAAACCCAAGACATGCCACAAATTAAATAGCTGGTAGCTTGTGGATGTTCAAAAAGAAATATGCTATCATAGGTATTGACCTTTGCCCTTATGGCATTATGGTTTATCATCAGATGTTCCCTATTCAATTGGCCATATCTGGGGGGATAGTTCACCATGTTTAAACGGATACCAGGTGTCACTTCAAGTCCCTGAAAAAGCGCTGGTGCTGGTGTCAATGTTGGGATCATCCCAGTTGCTTAAAGAATCGTCTAAACTATGATGTGCTTGGGAAACTCAAATTAATAGTGGTGATTTATGGTGTTCAATGGTGATTTATGGTGATTTATGGTGATTTATGGTGATTTATGGTGATTTATGGTGATTTATGGTGATCAAGTTCTGGTTGGTGGTTGAGCCTACTCCTCTGAAAAATGATGGAGTTCGTCAGTTGGAATGATGAAATTCCCATATATATATATATATATATATATGGAAAGTCATACAATTCCATGGTTCCCAACCACCACCCAGAATTTGTAGCTCCAATTGGCTCCCTAATTGGGGAATATGGATAGCCTGGATAGCCTCATCGCTCCTAATCGCTCCCTCCCAATCGCCCCTACGTCATCTCTCGGGTGCTTATCCTACAGTGGTGCCCCCTCCAGGTATTTTTCTGGGTTGTAATCCCATGAAAACCATAGACAATCCCAGTTATAATCCCTATAAACCATAGATAATCCCACTTATAATCCCAGTTCTAATCCCAGTGTTGAATTAACTATAGATATATAACCAACAAAAACCATCGTGCAATTGGACTTAACCAACTGTTTGCGATTTAGCTCACTGGGGCACCACCCTGTGTAGTAGATGGCTTGTGACCATGGTTCCAAAGCAATAAAACTTTATCTGTTGGATGATCCAGTGGGTCACTAAATCCGAAAAATCACCAGCAATTTGTCATAAATTGCCGGTCCAACATGACATATTTATTTTTAAATTGGATAAAATTGGCATTCCCTTTTTTACCATACCTCTATACTGTACTACTGTATACCGATTTTCTTGATTGATCACACACTTGAAGTACTTGTTTGCTGGATTCTTTCCTCAATTCCAGGCCCACGAAATGTTACAAATTTTACCCCATGATTCTAGATCTCAGATTTGCATCTGCTAAATCTTACCCTTGTATAGACGCTCATGATTTACCCATCTGTTCCGGTCCCTGTCCAATCCCTTTGGAGTCTTTGCGTCCCCGGGCACAGTGGCCAGCAGCAGTTGCAGCAAGACAAACCACACGAAACTGTGAAGAAAGGCAACCTGCAGTTGCTGCAGTGGCTGTCAAACGAGGATGGGGGAGATTTCATGGGGGGTTCCGCTTTGTCACGGGGGTAGCCCCAAAGAATTCAAGTCATGGATGACCATGACTTAGTATGGAAAGCCATGGTTTTGGGCTGCCCCTATTTTAAGACCCCCCGATATTAAAAGAAAAGAACTACATATCTGAGACAATCCAGCTCAGTGAAGCACGCTACCGAGTTACCGAGCTGGTCTTAAGGGAAACCAGTTTGTGGTTGGAACATGTACGCAGGGGTAGGAGGATGAGAACAACCACGCTTTGCACGGTAATTTAGTAATTCAACAGTCTATCCATAAATATAAACGTACATATATTATTATATTATTATTATTTTGCTATATGATTATATGATTATATGATTATATTATTATATTGTTAGATTATTACATTATTATATTATATATATATATTACTATTTTCTCGGTAGTGTTATTGGTATATCATTACATTATTATGTGTATATATATATATGTATATTGGATATTATATGTTAGATATTATATATTATATATTATATAATATATAATATTTTACAATATATATATATATATATTATATATTATATATTATATACTACATATTATATATTATATATTACATATTACATATTATATATTATATATTATATATTCTATATTATATATTATATATTATATATTCTATATAATATATTGCATATTATATATTATATATATTATATATATATGATATATTATATGTTATATATTATATTATATCATATTATATTATACTTTAGTTGAGCTTGGGGTACAACTGCGGTGATTTTTATTGGCTACACGGTGATTTCACGCAAAAATCACCAAAACGCATTGCCGTCCACAACTCCACGCCTGCATCGTCACCTCAGTGCACAGTGGTAAACCAACAGGCACAGCGAACTGGAAAATCCATCGTTAAAAATCGCGAAATGGAAAAAATGAAAACATGAAAAAATGTTCACAAAAAATGAAAAAACTGAAAAATCCGTCGTTCACAAAAAATGAAAAAATGATGTCCATCGCGTAAAGTGTTTACTCAATGTTTACTCGAATGGTTTCCGATGTTATCTATGGTTCTATGTTTATGGATTTATGATAACTTATAAATTATAACTCAGGGAAAATGAAGGGATGTCATAAATATACCCTCTGGTAAACGTTTACATAACTATGGAAAATATTGGAAAGATCCACCATTTTGAATGGGTAAATCCACTATTTCTATGGCCATTTTCAATAGCTATGCTAGTTTACCAGGCCGGGTAGTAATTCAGTGGTCGTCCCAGGGTCACGGGTCACTGGGGATGGGTCAAAAGCCTGGTACCGTGCCGTGAACACCAAGTCATAGCTGGGATTTATGGATGTGAATAACCCACTAAAATATGGTATCTATAGGTATTGACCCATAGTGACCCATACCCATATATGTTCAACTATCCCCAAGTGTTAGTTTACATAGTTTACCAGAGGGATCCAGAGGGTAACTTTGAAAAAATCGCGAACAGTCATCGTATGTCATCGTTCACCAGCTCGACGGGTTTCCGCGCTATATGGGAAGCTCCTTCCAGGAACATGGCCTTAATGGCATCGTCAAAGGCCTCGGACAGGACTGGGACATGGTGTGCCATGAAGCCCTAAGAAATGCCATCATGTTGGGATAACGGGATAACTGCTTGGTGGTTGAGCCCTACCCCTCTGAAAAATCATGGAGTGAAAGTCAGTTGGGATCATGACATTCCCATATATGAAATGGAAAATAAAACATGTTCCAAACCACCAACCAGATAAGATTCAGGATGAAAACATATGAAAACATATGAAAACATGGTTTTCATGTTCTTATCATCCTGTTTTCATGGTGAATGTTGGGATAAGATTCAGGATGTTTTTGTTCATGGCGAATTGAAGCCCTACAACATGTGCCCTTTATCAACGAATCCTCCAGTGAACGGGCTGGGACTGGCGAACTGCCGGTCTTGGAGATATCGGCTGGTCTTTTAATGGTAGATCCCCAGTCGGAAAACCATAGGTTTCAATACTCAGTCATGGTTTAATGACATGATTTGGGGGGTTCCCCCGTGACTTCGGAAACTTCCATAACTTCCATCTTGGAAACTTCATGTTCATTGGTTTCATTTTCCATTGGTTTCATGTCCTACCTGTAGCCCAAAAAGATCTGGATATCTAAACTTGCCTCAAACATGGTTCAGTGACAAATGTCGCACAAACATGAAACGATGCACAGAAATCCGATTTTTTCGGGAGAAACCCAAGGATATTGGAAGACAATAACATGAGCTGGCGAACTTCTCACAACTTTCAAGGGCCATCCCGGCTAGTCGACTCCCACCTGGTAGATGAGAACGGAAACAAAGATGGAGATGGTGGCGCAAATCACCTGGCAAAACCAACCATAAACTATGGCGAGTTGCTATTTCGTGGCTATTTTATGGCTAGTTCTTGGCTAGTTTATGGATGTTTATGACCGGTTGAAACCATATTCTTGCTATTTTGAGGCTGTTTTAAGTTTTAAGTGGTTACTTAAAAATGTCACTCTTTATGGCTCTTTTGATGCACTGGAAGCTGCTTGGTATATGGGAAACCCCGTTGACCCTCCAGTAGACTAACATGGCCTCCAAATGGCCCAAGATAGCCTCCAAAAACCGCCAACAGAGCCCCAAGTTACCGAACATAGTCCCAATATGCCCCAATGTAGTCATGGACAATGATCCATTTATACAATGTGAGGCCCCCCAGTGATGTTAGTTGGTTTAGATTCGCCCCAGTAGCTAGTTCGTTATTTGCGTACCATAAACCATAGTTATTGGACTTATGTTCACCAACTTAGCTATCGAACGGGTGCCTCACATTGTAGAGTATTTACCATTCTTTACCTATTGAAATGCTGATTTTCCACTTCGCCGACTCTGAGTTTACCGGGCCGGCCTTCCAAGTCATGATGCGCAGGTCCTTGTCGCTGTGATTCACCTCCAGATCGAGAAACGTTGAAAATGGGTCAAGGGGTCAAGTCACTGGGTACTGCTAATTACCCTCTGGTAAACGTTTACATAACTATGGAAAATCACCATTTCATAGCTGGGAAAACTCACTATTTCTATGGCCATTTTCAATAGCTCTGTTAGTTTACCAGAGGGTAATGATGATTAATAATGGTGATTATTAAGTCCTGCTAATCATGGTGATTATTGATATTTAAATCCATCAATGATCACTATGATCACTACTAATCAATATTAAAACCATCAAGTCAATCATGGTGATTATTTATATGTATTAATTAGTTAGTCATTAACCAATGACTTAAGATACTGTTAATCATGATGTTTATCCAATTATTGTGAATACTAAAAGTCGTCATTTTCTGTGGCACTCCAGGTCTGAAAAAAGGGACACCCACATGCTGGGGATTGTCCAGTTGGTTTCAGGGAAAGAATATTGTTTTACTTCCAAATGCACAGTGTATCAATGGTTGGTTGTTTTAACCATCTTGAAAAATCATGGAGTTCGTCAATGGGAAGGATGACATCCCATATATGACATGGAAAGTAAAATTCCATGGTTTGAAACCACCAACCAGATCAGTTGGTACATGATTCGTATTGATCTCGAGTTAGGAGTGATACACCACCGGTTGAAACCGAGGGGTCGACGTGTCATTTTCATGTCATCCATCATCCATCTGGGTAAATTGTAATATTTCACTAACCTGAATTAAGCCCATTTGGGGATGATTTCCCTTACTAACCATGATTTCCAGTGAGGTCGTAGTGAGGTCGTTATAATTTACCCAAATCCATCCGGAACATGGGATGAGTGCTCCCGAATGGCCATGAATCACCTGGAATCCCACGGTCGGCCAATTGACGAATTGAAACTGCTGGTCGGATCCCTCTGACATAGAAAAAAGATGGAAAAAAACATAGCTTTTGACAGCTGCTACTCATGGATCTTCATGTTTAAAGAACCACCATGGTTTCTCGAAAAAAACTTGGAAAACTACACACAACCACCATTTCTCGGAAAAAAAATGGAAAAAACAGGGAACCATCCCCAGCCGTCGCCGCACCATATAAAAGGTGGCCATCATGAACGCAATGGAGCCCAACAGCATGACCTGGGTACCCAACACCGGCTTTCTATGGATAGCCTTGGAGAGCTGTACTGGTGAATAACATTGGATAACTATGGATATTCTATGGATAACAGACAACTATAATGACCATCATGGTGTTGTTCGCGAAAAACAACCTGGTTGATATGATCCAAGAACAAAATATCTAGCTATCACAGATACCCACAGATACCCGGTAAAAAAAGTCACTAGTGGTTTGCTGATTTCAAATAAGCCTTGTTCCCAACCACGAAAGCTCCACGAACCTCCACAGTTTCTCACATCTCCCAGCCATGTTCGCGGATGGTGAAAAACTTGGAATGTTAAACTGGTTCAACTCCCAAACAGATGTATCATGGGAAATGATCCCATTCATCATCCAGAAAACTCCCATCGTTGCATCGGATCTCCATGATTCACCAAGGTGCAGCGATGCCCAAGTTCAAACCATTCACCTGGCGATCCATCTGCAACTTTCACAGTGTTAACATGTGTTAACTATCTTTTTGTCACATATAATCACAGTTGAATCCATATAAATCCCAGGTTAACTATCATAATCACTATCATAATCACGGTTAACGAAAAACCTGGGATGTTCACATTGAAACGAACCCCCTTGGGATTCTTCGAAGTTTGGGATATGCTTTTCCATGGAAAGACGGGGAGATTTTTCAATGGTTCTTTGTCAAAGCCAAAGTGTAGAGTCACTGCCAGCTGTTGAAGAAAATTGCTGATTTCATGGTGATATATTACTGGGTGGTGGTTGAGCCCTACCCCTCTGAAAAATAAGAAAGTCAGTTGGGATGATTATTCCCAATATATGGAAAAATAAAAAATGTTCCAAACCACCAACCAGATTATGTCTGCTAAACAATCAACAATTATGTATAATATATATATATATAATTATATATATATATATGTACACATGCACGTGTCCTACAGAGCATCAAACTCTGGCATGTGCATTTGCTCCTAATTCACGTCTGTAATGTTACATGTCTGGACGGGTTATTCATAATTGCAAATGTTGTACAAACCGCAAGCATTGGGATTTAAACCTATAGATATGGGCTGTCCAATTGTAAAATCATGTCATGTCCCATATCTCAGTTTAGTAATTCGATGGTCGCCACAGGGTCACGGCTCACTGGCTACAGTGCCATGTTTATCGACCAAATCGTTGGATCATTAACATCCCCAGATGGAGGTGGAACAAATATGCGATATCCCCAGATGGAAGAAATATATTTTCAACTATCCCCAGGTGTATACATTCAATATATTTCAGTCTCCAGTATTTGTCAATCTTTGATATTCCATATCCCAACTAGTGGAACATATATCCCCAGATGGAGGTGTATAAAAATCAGAACCCCAAATTCCCATCGTTAACAACTTCAGTAACATCATATCCCCACAGGATGGGCCCCCCGAGCTATAAGTTGGTTTATAAACCCCATAACCATAGTTAAAACTATAGTTGTATCTATATATAACTATAGTTAATTAATTGGATTAAGGCTATAGAAATAAACTTAAACCATTATAAACCCTATGAAGACTATACTTACATCTACCATAAACCATAGAATTCAGCCACTTTTCTGTTCGGCAACTGAACGCGAGCTCGAACAGGGGCCCCTTTTTATTGCATGTTTTCTGTCTATCCCCAGCCGGAATCCCGGTACACGTCCATCCCGGGTGAAAGAAATGTTTCATGGCAGGGT
Organism: Cladocopium goreaui; assembly: GCA_947184155.2. Classification (NCBI taxonomy): domain Eukaryota; class Dinophyceae; order Suessiales; family Symbiodiniaceae; genus Cladocopium; species Cladocopium goreaui. The sequence continues at coordinate 72,296 of CAMXCT020006534.1, forward strand.
AAATGATGCGTCTATGGGGGTTTCCATACATGGGGTACCACCAGTTCTCATGGATGGTCTATGTTAATTTACTGGAGGGTATATGGAAGTTTCCAAAGTCATGAGGGTAGATTGGGATTTTCCCTGAAAAAGTCACCATCCAGCGATAAAGGGGTACCCCCATGACTTAGGAAACCCCTATATTAATTAGATGACCAGCGTCGAAGGCCAATCGGAAAATCCCCCGATGCTTTTTTACAAACTCATGGGGACTCCCAAAAGGATGTTGATAATTCCCAATATATGAAGCGTAGGTTAAGAACCTCCACCAAAAAAAACATCAACCAACATCAACCATTAATCATACGTAGTTGTATCTACCATAAACCATGATTAATTCAGCCACAGCCATATCTCAACTTAGCACTCTATCTATCAATATTGATCAAGTGTGTTTCGCTCTGTTGGTGAAACCCCAATTTTTATGTTGGTGAAAACCCCATTGGATAATCCGTCACCGGGTGCTCAACGCCAGCGTCTTTGATTTTTTTGATTGTAGCTGGTTCCTACATCCCATCATATATCCATGAAATCACCATGAAATCACCATGCTTTATGGTTACCCCAGTAAATGTTCACATAGACCCTGCAATTTCTAATTGTGCTTGCAAGATTGTTTTCCACTACAAACCTGGTCCCATTTTCGAGGGTCAAACTGTGAAGTCAAACTGGAGGTTAAAAGCAACTAATCTGACCATTGCAGGATCGGGCCCCGGTTCGAGCTCGCGTTCAGTTGAGATATACAGTAAGTGGCTTTTCTTCTGGTTTATGTCATATAGATATAACCTTTTCCCCATGGTTTATGGTAGATATAACACTGGTTGGTGGTTTCAATCCCTCTGAAAAATATGAGTTCGTCAGTTGGGATGATGAAATTCCCAACTGAATTGAAAGTCAAGAAATTCCATGCCACCAACCAGTATATGTGTGGTTTGATTCACCGGCCATCTGGATGAACAGAATCTAGCTACTTGATTGATCAACTTGGATTTGTCATCAAATGCCTTTCACCAAATCGATTCACCATATAACTATGCATACTATGGTTCATGGATGTTTATAAACCAACTTACAACATCTTACAACATGCCCCAGCACCATTCTGCACTGATTTGGCCTCGGGCGTCTCCTCTGCCGTCACTGGAAGGACCATCACCAGAGCCACCGTCTGGCGCGGTTTGCGAATGAAAAAGTAGGTATCTTTATTGAAAATACCAGGAGAAGCCAGAGTTAACATAGATTATCTAACATAGTTCTATGTATAGCCATTTAAATGTTAACATAGATATATTCAACATAGATTTAACATGATTTAACAGTGATATGGACCATTTATAGATGATATACCATGATATACTGAGCTTGAACATGGGGAAAATCCATAGCTATGCTCAATGAGAGGGTAAGATTTGAACCCGTATAGTCCATGAATGTCCACGAAGTGTCCATGAAATATGGCTACAGTGCGAGGCAAAGATAGGTCTTGGAGATGGCAATGGCTCCACGAACTCTTGTTGGCTTATCCAATGCAACATTCAGAGGTTTATTTCAGGGATGTTTTTCATGAATAAAGTCTGGCTTGTTAAGTGGAAAAGTGGATATGAATGGATATGATATATTTGCAAAAATGAAGCTATGTTCACCACCAAAGTTTGCCCTGCCCCCCCAGCCTTCCAAAGCCCCGACATTGTGCGGGGGGGCGGGGCAAGTGTGTTACAAAGTGTTCAGAAAGAATCGGGGTTCGGCCACTGGACCCTTGAAGAAATCATGATTTCAAAGACTTTCGAGCTGTCACTTTTGGTGCCGACTCACTGTTTTCGGTCTGAGATGGCACGATTCTACAGTCTGCACACAAGTGTTTCATTAGTCCAAAAAACTAAACTTGTCTGAAATGCATTGGATGTTGCCAAGAAAAGTAGCCCACTACTACTCAACTGGCTTCAACTGGCGGTGAACGATGAGGGGTTCAAGTCCGAATTTTCATCAGGAGATGGAACCATGATCTGACTTTGCGGCTGTTACATGTTCCATCTGAAGCATCAAGGTCCTCCGGCAAGACCATGGTCAGCTGGGCAGGTGATCCAAAACCACCACTTCACCATGAGTTCAACCCCCAGGTCTCCAACAATGAAACGATGCTCCACAATAGCTTTAATATGCGCCAAAAAAAGAAGAAGTGAAACGATGGTGATTTTTTCCTGACAAAGTCCAAAGTCCAAGGCCTCCCGTTTGCTCATGTAAACCTTCATATTTCTGAATGGGAGACCATGTCTGATGCTAAGTTTTTCAAACACATCTTCTATGGTTGAAAAATGTTGAAAACACATATTTTGGATGAACCAATTCTGCTTCCAAGACGTTACAATCACGACCCTGGGGCTCTTCCGGCTCTTTGCTCCGCGGGTAAAGCGTAACGCGCGCAGCACCCAAGCACTAGGCCCGACCACTGTCGGAGTCACTTGAGTCACTACCTCGCCAAGGAGCAGCTAGTCCCACAGGTGTTCAACATCAGAGGTAGAAATGAAATCTTCAGTGTCTATTTTTGGTGGCAAAGCAAGTTTCATATGCTGTACATTGGTTGCTATTCATTTTTGGCAATGAAAGGTAAGTAAGAAATTTAAAGATATTCCCACGCGCAGATCTGGTTTAATTCCGATGATCGCCAAGTACCACCTAGCTTCAATCCAGCTGGAGTCTTAAAACGACCAAAAAGTAAATGTGGTTCTGCCACTTCAAACTATTGGTCATGTAGAAATATCTAAGACCTACCATACTGAAACAAACAATTATTTCTGTTTTTTTTTTGTGGCAGGCATACTAGACTTACTAGACCTTTCGAGACACTTGGAATGCAACTCCCGCCCGCACCTCAAGAATGCTGCAACATAGGAAAACATCACAAGATGGTAAAATCAACAAAGAACCGGCGACCCCAAAATGATATGTGATCAATTGGGACACTCCAAAAACACTTCATCAAACTTCGATAATTGATTCAGCCGTGAAAATTCATGGTACATTCTCCCAACAAAAAAGGGAACTGCATCGTCCCCATTGGATGCTGGGCTGTAAGACGTCTTAGAGACCTGATATTCATCTGGTGGTTGAGCCCTACCCCTCTGAAAAATATGAAAGTCAGTTCAGATTATTATTCCCAATGGAAAAATAAAAATCTTCCAAACCACCAACCAGTCCTTATTTGCCTGGGATATGTTGGGAAGTGTGCACCAGAAAAACTGACGAGGACTGTTTTTTTTTGCGGATCATCAGCCCAAATGACCACGAAAATCCAAGTCTTTGAAACAACCAGTCGTGTTTATCTATAGTTGATCTATAGCTTGGTTGTCATCTATGTTTGTGATTTTTTGTTGGTTTATCTATGACAAAAAAATGTTTGACCAACCCGTTCATCTATGGTCAAGCCGGCAGTCTCAAACAAGCAACTGGAGCTCTTCTTGCCTGGATTCAACGGAAGGTTGCAGACCCCAGCAATATCGTTCTGTCAATGGGGATACCCCGAAGATTGTCTGGAAAAGGAGCTTTGAAAGCATCCAATTTGGCAGTTTTCAAAGCCAGAAAAAAGTGGAATGTCACCATCAATGGCAAAGCAGGTGACTTTTGGGATGAAGAAATGTGCTGTGCATAGCCAACTTTAGTTGGTCATCGCTGTTGACTCCTCTGGATGGCTAAATTGGGGAGTCGAATATCATGTCCATAGAATTCATCGAATTCATTGTATAATGTTGCTTGAAAAAAATTGAAGAAGTTTGAACCCTTGCCATATTGCGGCGATGAAACACGAGATTTCGGGCGACTCTGAAAAAATGGACGAACGATTTCCGCCGTTCAGTTGTCGTCTGGCTACCTAGGGGGTGCATCCCAATTGTACCGTGAGTGCGCCATAACCCCGCAAATAAACCATATGTGTGTGGAAATGCTACACATGCAACTTGCTAACTTGGTTATAGTATGTTTATGACCCATTTAGTCCGTGGGAGGTACATCCAAGTCGAACCAACAAACCATGTGGTACAAGTTTTACGATTTACCCTCTGGTTATTTAACATAGCCATGGAAAATGGCCCATTTATAGATGGTTTACCTGGGTTTACCTATGAAAAATGGTGATTTTCCATGGCTATGTTAGTCATAACCAGATGGTATTCCACCCGGTATGGATTGTGATCCATATGAAGCCGCCTTGTCACGACGTGGTTTTTTTGGACTACGGTCATCCATCAATGGGAATCCTGCGATGTATAAGCCCCTGTTCATGGTGAGGTAGGCTCTCTCATCTCTTGATCATGACACATATGGATACGTGGACTGGAGTGCCTTTTAGTGCAAAGTGGTGTTATGCAGTTTGATCAATGGCCATGCAACAGGATCCGATTGATTGGAGTTACCGATTCCATATATAAGGCCTATGTAAGGCCTAATTTCAGGGAATATCCCCACAAAATATGGCCTTATATGGTACAGTAGCTCCATTTTAGGATCCTGGAATTCCCATTGATTTGAGTTTCATGTCGGTTTCATGAGACTCACCAGGTGAAACTCCACCCGGCTATCTACCAGGTGCCTTCAAACCTACATTGTTGATTTGTTTCCCTGAAATAAATGGGTATGGATCCAAAATTCAGACCTGATGGACCAAATATTAAGAAAACTATCTCTAGTATTAACCATCTGATTATTGGGCTACCCAATGACTTGACCCATGCCCAAATCTCAAATTCACAGCTTACAGAAAGGTTCCGTGGTTCTGCCAAGTAACGTTTCTTACCCTTTCGCTTCTCTTTTCCTTTCCGCTTTTCCTAGCCGAAGCGCTGAGATGACGGAATCTGCTGGTGTTGCTTCGTGATTGTAGTTTGGGGTTGATATACATGTGTAGTAGGATGTTGTAAAGATTTTGAAAAAAATATTAAACCCTACAGGATCAGTGGTTTAATAGTTCTCTTCCCAATAATAACTCCATGATGTTATTTGCACATTTCTTCCGGGCATAAATCGGTTCAAACCACCCACACGCACACTCTGACCTGCATTGGGTATGTCTAAAGAGATGATACCTCTAAATCCACTGGTTTATGATAAAGTACAACAATTCATAAACCTCAAATAAGACCTTTTAAAACTTTTGGGGATAGTGACCCTATCTACATACTGTATATATAACCTATATATTCAAATACATGTGTATATATACTAGTCAGTATTCGTGTATATATATATACTAATTGAATATTCATATATATATATATCATATATATATATATTATCTCTATTTCTATATATATACACACCATATGTATATACACCATATATATATAATTATATATATATACTATATCTATCTCTATAAATATATATATATACACCATATGTATATACACCATATATATATAAGCACCATCTATATGTATACAGTATGTATATATATATTTATTTACATACATACATATACGTACATATATGTACATACCATCTATATGTATATATATACCATCTATACATATATATATATATATCATGTGTATATACATGTACCATCCTTTACTAAGCATAATTCCAGTCAGGTCGCAGTGAGGTCGTTATAACTCACCCAGATACATATATACATAGACACAATCTATGTGTATATATATATATATATTATACACACACACACAATCCTTTACAGTGACGTCGCAATGACGTCATCCCATGCCACTCCTTCCGCTTCCGTTCGGGCTCGCTCCGGCTGCGGCTACGATCCCGAAGGGGCGACCTATGCGAAGCCGCAAGCGAAACCACCTTTTTTGGGATGCATTTTTTGGTCATTTTCCATGGCGATGTTCAAGTACCTAAGTACCAGAGGGTTAACCCTTTTTTCCCCACCTGCCAGGTGAGGGTTGTTAGATTTTATCAGAGCGCATGCCCGCCGCTTCCTCCTCCTCCTCCGCCTCCTCCTTCTCCTCCTCCTCCTCGACTAGCTGTCCTCCTCGCCCTCCTCCTCGCCTCCGCCTCTTCCACCTCCACTTCCGCCTTGCCAACCTTGCCAACTCGTTGCCAAGCTCTTCGCCAACTGCCCAGCTCAGTGCGCACTGCTGGACGTCAACCTGCGAGCTGCCCAGCTCAGTGTGCACCGCTGGACCTCAACCTGCGAGCTGCCCAGCTCAGTGTGCACCGCTGGACCTCAACCGGGGACCTGCCCAGCTCAGTGTGCACCGCTGGACCGGGGACCTGCCCAGCTCAGTGTGCACCGCTGGACCTCAACAGCCAGATAGAATGCCAGAAGATATGCCAGATAGAATGTCAGATAGAATGCCAGAAGATATGCCAGATAGAATGCCAGAAGATATGCCAGATAGAATGCCAGAAGATATGCCAGATAGAATGCCAGAAGATATGCCAGCCAAACTGCCAGAAGATATGCCAGAAGGTATGCCAGATAGAATGTCAGATAGAATGCCAGTAGGTATGCCAGATAAAGTGCCAGAATGTTTGCCAGATAGAATGCCAGAAGATTTGCCAGATAGAATGCCAGATAGGATGTCAGAAGATATGCCAGAAGATATGCCAGATAGAGTGCCAGAAGATGTGCCAGAACAGATTGCAGAAGATATGCCAGATAGAATGCCAGAAGATATGCCAGATAGAATGCCAGAAGATATGCCAGATAAAATGCCAGAAGGTATGCCAGATAGAATGCCAGAAGATTTGCCAGTAACAAAATGTATAAATGTCATGGTGGGGATAACTCGAAGTAAATTAATTTTAAAGGTAAATCATCGACGAACTAGATGATTTACAATGGGCCATGGCTATGGTTTTCCACATCTGCTGCACCTCACCGGCGATGCGGACGCACTCCGCGGCACCTCGCGGCGCCGCGCCGGCGGCGCCTCGCGCCGTGGCGCGTCGCGCGGCGCGTCGCGCGGCGCGTCGCGACGGCGCTCCGGGGACAGCGAGGGGAGGGCCACGCCACGCTCCCACTTTCCTGGGAATCGCGACAGGTTGATGCACAGAAACTAGGTCCAGGTGAATTCTATGGTCAAAGCAGGTTATAACTGGGGCACCATGTAGGAGATTCAAGGGAGAATGGGATAGCCTGAAATCTAGAGGACAAACCAACAATGGAGATTTAACTAGGAACCCATTATTTGGGGATATCATGGGAATCTGATGGTAAACATGGGATATATAGTTGGAACACATACAATGTGAGGCCCCCCAGTGATGTGAACGTTGGTTTAGATTCGCCCCAGTAACTAGTTCGTTATTTGCGTACCATAAACCATAGTGAAATTGGAGTTATGTGAACCCCAACTGAACGCTATCCAACGGGGGCCAAAAACATTGTAGGGATATGCTCATCCCCAAACGACACCATCCAAGGTCATCAGGCCATCCACGGGATTTAAATGGCCGGTCAAAGGACCATTTTCCGGGGTCTTTTGCCAGAAAAGTATGGGAAATAAAAATTTGGGTGTGGTAAATTTTCTTGGTGAATTCACAAAACTATGGAACATATGGTTTTTGTTTATTGAATTCCCCCAGTTTTTTTGGGGGGGACCACATTGTACCCCGATCTTCAGGTGTTCGCCAGGTGTCCATCCAACATATCACGGAGGAACTGCCTGGAACCGCCACGGGCGTCCTCAGCTGTGAAACCAGGTGACCCACTGAAAACACCAGGGTAGCCTGCGGGAAAAACGTACAAAAAGAGGTGGAAAACTCCATGGTTTTTGGAAAATGACAAATGGTAGGTTTTCTACTGATTTTCCACTAATCTTAATTTACAGAAGGATAAATGTTGGTCAGAAATGTTGCCAACACATCCACATCCGAAGCAAATTTATGGGATGCCGAGAATTTGGGAGATGACCCTTGTTGAGAAAGACGTAATATATATATATTATATATATATGTATGTGTATGTATGTATGCATGCATGCATGCATGCATGGATGTATGGATGTATGGATGTATGGATGTATGGATGTATGTATGTATGGATGTATGGATGTATGGATGTATGGATGTATGGATGTATGGATGTATGGATGTCTGGATGTATGGATGTATGGATGTATGGATGTATGGATGTATGCATGCATGCATGCATGCATGGATGTATGAATGTATGTATGCATGCATGTATGTATGTACGCATGTATGTATGTGCATGTAATAACAGAAGTCAATAATATCTATGCCTACTAGTATATACATATATCATATAAATATTATTGTATATATATATAATCATATATATATGTAGCATGATCACAATGTGTATGCTTGCATGCTGCCCACACATACTGTACCATGTCATCCAGGCATCGTCGTCGCGATTTTCGCCTTCTTTGCTTTTGCCTTTGCCATCGCCCTTTCCTCTCGGGAGAAACCCGGAGCGTTGAAGGTCAAAGCCAACATTTCAATGTTTAGCTGGTGATTGGTTGGGGATTCATGGTGATTAAGCAAAAAGTTAGGTGGATTCATGATATAAGTATATCATACTATATCTGGTTGGTGGTTTTAACCATCTTGAAAAATGTGAAAGTCAATGGGAAGGATTATCCCATATATTATGGAAAATAAAAAATGTCAGAAACCACCAACCAAATATCTATGATATGATCTAGATAAATTCACAATGATCCCGGCCCCCGATCATGGCTAAATATCCCTTTGAATGGGCCCAACAAAAATGTTCATAGATCCACTCCTAAACCATGGTTTGGCTGGGGAGGTATTTCATGTGAATGGGGATCAGGGCCCAGCAGACAGAGTTTTACCAACTGTAGATATATCATGATATATCATGATATATCTACCATGAAGCAATTTACCCTCTGGAAACGTTTACATAGCTATAGAAAATCACCATTACTAATGGGTAAATCAACGAACTAAATGGTAATTGTCAATAGCTATGCAGCTTAATTTATACTTTACCAGAGGGTAGCTTTTTCCTTGGGGCCCTACATTTTCCATGGCTAGCTGGGGATCATCAGATCATCATTTCCCCTCTGAAAGCTGTGGAAATGCCATGATTCTATACCCATCAAATGGTTATCTATTAATGGGATATATATATATTTATGTTTATCAAACAATAATGGTTAATATATGATTAATGATGATTAATAATAATCTGGTCGGTGGTTGAGCCCTACCCCTCTGAAAAATATTAGAGAAATCGTCAGTTGGGATGATGAAATTCCCAATATGATGGGAAAAAGAATCCAAATGTTCCAAACCACCAATCAGTGATTCTATACCCATCAGTGAAAAGCCATCAGTCTGTGGTTTTTCCACCCTCATTTTGCTGTGAAAAACCCCGGTGTTGAGCTCCAACGTTTTCGGATCTGTCGGTCATAGCTGTTGTGAGTCAGTTTGATTCAGTCGGATGTCCCCCGGTTGTATATGGGTTATATGGATTATCAACACTTATAAATGGGGTGCATGTCCAAGTGGAACTATTCTGAAAGCGTTTGATTTGGACCATCTAATTGATCGTACATGCTTCTCTTGGCGGCTGCAGCATGTTTTGACCAATCAGATTGCCAAACGATGTCAATGATTGGGGCTCGAGGGGCCTTACAACGCATGCCACATGTACACTGTACACAGGAATAACTCTAATCCCATCAAACAAGAAACGATCCATGGGCCTCTGAAGCTGATAGAGATGAAATTGGATATAACGAATGATTCTGTGGGGAGAACCATCACTTTCATGCCATCCACTCGCAGCGTGCGGCCAGGGCATTTCGAAGTTTTCATCCTTGGAGGCTCGGGTTTGTTTCAACCGCGGTACAACTCACCGACACCGCGGCAGAAATGCCATTCGGCATGATGCCAGCGCTTCGTTGGTTCCATATCCTGAAAGCGACTTTGGCAATACAACTTGTTCATCTTGGACATGGCAAGCTGCTTTTTTTGTTGGATTCAATGTTGCTTCACTGGAGACCCGTTTGACACAGAGTTCTTTTTCCATCATCCCCGTTGCTGGTTGTTTTCCACAAGGTCCAAGGAGGGGGATGGCCATAGAAATAGTGAGTTTTCCCACTAAGAATGGTGATGTTCCAGTTCGCTATGTTAAAATACCAGAGGGTAATTCTCCAGATTGTTATCCCATAAATTGTCCCATGGTCATCCCATAAATCTCCTACTCTATGTAATCATGAATGTATTCCATTCTTATATCGCATTATATCACATTAATGTCATTATCATATATCCAGTTAACGCATTTAATCTCAGGCTTATAATTATTCCATTATTGAACTATACTATGCTGGGATATGCCAATCACATGTCTTGTATCCATAACCATACCAGGGATATAATACAAACTATCATATCCATATGCATATGTATATATATATATGTATACATGTATATCCCGTTTGGCTTTACCAGAGACAGTAGTCCCATTGATATGCCATTAACATGGGATTTTTTTAGCACCAAAAATTGGTTCATAAACCACAGAGATTTCACCAAGTTTGATTTGAGCAGTGTTCCAAGACGCCTGTTGGTTGATGATCATGTAGCTGAAAAAATACTACCCTTGATATATTGGGAATTAAGTACCCTCTGGTAATTTAACATAGCTATTGAAAATGGCCATTTACAGTGAGTTTTCCCATTAAAAATGATGATGTTCCATAGTTATGTTAGTTTACCGGAGGGTAATACTCCAATAGGAAATTTTATGGAATGACATTTCGGGATTTTGAACACTGTTCACTTGGGGGGTTCTGAAGTCATGGGAGATCCCCAAGTCACCATGGCTTTCGAGACACAGTCATGGTCATCCATGACTTAGATTTGGGGGTACCCTCATGACAAAGCGGAAATCCCTAAGACTGGGTGGTTTATGATGTTGCTTTACTAACATCATTCACCACCATTAAACATCATGATTAATCACACTATTAAACATTATAAACCACCATTTGGTTACCAGAGGGTAAATCAATCTATAGATTTATAGATGATATATCCCATCTATATCCCTATATTATATCGCCATGAAATCTCCATAAATAATAGGATAGGATTGGATATAATAGGGCCTAATATGTATAAACTATGATTTACGGACAGGTATAAACTATGATTTACGGATAATATGGGATAATATGGGATAATATGGGAGGATTTGCGGTATATCCCATATTATCCTACAAAAAAATCACCAGTAAACCCCCGTCCGACCGTCCCCGTCCTTTGGACCGCTCGCCGGCTGGAGCCACTTTCAGCTTCCGTCCCTGGAGACGCTGTGGTTACCCTCTGGTTATATATGTCAAACAGTTTGCTACTGAAAATGGCCCAGTCGAAATAGTTGATGACTAGCCAATGAAAATATGGAAAATTGACTTAACAAAAAAATGACTTAACTTGCATTAACTTGGTATGCCGTTACTTGGTTTTTGCTGTTCAGTAACTCACAAACAAATTGGAGTTGATGAAGTACTGCTTGCTGTTTTTTTTTGTGAGAAATCAATCTGCTTTGCATCGCAAGTCATTTTTTTCATCATCCCAGCACTGGTTGGTGGTTTTTCGCCCTAGCCCTCTGAAAAATGATGGAGAAATCGTCAGTTGGGATGATGAAATTCCCAATACTAGGAAAAAATATGTATATATATATATATATTATATGTGGAAAAAATGTTCCAAACCACCAACCAGCTAAGATGGTGTTACTACCAGATTCATGACTTTCACTTGGCTGATCAACGTGGTCTCGAAGGGAAAAGCCACAGTTCTTACAGATGTAGGAGGTGTAACCCAACAGCGAGATCTCCAACTAATACAAAGATATACATCACTGGTAAGCGCAGGTCGAGAAGATCTCTGCGTTTCCATCTCGGCATGCAAGGTGGCCCTCCCTAGATAGCAAAATTCATTGGTTTTAACGTGTTATAGCTATTTAAACTAGGAGTTATGGTAGATATCTCTACAAATAATGCGACCAACAAATATCACTGGCATCACCTTGTGGCCGATCCCAGATATCGTTTTGGGATATCTCAGGTCAAACATGGGTACCCCATATTTTTTTTACCCATCTGCACAACAAATGATGGGTTCTAGATCCCCATAGTGGTTGAATCTGGAATCTCAACTCAATGATCGAGGTCGTCGACAGTCAAGAAAAACATCGTTGTCCCTTACAAAGGTTCCCACATGATCAGCCATCTATCGCGATTTGATGTTCCCATCCAATTTTGCTGTGGCTTGAAACTCCAGCTGTATATATATATATATATAGAGGTATGTATATGTAAAAAAAGGCGAGAACACGTATTTAAGAAATCATAATAATCAGAATATGGTTGTGCATTATGTACCTATCAGTAGCTTATATGAGTAATATATAAGTGTATTACCCTCTGGTAAACTAACATAGCTATTGAAAATACCCCATTTATAGTTGATTTACCCATTGAAAACGGTGATTTTCCATAGCTATGTAAACGTTTACCAGAGGTTACGTGTCCCAAAAGAAAGTAGAGTGTACTACATTTTTTTTTAAACTTATATAACTATATATTACTGGGTTATATTAGATATATATATATATATACTACAGTGTGAGGCCCCCAAGATAGCTAAGTTGGTTTATAACTCCAATAACTATGGTTTATGGTACTTATAACTATAGTTACTGGGGCTTATAAATCAACTTATAACTGGGGAGGGGCCACATTGTATATATCAGTGGTTTATACTCCAGTTTGAGACTCCTGAAAAAACTCCAGATGCCCCACGCCCAACAAATCTACCTGGAGGATCCCCATGTAGGACCATGGAGAACTCCTCCAGGAACTATCACTACGATTACCCTCTGGTAAACTAACAGTTTGCGAACTGGAAAATTGCCATAGAAATAGTGAGTTGTCCCATTAATAGCATGGTGATTTTCCATAGTTATGTAAACGTTTACCAGAGGGTACCACTTGTGACATCATAGTTTGGTAGATAAATACCATAATACCCGTAAAATCCCAACAAAATACTGAACAAAACACAAATCTATGCGTCCAAACATAACGCTAATAATAATCCGAAAAGAGTGTTACTCATAATATGTGTGTATATAAGTGTGTATATATATATACAAGCACGAGTGGTTTCTAGGCCCTAAAGAATCACTAATACAACTGGAGTATAATATGGTTGTGTATTACCCACCCAATCTAACTGCGATGATTTCTTCATAATGACAATAATATTCTGAAAAAATGCTGGTTATGTACACATAGCCCAAAAAAATAGAAAACTGGTAGAATCCTACTAAAATGTTCCTAAATTCAACCCGATCTATCTTGTTGACTTGTTGGGGGTTACTATATATGACTATATGCATAACAAGCAATTCTCATTATAATATGATGATATATGATGAGCATTATCTAAAAGTTGCCATCATATCCTTATATGTTGACATGATCACAACATCAATATAATATCAAAGTATAAATTGAAGAATCTTAAAGAAAATCTTAGCTAGGGTATAACCATAACAATTCAGTTATGAATTGAACATGGACACACTTAATCTGCGGGTTTAAGATTAACTAGGACTTTATGTCACAGAAACAGAAACCAGATCTTATCACTAAGATAACCACAAAGTCGATGTTAACCATTAAGATACACCCTAAAGTCTGAAAATAAAAAAACTTAAGATTAATCATAAAGTTTCACCATGGTAATCTGTTGGCAATATTGAGATAACTTCGCCATCAATGATCATTGAGACAAACTATTGTTACTTTGTCAGTGTTAGTCCTCATCATGTTGGCAACATTTTTAGATACACAGCATCTTATCTAACATAAGCAACTATCACAAGCAACTATATTGGTATCATAAGCAAGAACCATTAAACAAAAATGGGATCAGATACACCATTGAGATTCTGATCCACATGGGTTTCTGGGTCTTTTCACCCGGCGTACCACCCTGGACAACCCTTTCTTGTTCACATCAAAATAGCTGGGATCTATAGATGTTCCCTAACAAATTGGATCTATAGCTATTGATCCATGATATCTACCTTAAACTATAGAACTCACTACTCATTATTCACCAATAACTATATCTATAACTATTGAGATTCTTACTTGTGATTTATATGTGCCATATAATAGTTATACTGGTCATACAACCATGGCCAATCTTAGATACCCTGCAAAAAAAATACAAACCCTTAGCTGGTGAACGTAGATAATCCCATTGATACCCAAAGACTATTTTGGATTAGTTTCTACCCATCCAAGATTGACCTAGTATTATTGATGCATATAACTATTATAAATATTATATGGCACATATGCACAGTATATGGCTAGTATAACTATTATATGGCTAGTAAAACTATTAGATGTCTAACCATATAACTATTGATTATTAACTATAGTAATTGGCTAATAATTGTAGATATAATATATTAATACCTATAGTTATTACAGTAACAATAACTATAAATTTATAACTATAGCTATATAATGCTATATATATACCATGGTTGATTCTGTCTTTAACTATAATTATTCACTATTACAGTTATTTATAACAAACTATAGTTATTCACTATAACTGTACATCAAGTTATTCACTATTATTGTATATAGTTATTTACCATTATAGTGATTTATAATCCGTGTAACGATCACTATCATAATAATTATAACTATAGTTATTTATCAACTATAATCGTGAAAAACTAGCATTGCCAATCTTAGATACCCTGCAAAAAAAAAATCTTTGCTGGTTAGTAGATATTCCCATTAATACCAAAAGACTAAAGGATTAAAGTATGCATGTAAGATTGAGCTAGCTATAATTAACTAATGTTCAAGTTTATAATTTGATGCTTCCGTGCGCCTTGAACATCTCGCCCGACAGGCCACAGGCGCGTCGCGCCGCCATGGCGGAGTCGAAGACCACGAAGGCGATGCCCTGAACGAAGGAACGTTTCTCCGAGGGGAACCATGGCCCAAACCATGGAAAGCCACGGAAAAACCATGGAAAACCAAGGCCAAAAACTCGGATAAATATGGAAAAAGGCTAGGTTTAGCTGGGAAAATGGGGATTTAGCTGGGAAAACATGGTGATTGAACTGGGAACACATGGTCAATTTGGGTGGGAAACATGGTGATTTAGCTGGAAAACATGGTGAAAGTTGGAATTGAACTAGGACAAACTGAGATTTAACTAGGAAATTGTTGGGATATCATGGGGATATCGCAAAATGTGTGTCAACAACATGATGTTTTTGGGCGTTTACTAAGGAATCCCCAGATGGTGAGTCCCGATGTCATGGGGGACCCCCAGATCATCCAAGGTGCATTTCACCAGCAATAAATTGCAGCGGAAACAGTTGGAGTTGGAAAAAAATTGGTGAATTGTGTTGAAAAGTTAGAATGTGCAAACAAAAAAACGAAGAACACTGAGGAGAATTGAATTGATTCCTGGGAATAAAAACAACCACTAATGGTAATCAACCGAATCACAAATGATTATGGTAATGAGATGGTAAATCCACCTGATTCTATCAACAAAAGTAATGATTTTACCACCACTAATGGTGATTCCACATGATTCTACCAATACAAACTGCGATCTTCTAGGACTTGGAATGCTACCGACAAACAGGATTATTTGACCAAGCAGGAAACACACAAAGAAGGTAGGGAAAATCTACCATCAAACATGGAGGTTGCATAGAGATAAACATGTGCCATGTGAGTGTTTTTAGACATCATTCAATGTGAATTTGATGAGCAAGAATTGCGATTGATTTAATTCAACCAACTAAAATGTCGATTTTACCTGGCTTATTTAAGGTTTTCTTAAACTGTTCACGTCTTCTTTCAAGCAAGTTTCTATGTTGGAAGCAAGGGAAAAGTGGTTATGGACTCATTTTCTTACTGGTGCGTTTTACGCAGGGAATTTTCGGGAATCATCCCAGTCATCACTATCAATAATAATCCCAGCAACCCCCAGCAACCCATCCAGCAACCCTACGTAAAACGCACGCACCAGTAAGAAAATGGGTGTACCCTCTGGTAAACAGCCACATAACGAACTGGAAAATCACCATGTTTCATGGTAAAAAAACACTATGTCTATAGCCATGTTCAAATAGTAGAAAATAGTGATGGACATGGCTATAGAAATAGTGATAAAAATACTATAACTATATATGGAAAATCACTATTTCTATGGCCATGTTCAATAGCTTTTTGTATGTTTTTGTTGCCAGACACCGCGGTCTGGTAAATCCGGAGCAACATCTCGGCCTTCACGGCTTTCCCTCCGACCTCTTGTTGTCCAGGAAAGCGGACCTCCACGGGACACGGGGCGAACTGCAAGGAGCACACGAACCACGTGGAAGACACATTTCTCAAACAAAGGGTAGATGAGGATTGATGGGATATAGATGGGATATATCATCTATAAATCTATAGATTGATTTACCCTCTGGTAACCACATGGATCCAAATGGTGGTTTATAATGTTTAATAGTGTGATTAATCATGATGGTTTATGGTGGTGTATGACGCTAGTAAAGCAACAAATCTTAACCACCCAGTCATGGGGAGTGTCCGCTTTGTCATGGAGGTACCCCAAATCATACTAACATTTTCCATCACTTACATAGAATTGAAATTCATGGTGACTTCGGGATCCCCCATGACTTTATTTTTAAAAAATAATAAGATGGTTTGTGGATGTGGGAAGTGCATGCTTGGAAGTTGAGCTTTGATCTGTGTTCTTTTCTGTTGATTGTTGTGCTTTTTTGGGGAGACGTTACGCTCAAGTTTAGTCTTCTTGCTTGTGTGTGTGTGTCTTCGTTTTAAACAGGGGGTTCTGTTTTGTTGCTGTTGTGGGCAACCTCCAAAAAGATAGAAAGGTGAAGTCGTACACAGTGTGAAAAAAATCGCTTCTGTCTTGTGTAGGTTACCATAAAGCTGGTATAACGTCAACCCCGGAGTAAAAAAGATACTTAATTAGAAGGGTTATCCCAAAATCATCATTATAAGTAGGTATAGTGATCTTCTCCATTACTGTTACTATCACTCTTTGAATTCCCATAGACTATACAAGTACAGTACATTATAAATAGTTGGAAATCAATAATCGGAATCATTCCAGTTGAATGATTCATGATGCTATCACTATTATATTCAATTGGAATGATTGCCATAGACTATGGCTATTACTATTATATAATACATTCCTGAAAACATATATTATCATTATACTGTAGTACTATTTCTTTTTCTTTTCCTACAATAAGTATACTATATCACATAAAATTACTAATGTGGTACAAACAATAGTAAACCACCCATTTGGGAATGGTTTATACCACCTATAAAAATGGTGATTTGGGGGATAGTTTATGGCATTGTTGCACCCACATTACATTCCAATTGTAGCTATTGAAAATTGCGATTTATAGTTGATTTACCTATCAAAAATGGTGATTCTTCATAGTTATGTTAGTATACCACAGGGTATATCCATATGAATCCCGTTAATCACTAGAAAATAGATATATCAGTCACTATTGATGGATATCAACAGCTATGTTACCCTCTGATAAACTAACATAACTATGGAAAATCACCATTTTCAATAGCTATTTGGACATAACCAGAGGGTACATTCCAATTGAATTTGGTGATCTTCCCTCGTTCCGTTGGCTTCGCCTCCTCCACGTGGCCGCAGTCCTGAAAGAGACCCAACAAATCTGCCTGCGACGCAGGAGCCAGGTCTACCGGACAAGCCCGGCGACTGGCTGAGCTGAACTGGTTTATCATGGTTTATAACAAAACATAACTGAAATGATTCATGTCTGTGTATATATAATTACATAAATATATCATAATATAATAATATAATAATATCATAATATAATAATAATATAATAATATAGTAATATAGCAATATAATAATATAATAATAACATAATAATAAACGACAGATGGCGATGGATCAATACTTATACCCTGTGGTAAACGTTTACATAACTATGAAGAATCACCATTTTTGTTAGGTAAATCAACTATAAATCAACTGGGCCATGGCTTCAATAGCTATTTGACATAACCAGAGGGTTACCATTTTGTTAGGGCGATGAAGATCCAAAAATCCCAGCGATTTTGATGTTTCGCTGAGATTTTTGTTGTTGCTTTCTCCGAAACAATTTCTGTAATGCTGCTGAATTCCCATGAATCATGATGATCATGAATCATGATGGTGCAGTCCCATGAATCATCCTGGTTAAACCATGTGAAACCTCCAGAACATTTAAGCAATTTTTGATGGTTCAACCGCCACGCCTTCTCTGTATCGTACTCCAAGCCGCCCACAAAACCTCCAGCGGGACAAAATCAATGGGAGATCTCCAGGATCCTAAAATGGAGGTACTGTACCATATTTTTGGCCATATGTTGTGGGGATATCCCCTTACATAGCCCTAAAAAATAGGCCAAAAATATATGGAATCGGTACCTCCGTCCTCAATCGGTTCCTGAAGGTCTCCCATTGACAAAAGAGTGTCCCAGAAAAGTCTTGTACAAGACTGGTGGACTCACTCAGTATTTGCCGCAAAGGCAAAAAAGGTGCTTTATCTGAACATCAATCTGAAAATCCAGAACCAGAGGAGATTTGTGGAGCAAAACGACTGTCTCAGAAGAGCAGCTTTTTTTCCAAGGACCTAAAAGGAGCGTCCAACACGGGAGTGTCCAACAACGATGGGGATGGCAGCAGCATAAAAAAGAAAAAAACAGCTAGCTGCAGCTAGCTTTTATGTTTCTCTCAACCCCATAGAATCATATTGCTTGGTGGTTTCAACCCAAAAAAATATCAGTCAGTTGCAGATCATCATCCAATTGTTATGCTTGAAAAAAGGATGTTGGAATCCGCCAGTCATTGACCATGCCATTTCTGCTCATCATGGCGAGCTGAGTCAGTTTATCCATGCTTCATCCCATCTGAAGTCCCAAAACAGCTTCTGGAAATGGTGTGTTTAATCAGTTTTGATCCATCCCATTGTTCATGCTTACCATCTGGTTATGACATTCACACTTCGCCATGGTTTTTCGCTGGCCCTAATCGAAATAGATGGTGACTACCGAACTTAAAAATGGTGGATCTTTCCATGGCGAACTGTGAATGTCATAACCAGATGGTAAGCCATGTCCCATGATCCCATGAGGTGCCTCAGTCATGGGGGATCCCCAGTCGGACTGGGTGGTTTATGATGTTGCTTTACTAACATCATGATCACTATTATTTTTTTAAAAAAAAACGTATAAATCATTTACTCATCATTTACTAGTGATTAATAGTGATTAATCATTTACTAATCATTAACCATCATGATTAATCACTATTATATATACCGTATAAACCACCATCTGGTTGCCAGAGGGTATATCAATCTACAGATTTATATGATATTCCATCTATATCTTATATTATCCTGTAAATTATATCACCATGACATCTCCATTAATAATAGGATAGGAAATATAATAGAATGATATGCAATGTGGGTAAAACAATGCCATAAACCATACCCCAGTCATCACCATAAATAATAGGTGGTATGGTTGCGAGTGGTCTATTAACATTACCATTATTCACATATGTATCATTATATTAGAGTTAATCATAGTACCTTCTTATTAACCAAAATTAATTATAAACCATTAGTTAATTTCATATACAGTAATTTCCCACTATATGATATTTACTATACATATACATATACATACATACATATATAATATACCATATTAGCCATGGTTATTCAGTTATTATGTGATAGTATGGGATAATAAGCCTGGTTGATATAACATTATCTAAAACCACTACTATTACCTATTAAGCATTATATAATAGTTTATACATATCATATCATCCTAGTATACTTAATCATAGTACCTTCTTATGATTAACCAAAATTAATTATTCACCGGATGATATGTATAAACTATAATTTACCATCATTTACCATGAATGATTATTGAGTGATAATAAGCCTGGTTAATATCCCATTCTCTAAAACCACTATGAACCATTAATCCTCCATGGATTTCGCTTCACCCAAGGAACAGGTGGCTTCTTCCTTGGCCAGGCGCTTGGCAGCTTGCACCGGATCCGCCGCGTCCTGCCCGTTGTTTTGAGGGGCTGTCACCAGAGGTCTTTTTGAAGATTGTTTTTTTTGGGGAATGTTTAGAGTTGTTTGGGGAATTTATAGGGAAATTATAGCGATTCAATTATAGGTAACCATGGTGATTTATGGGGAAATTATAGGGAATTTATAGGGATTCACGGAGATAGTGGTTTCCAGGATTATCACAATGAGGTTCTACGAATTTCTGGGGATATTTCGGTGACAGATGATCTCATTTGACTACCGGTGCTTGTCATTGGGAATCATCATCCGATTTCTATGGTAGAAAAACAGTAGTGTGTGTTAATTATGAATAGTAATTTGCCTATCATATATACTATCATTGGTATATCACCCTATTCGGCACCATGTTATTGTTATATCTTTAGCGAAAATGTCATGAATACCGTGGTTTATCTACAAACAATCGTCTTTTTTGTGTGCGTGGTTACCAATGCTGACTAATCCCATCATCAAGAATGATTTACCGCGAAGATCCTTGAACTTTCAACACTATTCACTGGTTGGTGGTTGAGCCTACCCCTCTGAAAAATATATGAAAGTCAGTTGGGATGATTCTTCCCGATATATAGAAAAATAAAAAATGTTCCAAACCACCAACACTATTCATTTTGATAGCTGCGAATTTATTCCGCCATCCATTTTGATAGATGTAGCGCCACATCTGTCACTATTATCATCCATGAAGCCCAGAGCGATTCGGACTAGTTGGTGGTTTCTTCTCGAATCTCAAGAAAAGGGAAAACCTTTCAGAGCACCAGATTCGTTTCAGATATCAATGTCCAGGTCATCCAAATTTGGGTATCTGGGTCTGGAAATGTTGAGAAAAGCCAAACAAAATCTGCTAGTGAGCCAACATTCAAATGGCATAACTCGGGTGCTGCCTCCCAGTTATGTTGGTTTATCAATTCCATCATCTATAGATATGTACCATAAACCATAGATTTCACCGAGCCAAACCAAGTGAAGCAGATCATTCTTCAGACAAAATCACCTATGACTCCCCATGTGTTGCCAGAAAATAAAAATATCCTAACGGCATTCTTCGAACATTTCCCCCCATGTTTGCTAGGTAAATTTCCCCACAAACCCTGTCAGTTTCCCTCATCTTCGATGCATTAATTCCCACAGCTATGGTCCAACTAACACTTGTAAATGGGTTTATTTCATGATTTATGAACCAACTAGTTTAATAGGAGCTAGTTCCTTCTATTTATAACATGTATTAACATGTTATAACAGTTATTTCATGATATATAACCAACTAGTTATAGGAGCTAGTTCACGTCGTAAAAATAACGGGCCTCGCAAAGGGCGCTCTCCCTGACCGCCCCGCTTCAAACCTGGTCGATACTCTGGACCTCGCGCATCAAGTCTCTTTGCTGCCGCTCAAGCTCTTCGATCCTGGGCAGTCCTATCCGGATGTTGAAAATGCTGTGAAATGATATTGGATGCCCTCTGGTTATGTCAAAATAGCTATTGAAAATGGTCCAGTCGAAATAGTTGATTTAGCCATTAAACATGATGATTTTCCATAGGTATGTTAGTTTACCAGAGGGTAATGATGTGGGATAGACACCATTGTCATATGGAGATGTAAAATCGTATGGAGATGTAATGAATGGGATACATGTAACATATGGAATACATATCATGTGTAATATCCATTTCAGTCCTAACATGTAACCTATGAAAATAGTGTGAAATGTTATTGGAATAATGAAAGCACCTTGATATGTAAGATGCAATATCCTCAATATTTCAGATGTAATACGTTGAGAATGGTGTGAAATGATATGGGAATAATGATGTGGGATAACACCGTTGTCATAATGGAGATGTAAAAGTATAGACAATGACAATAGGTAGGGATACATAGGTAGCAATTCTAACTATTAATGACAATGATATGGGATACATATCAATAGTGGTATAATATATTTAAGATGATGTGTGTGAGTATATATATATAAGAGATATGTGTATCCCTTATAATGTGATAAACCCAATGCCATGAACAATCCTGAAGTCATCATCATTTCGATGAATGATTAAAACCGTCCCCAAATCGTAGGTTCATGGCATTGGGTTGCCCACATTAGTCGGATATGTTGCTTCATTTGTTTTTACCATATAGATATATAAATCAGCAAAAGGTGGGGAGACCACTCTCAGAACAAATGGAGATGTAAGCAACTACCATCGTGATATACTTTCCGGTGACGCAAACATGGCAACAGAAAATCCTCGATTTCGCCGATGTTCCAGATGTTCCATTGCTATATCATAGATACCCCGAGACATGGGAATTCCCCGAAAAAATCGCCGGGTTGGTTCACCAAGAGCGTTCCCAGACTTTTCTTTCACAAACAGCGCATGCCAAAGGGGATCCAAAAGGTGGTATTTGAACCCAGACAATGGATATAGGTCACAATCATCCCAACATATCCCAAGATGGCGATACCATGATTTAAGAACACCAGTAACTAACTACACTATGCTTGAATCCCCTAAAAATCATACTTAAAGTCATGGGAAATGCCTAAGATCATTCATCCGGTCCAAGTGACTGCGATCTCAGATTCACCCGAACCTGGGACGCCAGTTTTTTCAGAGGTCCCAGGTACTTGCGGAAAATCGTTGCGTTTTTCCGCGGAAAAAAACAAGCAAAACTAGGGTGAAACAGTACCATTTCAGTATCATTTTTGAAACAGTGCCATTTCATCATTTGTTCGCTCGGTGTCAGGTTTACGATGAACATCATGCAGAATTCGATCAAAGAACTACACACTTGAAGCCAATCAGCAAGGAGTTTTGTGTGCAGGTGCCATTCCAGTCACCATGGCATTCCCAATTTTTGTGGAGGTTGATGGGGGTGTTAAGTCTTCGGAACCTGAAAATGTGTTGGTCACAAACAAATTCCGAACCGTCAACAGCGCAACAGTCTTGATGCTGCTCAAACAGGCTTCCTGAGAAAATGTTCCGTCCATTCTGAAATACTTGAGGGATGCAGTTGGGGTTGTTTCATGGTTTTATTTCCATGGCAATAACCCCCACCTTGGGACAGAACCCCCAACTGGTACTCTATGGTCAAAAGGTCAAGCACTGCAATCAGATCGACCCATGTCCTCACCGTCATTCCAGATTCACAATTTCATTGATCCTATCATGTTATCATATTTAATTCACAATGTCAATGTCATTGCTCCCTTTATACACATAAAATCATATAAATGGTAATTCAATATAGCTTTAGGAAAATCCGATCGAATCCCCCCCAAAAAATGGTCGGAGTTCCACAGTTCAAGCGCCTCATAGCTCCTTGTGGAGGCCCCAAGCTTGAGCTTCACTCCCGACTTCAAGGGTTCCATGACCTCACTGCTGGGCTGGGTATCTCCAAGAAAACCCTACGAAAATCCCATGGGAAAACGGGGCTAGGATATGGGGAGCCAACCATAGGATGAATAGGCTTATATTGGTGCTTTAACGGAGATATAATTAGGATATATTAGGAAATAGGGAGAAATTGTGATTCCAGTTTAAGAGGGGTGCTCCCTGGCCACCCCAGATACCTTTGGGGAAAATGGTTCAAAAAGGGCTGTTAGAAAGGTGGCAACTGGGCAAAGCCTGAAACGTCATTCTATGAAATACCAGTAGGTTCAGAACAGGCTTTCCAGTTCATGGATGATGATTATTCCCAGTACCCTCTGGTAAACTAACATAGCTATGGAAAACCACCGGTTTTAATGGGAAAACTCACTATAAATGGCCATTTTCAATAGCTATGTTAAATTACCAGAGGGCATATTGCATTATCTTGTTTTACCCCCGAAAACAATGATCAACCCTGCTCAAATGGGTGTCGATTCGTCGATTCGCATCTGCTCAAATGCTGATTTCATGAACCAAAAGATCATCTCCAGGGTGAAAAACTTTGAAGATTCCTGTGATCATTTGGTTGGTTTAAGGGGAAAATTACAGGAAACCCTGGTAATTTAATGGTAAAAACCCATGGGTTTCTAGTTTTCAGATTTTCCCCAACAAACCAATCCAGTTAGATGTGAGACTTCAACATGGTTTCATCAATCAAAAGTTGAGGATTTACCAAGATCAAACCCAGATCTGTCTAATTTTGTGATATACGAATCCGAGAAACCAATCAAATGGTGATGAAGATAAGAATCTGGGTTTTTTCAAGAACAACAACAACAACAACGACAACGACAACGACAACGACAACGCCAATGACAACGACAACGACAACGACAACGAACGACCTTGGAAGCTAGATGTGTGGCGATCTTGGATTTTGCATCCGACAATTCTGTACACATGTTGAGATGTTCGGAACTTTCGACCCTTCAAAAATTCATGGCGCCCTCAGCTACCAAACTATCCAAAGTTGATATTGCTGATACCACATTCCTCATCATTCCTGGGCGTCTGAAGCCAACCAAACCAATCAGTTGGCAAAAGAGTGCCACAAAACAGTCCAATTTACTGTGGCCCAATTCAAAATTCATGGATTATATCATATAATGATACATATATGTATGTATGTATATACACAGTCACATATATATGATTATATATAATATATATATATGTATTAATATATATTTATATTTGTATATATATGTATATCTGTATGCATAGTTTCGCTGTCAAAATCCCCATCACATCCCCCTGAAATTCCAATTATGACCCTGTTCATCCTATGGTTCCCAGCAAAGCCGTTGGCAAGTCTCCTGCTGCATGGACGACTGGAGCGGTCTCACGAGTTATCCATGGTTTTCCCTTTACAAATCTGATGAGTGGGTGATTCATGGTGATGTTCAACCAAATTCGATTTCGCGAGCGAAAAAGTGAGGATTTGAGAAGGAAAAGTGAGGAGTAATCAGAAATGAGCGAGAACGGAGGCTACACTGCTACACACAGAAATCCCCATTGGAATTTAACCTTGAACCCAATTACCACCAAGTGAGGTCAATGATCTTCTTGATCAGCTGTTGTCCCAGCAACCGTCAGACATGTTCGTTGCTTGAATCCACATTGTTGGTTAAATACCACCTTATCTTCAGTAAATCCATTCTTTTTGCTGATGAAAACCACATTTCTTTCCTGATGAAACCCCCATTTGTCTGACGAAATCCCCACTTGTTTCTCTATCAAATCCCCTTTTTGCGGCTGATCCCCATCTGTTTGCCCCGCGGCTCCGCATGTGACAAAAAATCCCAATGGCCCCGCGGCTCCTGCCATCCAGGTGAGTTCCGAACTTGGAGCCCAAGTCCATAATGGCCACACCACCCGTGGGCCTTGCTACCTGGAACCATGGCGCCGTTGATCAGCGGCTTCAAGGGAGCACTAATTGTGGTTCAAGGGAACACCATTTTTTCTGTGTGGCAAACCAAGCTTCCCCCATCTACTTCGATCCATAGTGAGGGCAGCTAAACGGCTTGGGACGGGAAGCGCTGCCATACGTCGCTCAGCAAAGGGCAAAGATCTGCATGAGTTTAGCTTTGGTTCAACGGACTGCTGGAAAAATCGCCAGAGAAACTGGGTTTGCCATGGTTTACCCTCTGGTAATTTGTTACATAGCTATGGAACATGGCCCATTTATAGATGGTTTACCTATTAAAAATGGTGATTTTCCATGGCTATGTTAAATAACCAGATGGTAATTTCTTACATTGCTATGGAAAATGGCCCATTATGTTCGTTGATTTACCTATCAAAAACGGTGATGTTCAATATGATAGTTTACCAGAGGGTAACCCCCAAATGTTGCAAATGTATTTTCGGTAAATTATCCCATCATCCACTGCTGGGAATGCTGTGCATCATTAGTTTCTCAAGGGTCCCCAAAAAAAACCAGGCGCTCGGTCACTTGGGTGTCTGAAAATCGGATGCCCAAAGAAACCTCGTGGTTTATCATGTGTTTCCTGTTACCCTCTGGTTATTTAACATAGCCATGGGAAATGGCCCATAGGAATAGATGGTTTACCTATTAGAAATTGTGATTTTCCATGGCTATGTTAAATAACCAGATAGTAACATTGCCGTTGTCTGTTTTGGTCGCAACTCCTTTTTGGGGGGTTACATCCTCCACTTCTGGACAAGCCATGCTGTCGATGAAGCTATATGGATCCAAGTTGTTGGTTGAATCCCCCATTTGGTCTGGAAAAAGGGGAACCCCAAAATCCTACATCATCAAGATCCCAACATAAAACTGGCAGGAGGTACACCCCATTTTCAGACATAACCCACACATCCAAAATATGTGGGGTTAGATGGTAATGGGAATGGGGACGGAAATGGGGAATGAATGGGAATGGTACACCCCAAAATATTAAATTATTGCTTATATGTCCCATTCTATTCCCAGTAGATCCCATGTTTGTCATAGTTACACCGTGTTACACCCTCCAGCCTCGTTGGTCAAAACTCGCCATTGGGTGAAGTCTCCCAGTTGACGATCATGGAAACCACATCGATTCCCTAAAGATGTGTGGATTTCCCCATTAGAAAACCAAGAAAAACTCATCATCGACGAAGCGCAAATCCAGGACCATCATGGACCATAGATATCACTACCATACTCCAATGATAGATGATTTGCCCATTGAAACCTCCCTTTAAAAACAAAGGAAAAATCAGGAAAAATCATCTTCTCTTCAGCAAATCCCCGATTCTCATCCCATTAAAGTCAGCAAGAAGCACCGTTAAATCACTGGTGTTTCTTCTGCTCCCAGTTGATCATAGCTCCGCCCCAGGAATCCAGGGCTATCACCTCAGTCTTGGTGTGCAGAATCAGGGCATGCTCCCGGCTGATGGAAGGATGCAAGGCGGGGACGGCATTGCTTGGGAGCTTGCCCAGCTTGTAATACTCCTGGCAGTTGAGCAAGGGCTTTGGGTTAATGGCAGACCCTTAATTGATGTTAAAGGTAGCCATCAAATGGTTTTGCTTTATCCATGTTTGTTCAATTGCATAAACTCTAAGTTTGAAAGAATGGATTTGCTTTCTGTTTATCATCATTTTTGATTGGCTACCCTAAAGTTGATCGTTTATCAAATGGCGTTCGAATTGGCTACCCCAAATTTATTCGTTTATCAATGTGTATCGTCATGTTTCCCCTTTAAAATGTGAAAATGTATGGGTATCCATCGTTTCAGACACATCCAAAATGGGGCCCCAAAGACAAAGCCACAAACCCAGCCACATTATACCATTGGGATGGAACCAGTTTGGAAGGGACGTTGGGACAGGTCAATAGCCAGATGCCATGCAGACAATACACAAGAAATAGATGCGAGTAGATATTCCCAACAGCCCAACATTTCTCTACAAGCCAGCAAAAATACATGCCAAAAAAAGGCCGATGATGGTGGTAACAGTGGTAACCCTCTTGCTTTCTCACCCCAATCCCCGCTGCTCCTTCCCACTTAGCCTGTGCACCTAGCAGCGGGGCAGGAAGAAAAGTGGCAGTTGAGCCAACCATACCCAGTTCTTGTTGGTTACTCATCCCATTAGATTCCATTAATCACATTAAATTCCATGGTATCCCAGTTACTTGACGGAAAACCAACCTTGCAAAGATTGCAGTTTCGTCCATTCTTTCCGGCGAAGAGATTGGCAACCTCACCATTTAGGTCACCCCAAAAAAAGATGGTGATGAGTGAACCATTGTTAGTGATTCTTGCTGGTTAATCAACCCTTAAGGGGGACACCTTAGGAAAGCCTCAGGATAATTGAGGGTCTCATGGAACTCCCAATTCACGACCTTCACTTCCGTAAGGTTTTCCCAGCAAACCATTTGACGAAAAGGCTACTGTACCCACAAATGGGAAAGGATATGTACGGTACACTCTGGTAATTTCACATAGCTACGTCAAATGGCCCGTTGAGTTCAATAATTTACCTACTAAAAAATTATGATTTCCCATAGCACTGTGAAAAATGACCAAAAGGTATATGCTATACTGGATGCTGTGTTTTCGAATGCATGTGGTCAAAAGAGAGTCGAGAAAAAAAAACATGTTTCGTTCGACCCATTTCCACCACGATTCGGAGGTTCATGGCTTGATCCCCCACTCTAAACTCTACCACCCTAGGGACTTGATTGTTAATATGAGACCAAAAAGATCCAAAAAACTGGAGGATCCAACTTGGAGGATCCAAGAACCACAAACCACGGATCGATCCCTGGAGTTCTCCAGCAACAATTGGAGTCGGCTATGGAAATATTCCTCCCTAGTTGGCAACTTCAACCCAAAAAAAAATACTTGGGTTCAATTTGTAGCTATGTATGTTAGATTACCAGAGGAAAGTAATGTATATATATATATTATACTATTATATGTGCTGGCATCAATTTGTTCCAACTTGGGATCGGAATCTCGCAACACGAAGCACCACGGAGCGAGTTCGAACAGGAATCACCCCGCCATGGCCAAGCTAAGATACCCATGTAAATTCAAAAAGAACATGGGTTTTAGCTGTCTGAGATGGATTTCTCCCGATTTACCGAAATAAATTAAAGCTGTACCAGCATTCATACTTCCGTTGAATTCCCGGGCATGTCATGCAATATCTACTTTAAACGACTGGTACAGTAATAAATGAGCAGCCTCTGGTAATTCAACAATTCAACATAGCTATGGAAGCCGGGGCCCATTTTATTCGATGATTTGCCGGAAATAGCGATATATATCTATCTATATATATATATATATACCGTGCCCTTTGGTAAACTAACATTGCTATGAAAAATGGCCAGTTATAGTTGATTTACCTACTAAAAATGGTAACTTTCCATAGTTAACGGTGTTGGGGTCATCCACACAGGCGAAAGTTGAGTCACACACACACACACGCGCGTTTTCGAGTCACACACACAGGCGAAAGTAGGGTCACACACACACACACGCGTTTTCATTCATCAACCCAGAACCACCATGAACACACACCACTTTATGTTACAGGGGTGGGACAAGGGACAGGGGTTAGGGGGATAACGTTCAGTTTCGCTTGCAAACACACGCACTGAGCTGGGGTCGGGCTTTGGTTGGGTGGGGTGGGGTGGGGCAATAACGTTCAGTTTCGCTTGCAAACACACGCACTGAGTGGGGTCGGGCTTTGGTGGGTGGGGTGGGGTGGGGTGGGGTGGGATAGGGTAATAACGTTCATGTTCGCTTGCAAGCACACGCACTGAGCTGGGGTCGGGCTTTGGTTGGGTGGTGGGGTGGTGTGGGGTGGGTTAGGGTAACCTTCTCCGCTGTTCCGCTCATTGTCTTCTTGGCAGTGCGTCTCGTGCTCCGTGTTGCCCTCTGGGCTGCCCGGATCTGACACATCTGGCACCGGCATGTCTACAATGATCCCAGCTTCCAAAGGACGAAGGAGGCCCGCTTTCCACACGCGTGAGCCGACATGTTTCTTCACTTCTTTTGCAGCCAAAGAAATCAAAGGACAAGCATCCGAGACTTCCATACTGCGTTGCTGCAACCAATGCATCAGCAATCGATTGCAATACAAGATTCGAGTCATCAAAGTCACTGACAAAGTCGATGCCTGGGAAAGAAAGGCTTCCCACAAACTCAGCGTGCTCTGGCAATGCATTGCGTAGATGCGGCCAATACATGCAACACACACGTAGGTAATTCAAAGGTAAGTCAAAATCATGAACGTTGAGTTCTTGATCAGCAGCAGCCAAGCACCATACCTTCCGGGCAGCACATGAATCACAACAGGAAACGCATTCAAACAAATTCAACACAAGGTACGTCAAACGTGTTTCATCCTTTTAGCAACCACCGTCCTGAAATATCGACTGCAAATTCTCCAGATAGCAAGTCCACTTCGATCCGTACTTTGTAGACGGATCGTCGCTATCCACACATGGGTCAGTGACACCACCGTGACGTAGCACAATCAGTAATGCCACGGACAAAAGCAAATTGTAGTCAACACGATTGGCAGCCGTCAAAGGCATTGCACGGAAGGAAACATCAATAAACATGCAGCATGGAACTCTACTTACCAACATAAAGTCAAAATGAATCTTTTTTGTTCCTTGAAGCTAACTTCTTACAGACATGATTCTACCTGTACGTCTGTCGAATTTGTTGTAGATAACTCGACTGCGGTCAGAGGGTAGCTATGTATGTTAGATTACCAGAGGAAAGTAATATATATATATACTATTATATACTGGGAAAAACAACAATAACCACCCATTTGCAAAAAGTTTATACCACCCATTTATGGTGATGACTGGGGGATGGTTTATGGCATTGTTTTACCCACATTATATTATATATATATAACTAGACTATATATATATGGGTTCGTCTGGAAATACCGTATCCTCACTGGCAGGTTTGTCTAGGGGGTATGCTTCGGAGGTATGCTTCGGGGTTTGCTTCGGGGGTATGCTTCGGGGTCTGCTTCGCTGAACTTCATCACATGGAACTTACTTCATATCTAAGAGGCTTCCAACAAACTTTCCAACCTTTTATATATCTCTGTGTAAATCCTCGCACGCATATATATATAGAGAGAGAGAGAGACGTATGGTTTTCTGGTCTAAATCAACCGCCAAGGGCCAGAGTCTGGCTTTCCCAAGTATAGGTGAAGCCCGACGCTAGTTCTGACAGCAGGTATAGTTGGTTCAAGGCATAGCTGGCTGTAGGAAGCACGTTTGTTCCTGACAGCAGGTGGTTGGTTCAAGCCATAGCTTTGGTGCCATGGCGGTATGGGCAAGGATGTCTTATTTTCAGGGCTATGCAGAGATGTGAAGTATCTTACTCACGCGTCAGAGATGTGAAGTATCTTACTCACGCGTTCAAAATGTGCCAGGGTCTGGAAGTTGAAGATTTGAGGTATGAAATGGGTGTGATTCGGGTATGATTCGGGTATGATTCGCGGAGCACTATTCAGCACACCGTATCAGATCTAGACAGGAGCTACAACGGCCAGTCAGCACCAGAAGCTGGTCGATGCAAACGGTATCGGCTGCCACAATGAAGCTACAGCGGCCAGTCAGCACCGAAGCTGTCTTCAACCTACTTGTCTGCACATGGCAGACAGACTGCGGGGATGGAGGGCGGGATGGCGCAAAGGGCGCCTAAAGGCAGCATGAAGCTACAGCGGCCTGTCAGCACCGAAGCTGTCTTCAACCTACTTGGCTGCATAGGGCAGCCAGACTGCGGGGATGGAGGGCAGGATGGCGCAAAGGGCGCCTAAAGGCAGCATGAAGCAAGTGTCGCGACCCATGATCTCCAAACAACAACCATCAACAAGCCCTCAAAAATGATCTTCATTTTGGAGGTTTGCTTCGGGGTATGCTTCGGGGCTATGTTTCGAGGTGTGCTTCGGGGGTATGCTTCGCAAGAGCGCCACCTTCCACCAATACATATCTAGGACCACGGAAAAAAATACTAACCCATATATTACAATTATATAGTAGAATTCCATTCTGGATATTCCTCCGGTTTTTTCGCACCCCACAAATCTTGCCTGCGTCTCACCCGATCCATCGTCCTGGCCAACAAAAAAAGCAGATGTTTATTGGTCAAATGTAGGTCAAATCCTAAACAAAAAATGAAGGTTTCAAGAACTAGAAAATGATGCTAAATATATGTTTCGATGATATTGATCCAAATGGTGATATTTTCGATGATATGTTTTCAACACATCTAGAAAAAAAGTGGGTTGTTTTTTCAAAAACACTGTTGAAATATTGATCCGAATGATGTTTCAGAAAGCTTTCTGTTGCCGCAACTAATTACTGCGGTTACCCTCAGCCAAGGTTTTACTCAGTGTGATCGTTGTACAACTCCCAAATCCAATCAGAAAACAATCTATAAAGGGTGGAATTGTACATTGCCATGTTTGAATATCGTAATTTCACTCAATTCTTGTTTTGGGATTCAATCCACTACTCACCTAACTTGCGACTGAATGAGGACAGAAATCTCGGAGCAGATCTCGCGACTGTTGGTCGAGGATGGTCCCGACCATGCGGCGATGACACTGGAATGTCGTCACCTCCTGTATAATTACTATAACTCTCCGGTAATGATTAACAGGTACTAACAGTTCGCTGAACATGCCCCATTTATAACTGATTTACCTCTTAGAATGGTGATTTTCCGTAGACGTTATCCCATGAGGTCGCGAGGTGTTTTGCCCCACTCAGTTGGCTCGTCCAGCCGAAACAGGATACCGCGGTAGTAGCCCTTGAAGTTGATTGGGCAAACCCAAATCAATGAACAAGCCATTATTGTATCCCCAGTAATTACATGGTTTGACACCCACTGTTTTTGTCGGTTAACTTCCCCATGGTTTGCTCCCGATTTGTTTAAGCCCAAAGTATGAACAAACAAGTAATAAAGTAACTTTAAGTCCCAAACTAGAAAAAAAACTAAGTCAGTTCAAGCCACAAAGTAGAAACAAACACAAAATTCATCACCTTTTCTTAGTGAAGTCACATGTTTCATGCCACAAAATCACCATTTCTACCCCTTGCGCCGGCAGGGGACCCAACCTTGCTCTCAATGAGCTCCACAGGAGGCCACCGAAGGCTGTCGCCCTCCAAGTCGCAACAGAGAAAGAGCCAGGAGTGGAAATCCGTGTCCTCCTCTGCAGCGATGGAACTTTTCAACGGTTGCTTTCTGTTGGTTTGTAAAGCCCATAAGAAAAAAAGTATATAACTATAGTTCATTATATATATATATATCCCCATGATAAAGCCCATTATATAACTATAGTTCGTGAAATATCTACCATAAACATCCATGTCCATAAATCATAGAATTCAATATCTACCAGCCATCCATTTCAACCGTTGAGGACCTGGAGATTCGATGGGAATTTCAGGATCCTAACATCTCGAAAAACACCATAGAAATGCTTGATTTTCCCATGAAAAAAATGGTGGATCTTTCCATAGTTTTTTGTTAACGTTTACCAGAGGGAAAAAAAGACCCGCAGATAGATCAATAAGATGGTTAATGTTGGTTAATATACTGTTAATATTAATGATTATTTTTATGGTTAATGATCTTGAATAATATGGTTTATCAATAGTTACTGGTTGGTGGTTGAGCCCTGCCCCTCCGAAAAATGATGGACTTCGTCAGTTGGGATGATGAAATTCCCAACTGAATGGAAAAATAAAAGTCATGTTCCAAACCACCAACCAGATATTGTTGGCCATGTTTTCTGGGGCTAGTCCCTTAAATTTAGGCCTCAAAATTAAGAGTCCTTAAAAAAATGCTAGGTACCTCCAATAATTCCGTTCCGCATGGCCATTGATTAGATGGGAATGAACCATCATCGGATGAAACGCAGCTGGAGTTTGATGTGGTTTTTAGTGCCAAGATCCCGTGGAAGGATTTTGGGGTATGGGTTCGAATATTCCACAAAGTGTAGATCTGTAATTGGGAACTTGGGGATGATACCTTGATGATTTCTTGTTGGGTCCACATCACCAGAAACCAACTGACCTTACTCATGGAGGTTATCTTTAGGGCATCGGCCCTAGTATGTCTGTTGAGTCCATCAAAATCACAAGGTGAATGAATCATCCTTGAAATCCTGAAAAACCATTTGGGATACTAAGCTTTGGATATTAACCTTGAAGATATATATATATATAATTGTATATAATCCTGACTATCCCAACAGATTCATTTATCTTGAAGATCTGAATCTTTTTGATCTGAGTGCAGAATGCCCCAGTATCCCATCGAGCCGCTTTCGCCGTTGTTTCGCCGGTTTCGCTCCTGAATGCTGCTGCGCACATCCATCAAGATTCCTAGGGACATGGGCGAAACCGTCGAAATGTGGTACCCCAAATGGTAAACGTTTACATAACTATGGAAAGATCCACCATTTTTCATGGGGAAACTCACTATTTAAATGGCCATGTTCAATAGCTTTTTGTAAACGTTTACCATTTACCCCAAATGGTGTCAATCTCCACATGGATGGGAAATCTGATGGAAATCTCGGAAAATCGTCTCCGAAGCACCATTTGCAGTGACCTTTAGTGGTAAGGTCTGGTAAGGTCATTACAATTTATCCAGATTATACAGAGGTGATTTTTAACACTAGCGAACTGGAAAATCAGCATGTTGAATAGGCAACTCATTGAACAAAACGGTTCAATTACCAGAGCGTAAATCCCTGCTACATTACCTATATATACTGTCTATATGTCAATATGATATCCATTGTATCACCCATCAAGCTTGGAGCCAGGCAAACTCCTTGCAACAGAGCCTCCTGAATGTGTATATATATATTATATAATGTATGTATGAATATATATATACATACATACAATGTATAAATATATATATATACACTATATATATAATACATACAATATACAATCATTTGGGATATGAAAAATATCGCATTTGGAACTCTTGAGGACGTTTCAACCCGCTCCTGTCCGCCAAGTTTCGTCCTAAGTGGTTCTGCCCACGACCCTTCGTGGCACCCCAGAAGGTGTCCGCGTCGTTTTCCCACCTCGGGCCGTGGTGGCCATCGGGGATGTGGACGGGAAAATGACGGGAAAATGATGGGAAAGTGATGGGAAAATGAGAAAATGATAGGAAAATGGGCATCAAAAAATCATTTTCCCAACTATTTTCCAGCCATTTTTCCTATCACCCAATAGAAAAATCATGAAAAATCCCATAGAAAATCCCATGACCCTAATTTTTTTCGGACCTCCATAGACTATGATCCCATTTAGAAATTTAAAATGATCTGTCTATTAAACCATGGTTTCTACGGGGTGGTTTTTCATATTCCGGGAATGAGATTACACCCCAAACTGAAAATGGATGGATGACCATCTCCGAACTGGGAGCGCATATGCAGCAGTGGCACACGAGATCGCGGTCCCCAGTCTCTTTGAGTTTCTTTCTGTATTCCTGAGGTCGGTGGTTGAGCCTACTCGGAAGCGGGGCGACCGCTCACTTACCCACTTAGCCACTTACCCACTTACTCACCTACCACTGCGCTTGTCACCTACATAGCCTGCTTTTTTGGGGTGAACCAAGTGTTCTCAAACATTAGGAGCGATGGCCCAACTGAATTGGTCATTGTTGTACAAAATGCTACTAAACATTAAATTAGTTAAACCCTCCAATTCGGCGGGCGGGGAGGGAATCTCCAGTGTCTATTGGGTCACACCTTCTGAGAGTCTCTTTCTCCACCGGTGCAAATGCCATGAGATTCTGGTCGGACATGGTCATGCTAAGCGAGGACCGGCTTCAGCGTGTTCTAAAGATTACCCTCCAGTAAATTAACAATAGACCCTGCCACCCACCGGGGCGGAAAGAGGAGTTTCCCACCAAAAATGGGTGATTTTCAGGGTCAAACTCTTAATTTACCAGCTGGTACCGAAAATTTACCTCCTTTTAAGGTCCACCGAAAAGATTTGCTTCCCTGGTTTTTCACCAATTCCTCGGCACCTCCATGGTTCACTTGATCAGTGTACAGGTTATTGTGTCTCAAGCTGAAACTAGTTGGCTTCGAAGCAAAATGGATCAGAGGTGTCATCACTTTCATTGCCAAAATAACCAGCGGCTCGCCCCATTTGCGAAAGCTATGACAAATGAGTTCAGCGCTATGACTCAATGACAGATTCTGAATAGATGTTCCATACATCACTTTCGGGTCTACTCTTAATCTGGCATATCATGGAAAATGTTAAATTTACATTCACTTATCGATGATGTCTCTTGAAAAAAAATGGCGGGATTCAATGGTTCCATGGCTGCCATTCTGGATCACTAGAGAATGAATATACCCAAGCTTAAGATCCACAAACGCTACGTCAGTCATGTATCTGGCTGAGCTCAAACACTTCAACAGCCTTCAATCAGCCCATTGAGTGGATTGTTCCCCCAGACTTCGCATCATCTTTGCTTGCGTCCGGCCAGGGTTTAGTCGCAAGATCGCCCAGATCGCCAGGATGTTTCATCACTTCTTCTTGCTGATCCGAAATATATATGTATATATATATATATATGGCATCCCTTTTTCCCAATATCAAAATGGATATGTCTGTCTATCTATCTATGTATCTATCTATCTATGTGATATATACCTCCAGGGAGAGCCAAACGACCGGCCCCCCACCTCCGATCTCTGGAACTTGTCACGTTGGATCCGTTCCATCGCCTGGCTGATCCATGGCTTTCAGTTGGGAAATCTTTGATTCGGGGATTGGCACAGATCTCTGGGTAAATTATACTATAAACAATTGTCAATTTACTAACTTTGGTAATGTTTTTGTTCAAAAGTTGGTAAATTCTTTGGTAAATTTCATTTGAACAAAACATTACCAAAGTTGGTAAATTGACATTTTTACCAATAAACTGAAAGCCAACATTGGGAAAGTTTTCCAAAGGCAATTACCAACTGAGAGTCAAAAATGTCAATTTACCAACTGAAAGCCAACTACCAAAGGGTAAATTCACATTTTTGAAAGTCCAATGGACAAATATGTGTATGTATATTATGTATGTATACATATACATCGATATATGTCCTGGATGTCTTGGGGTACCTTTCCACTATGATAATCCCTAGCAACCACAAACGCAGATCGTTCCGGATGGATCCAAAGCCCAGGGCGTTATAAATCTCATGGCTTTATTAAAGCCTCCATCTTTCTCCAGTAAAATGGCATTTGTGATACCCTCTAGAAAACTAACATAAACTTGGAAAATGTCCATTTTAAGCTTGGTGAATCAATGATGAATGGGCCATGTTCAATAGCTATGGCCAGAAATACCGGGAGGTATACCCCTTGGATAAACCCATAGGGATGGTATCATCTGGGACACCACAACTGGTAGATACACCGACTCTCGTAGCTTCCATGCACATTGACCAATCATTGAGGTCTTCAATCAAGTGGTAGATATATTATTACATACCATATGCCGCATGTGTGTATCCACACTACATATACATATACATATAAATATAAATATATATATATACATACACAGATACCAATATGTAAATACATGTACATGTGTAAATGTATATATATATATATCATCAAACCATTAATTCATTGCCAATCTAAAAAACACTTAAAGAAAGGACCAAGTGTTCCCAGCATTGGCGAAGCAAACATCCAACATGGCAACGGATAATCCCCGGCACGTCATGGAGACTGGTGATTGGAAGGAAAATCATCATCCAGACATGGCGTTTTCCGCCATGCTTGATTACTGGAGGGCATATGTATATCTATATATATATATATGTATATCTATATATATATGTATATATATATGTATATACATATGTAGATATATATATATATGCTGGCACTATCTTATCACTTGGCTTGTCCAAGAATAGGGTTTTAAAAGAAATATGACATGACTTACCCTCTAGTAAATTCACAGTTCGACCCTGGCATTCATCGGGCTTGGAAGATGAGTTTTTCACTAGAAATTATATAGTTGTCAGGGTCGAACTGTTAATTTTCCAGAGGGTAAAGTATCTAGAAAAACGCGATGAACCTGATATGTGTTTAATGACTATCAGTTACCATGGATTGCTGCAACCCTGGGGACCTTAAGGCGAGTCTGACTCCAATCCTTTGCTTCGGTTTCACCTGCCAGGCCAGCAACAAAAAAAGACATCCAAACGAAAAATTGACCTATCAGAGTTGAGAAACTCGTTTTTCGTAGCTCCAACTGGATTTGTTATTTGTCAAATGGATTCATATGGATTCATATGGATCCATTATATGGATCCATATGGTTGGAAAACTCTGTAGCTCCAACGGGCTCCTAACTGTTGAGAAAGGCTCGATCCAATCGCTCAACTCATCGCTCCCACTGGAAAGTTGGAATGGATGTCTATCCACCCAAAATTGAAATGGTTTGACTCATAGCTGGCTGGTGCTTTTAACCATCTTGAAAAATCATGGAGTTCGTCAATGGGGTTGGGATGACATCCCATTAATATGAAATGGAAAATAAAAAATGTTCCAAACCACCAACCAGATTTTCATGGCCGATTCAACCAATCATGGGGATATGATGAGATCATATGAGATGTCATTGATGTATGACCAGCAATCTAAGGACCCATGGTTTCTCAAAAAAACCGGGGATACCAAGATGCACCAATTTCATGGCAACCCCGTTTGTTGAGAAATGATCTTCTAAAACCATGTTCTTTTGGGGGGAATTTTCGAAACATGTCCTGACGAAGCCAGGCTCATGATCCAGATGAGCCACATGATCTCAATGAGAAAGTTCCGATTTTTTCCCATGAGATTCCCAAAAAAAACACCATTTGGAGGGTTTCTGTTTTGTCATGGGGGTACCCCTAGTTCTCATCCATTTTTTGAGTCGGATTGTCCATGAAATCAACCATCCATTTGTGGGTACCCTCTTTTTACTGACCAGTTTGCGAACTGGAAAATCACTATTTTCAAGCTCGGTAAATCAACGATTTTCTACGGGCCATTTTCCAATAGCTACGTTAAATTACCAGAACCCCATGTATTTTGGCGATGACATTTCCATGATATTCCCAACAAAGCCACCATTTATTGTTCAAGTCATAGGGAAACTCCCAAAAAAAATCTCGCTCACCTTCAACCGCCTTCAAGGCAACGCTCAGATCATCGTTGCCAGGCGCCTTCGGGCGGTTTAAGGAAGTGAGGTACCAGGTGAGGCACCCTACAAGGTGGTACCCCCAAGATAGATAGGTTGGTGGTTTTAACCATCTTGAAAAATATGAGTTCGTCAATGGGAAGGATGACATCCCATATATGAAATGGAAAATAAAAAAATGTTCCAAACCACCAACCAGATAAGTTGGTGCAAATAACTCATAACTTCACGAGGACTTGTTGGTAGATATATCGAACCAGTCAATGTGGTTCACCCTATAGAAGCCTCCTGGGAACATGTCAATTTAACCAACGAAAATGGTGAGTTGATGGGATTGGCTAAAGCTGACGCACATAACTTGCTGAACTGTTGGGTTGATTAGGGGGATATAACTATAGTCGATGGGTTTATTTAGGAAGGCCTCACCTTGCATAAAGCCAAGCAGTCTATGGTGATATAATCGTGATATAATGGGATACAAAAGTCGGACGTGCATCCTACAATGTGAGGACCCCAAGATAGCTAAGTTGGTTTATAAGTCCAATCAATAACTATGGTTTATGGTACTTATAACTATAGTTACTGGGGCTTATAAACCAACTTATAACTGGGGGGCCTCACATTGTAGCTGTGGATATCCAATCTACATCTGAACCTGAGATCCTGAGAGTTGGGGAAATCCTGTGCCTAGGCCCTAGGCCCTGGGTTATGTCAAACAAAAGTCCCGAACATGGCATGATTCACTTGGCCGGCCAGTCAAGTCCTTCAAGTTCCAACTTTCTCGGGCGAACTATCACATGTCTTGAACTGGAAACAAACAAGTTCAGTTCGGGTGATTCCTTCCCTACTATGCAGTAATTCAGTGGTGACAATCATCATGTATCAGGTACATTATACAAAAAAAATACCCGTATTTTTTGCTGGCTAAGGGCCCCTGTTTGTGATCCTCAAATCCGCATGAACTACCTACGAAAAACCAGGCTTGTCCCTATGTTTGAAATCCCAACTTTGGCTGGTTTAATCCTGGTGAATCATATTTTATCCCCATATTTTGCTGGTTAACACTCCTTGTCTTTTGATTTGTAAATCCCCACTTGGAAGTGCAGTTCGATTTTTTGTAAGTGGATGTAATTTACCATAGTTATAGGGGCCGCATATCCAAGTATCCCATGAAATATCACATTTCCCCATGAAATCCAATGACATCCCATAAACCACCCATTCAATCCCATTAAATGACCATGAAATCTCCATGTTTCACAATTGACATTTCCTACATGTCCCCAATTTCCTACACGGAAAATCACCATGGTCATTTCACGTTGAACTGACCAAAAATGACTTCACAACGGAACCCCTCAAATCTAAAAAATCTCACCTGCAGCAAATCCGTCGCATCGGGAAATTGCGCTGCCAAGAGGGCGTGTTTGGCGGAGTAGTGCAGCACTCCATTGAAGAGGACCGGGCAAGGGATCTCCAGGGAGAGAAACCTCCAACAACCGCAAAACAGATGGGAAAAATGTGGAAAAATCTGGGAAAAATGTGGAAAATTGTGGGGAAATAATGGAAAAATAATGGAAACAGGCGGAAAAATATGGACGGCTTTCGAAATGATTGATGTGAAAATTTGGAAAAACGTCTGAACAAGGGAAAAAAACAATGGCTTTGGGTTAAGAGATGATCATCGCAAGTCACATGAATGATGTTTATACATATAAACATACATATACATATACATATACATATACATATGCAAATACATATATATATATATATACATATACATAATGCATACCCATATACATATATATATGCATATACATATACATATGCATATGAATATACATATGCATATGCATATGCATATACACATACATATGCACATACATATACATATACATAGACATATGCATATACATATACATATGCATATACATATGCATATACATATGCAGATGCATATACATATACATTTACATGTACATGTACATATACATATGCATATGCATATACATAGTTATACATATACATATACATATATATGTATATATATATGTATATGTTTATGATACTGTTTGTGGGTTATATGGTGATCATCCACTTGAATGTCATGTTGAAAGCCATCATTTTGGGGCATCAGGGGACAACGTCACATGGGCATTTCTCACTGTCACTGTCTCCATGGCAAATCTTAGATCTGCATTCATGGCAGGTTGAAGTGCTTAACTACCCTGCCAAATGACGATGATTGCATGACACTTCCAGATTTCCATCGATTTCCATGAGTAAGCTCAGATGTTTTGATGTTTAAAACATTTAAATCCAGCCTTCACCACTGAACCCGTAGCTTGTCCGAGACACTGGTAGATGCCCTCGAAAGCGTCGATGCGGGTGAATTTCTTTTTCGCTTCCTGGCAGCGTGGCCGGTGATGGGCCTTGCCGCCTTGCCACTTGGAATCCCATAGATCGAATCTGATTGCAAGGACATTTGAGTCATTGTGTCATTGAGAAAATCACCTATGATGGCTACATAATGGCTATATCATGGTTATATCATGGCTAATGGCTACATCATGGCTATATCATGGCTGCAAAAAATTGCTATAGTTTGGAATAAACCCCGTGAACCAATTCCGACTGGTCAGCTGCGATGCGAAAAGAGGAATCCGAAAATGGGGTCCCCACAAATCCAGTGGCGTAGCATTCGGAAATTGGGGACCAACAGGACCAACATGGAGGTGTCCATCAATATGGGTACCCCAAAATGGATGATTCATAATTGAAAATCCATAAATGAATGATTCGGGGGTACCCCTATGACTTAGGAAACCCCCCAAAGATGAAAGTTTTTTCATGAATACCATTGCTTTTGCCCATTAAACCTGACAAACATATAACTCTCATGGATTTTTGAGGGTCGAATCCACACAATTCCTCAAGGCACGTCAATAAAAAGGTATTCACATGTGTTGAGGGCCAAAATCCCCAAGATATCCCACATCCACATGTTTGTTGGTCAAATCCCTTGTGTTTTTTCAGGTGAAATCATGTCAAACCCACTGGTTTTTGTCAAACCCCGCGATATTCACAGGTTGTTTCATCAAAGCCCTGGTTTTTGCAGGGCAAAATCTGGCGCTCGGATCGTTCCGCAAATTTCGATCCCAGACACCTCCGCAATGCGCGTTTCAGCAGCTTTGGCACCCTGGAGTGCTGCCTGGCGCTCAGGAGCTGGGTCGTTGGCCAGCCTTGAAACGAAGGGGTTTTCGGAAAATGGGGAGATCGAAAATGGAGAATGGCATGATGAAATGGTGGGTTGAATATGGGTTTAGATGGTTTAATAGGGATCATATTGGGATAATCATAGGATAATCATATAATCATGGATACACCTTCTGGTAATCAAACGTGGTGTGCTCGAAAAATCCCGCAGTTATCGATGATTTTCCGGCTAAAACCTTCATTTAGTTCGGGGATTTACAATTGCCAGGTTTGATTGCCAGATGGTTCCAAGCTCCTCTGCTAAGTTGGGTGAACTAAATAAATGACCGGTAAATTTAAAAAACACTGAAAGCCCAAGGGAATGGCTGGGGAACCGTCATGTGATGGCAATATGTCACGACAAATCAATGGATTTCCGAGTACATGGAGTACCCCATCTTTAGATGAACTACACTCATAAATAAAAATATATGTATATATATATATGTATATATATGTATATATATATATATGTATACATGTCTACATGCCTACATGTCTACATGTCTACATGTATACATATATACATATATACATATATACATATATACATATATACATATACTTATAAATTCATATATATATATATATAAATACAAATAAATACATATATATACATATAAATACATATATAAATACATATACATATATATATATATACATATAAATGCATATATACATATATACATATATAAATATACATATATACATATATTTATATACTTACAATGTAAATATATATATACACTTCGAACTACATATATATACATACATATATATATACATATATATATACATATATAAATATATATAAATATATATATACATATATATATACATATATATATATACACATATATATACATATATATACATATATACATTTTTACATTTATACATATATACATATATACAAGTACACATATATACATATATACATATATACGTATACACATATATACATATATACATATATACGTATACACATATATACATATATACATATACACATATATACATATATAAATATATATACATATATACATATATACATATTTACATATTTACAAATATATATATATACTTAAAAATACACACACATATATGTATATATATATATATACTTATAAATACATATATATATATACACATCTATACATATGTAGTACACACATGTATATATATATAATGTGGGTAAAACAATAATAAACTATCCCCCAGTCATCACCATCTTTAAAGGTGGTATGGATGGTTGGTTGATTGTTTAACCCAGCATGGTTCGCATTCACCCGCGACAGTTGCAACTCACAGCGGCCTCCTTTGCAAGGTTCTTCTTCTTCTCTGTCATGGCTGATGTTATGGGGAACTTTTCGTC
The DNA here is from genome assembly GCA_947184155.2 of Cladocopium goreaui. Lineage (NCBI taxonomy): Eukaryota > Dinophyceae > Suessiales > Symbiodiniaceae > Cladocopium > Cladocopium goreaui. The sequence goes on from CAMXCT020006534.1 coordinate 115,858, forward strand.
AGATTCACCGGAAACAGTCAGTCGTTTACGAAATGCCTCATCCGAAGAAGTTATACTTGGTAAAAAAAGGGACCGATCCAGGTAGCAAGTGGCTCATATCCAATAGATAAGCCATATCTGGTTGGTGGTATACCTACCCCTCTGAAAAATATGAGTTCGTGAGTTGGGATGATGAAATTCCCAATATATGGAAAAATAAAAGTCATGTTCCAAACCACCAGCCAGATATAAATTCTTCTGGCTGCAATGTTGAATGGGACACCCACCCTTGGAAGTTTCTCTGTGGCAAGGCCTTGGCAGCCCTTGAACCTTGCCACTGCCTGGGTAGCGACAAATGCTGTCTACATTTTTCATCATGTTTCTACCGTGGCACAATGCATAGCCAAGTTGGATCCTCAGAATTTGTCCATTTGTCCTCCTTTGATCTATATTTGCATTTATATATATATATATTTGTATATATATATATATAGTCGGACATGGCCACCTTCCTCATGTGGATTGGGTCACTCGCTACTGGCTGGGTCATATCCTGAATCCTTTATGGTTCTTGATCCAGAAAAGCTGCAACCACCCAGCTCTTACAGCATCTGAAGCTGATATCTGATTCACCGGCCCTCCGATCAAGCTTTGATCTGCGAAAGCCTTCCATGGTTTTTTGTGGGGTTGACATGTAAAAAAAAACTGAAACCCGAGTGAATCCCAGTGATCTCTATTTGGGACGGTGAACCCGCTGTTTTCTGAGACATCACGGATTTGACGAAGTGATAGTCCAGTACCAAACTTGGAGGAAACTGAGGTGTTTTTTCTTTGGTAATCCCAGGGAATTCTTTGGGTTTTTGTCCCACTGCAGGGTTGATTCCACCGCAGGAAGTCACTGTTGTTTTTGTTGCGAAACACTCTGCTCGACAGCAGGTCTCGCTTAAGTCAGTCCGTCAAGGCTGCAAACACGCAACCCCCCTTGGGACTGCTGGTTCTGCACGAACTGCATCGCTGCACATCTGCCAAGACTGATATGGTCATATGAAATATCGGATGAGTGAAAACAATTTCAATGGTGAAACCGTGGAAGCCTAAAAATATGAGTATGAAATGGTATGAAATGGTGAAACCGTGGAAACCGTATGAAATGGTATGAAATGGTGAGATCGGAGTTCTTCTCCCTCCATTCTTGGGTCCAAGATTTCAAGGATGGGAACGGAAACAGTTAACTAAGGTTAACTCATAGGTTTACCAAAAACCATAGCGAAGTTGGTTTACAACTAAGTTGCCTATGGTTTATGGTAAACACATCATGATAGAACATCATAATATTTATCTATTATCTATCATGCGTTTTCTTTTTGTTTTGTTCTTTTGTCTTTTTCTTTCTTTCGTTCTTTTGTTCTTTCGTTTTTCTTTATTTCTTTCTTTTGTTTTTCGTTCTTTTGTTATGTTTTGTTTCTTTCGTTTTTTAATTGCGTTTCATTTTCTTTCTATTTTTCTTTCTTTATGTTGTTCTTTCTTTCGTTCTTTCTCTTTCTTTCTTTATTTCTTTCTTTCTTTCTTTCTTTCTTTTTTCTTTCTTTCTTTCTTTATTTCTTTCGTTCTATCTTTCTTTCTTTCTTTCTTCGTTTTGTTTCTTTTCTTTTTTGTTCTTTTCTTCTCTTTTCTATTCTCTTCTGTTATTTGTTTTCTTTTCTTTTGTTTCTTTTCTGTCTTATCTGTCTTATATTTCTTATCTTTCTTATATATCTTATCTATCTTATCTATCTTGTCTATATTATCTATCTTATCTAATCTAATCTAGTCTGATCTAATCTAATGTAATTTAATGTAATCTAATCTAATCTAATCTACATCTATATATGTATCTATATCTGTCTTATCTATATCTATATCTATTTCTATCTTATCTATATCTATATCTATCTCTATCTTTATCTCTATATCTATATCTATATCTATATCTGTCTGTCTATCTATCTATCTCTATCTCTATCTTTATCTCTATGTCTATCTCCATATCTATCTATGTCTATATCTATATCTATCGATCTATCTGTCTGTGTATATATCTATATCTATATCTATATCGATCTATCCATCCATCCATCCACCCATCCATCTATCTATCTATCTTTCTATCTATCTATCTATCTATTTATCTATCTATATCTATAATATCTTACCTGTGTCTATCTTATCTATATCTATCTTTTCTATATCTATATCTATATCTATATCTATCTATATATATATCTATCTAAATCTATTTCTATATCTATATCTCTTTCTTTTTTCTATCCATCCATCCATCTATCCATCCATCCATCTATCTATCTATCTATCTATCGTCTATAGCGAATCGGGTTTTATCAAGCAAAAAACATTTCAATGGGGGGCACCACCCTTAAAACTTGACCATGGCATATGCCAATCTACGGGTTTTCAGGGGTGTTTCACCTGGGAAAAAAAAAACACGGGTTTCACGGTTTCACCACAAAAAATGTAGGAGATGATCTGGAGTCAAGTTTCACAAATGTTGGGCCACAAGACGGGCGAGTTGCAGTTTTCATGATTTCTGCTGAGGTCAGTGACCATTCAATCCAGCTTCGATGTGTTTCACCCCAAACCCGAAAAAAATATAACGCCATCCTCGATGGATCACTTGTAGGTCAGTGTGACGTTGCTATGTGTCTTTTAGTTCCCGCAGACCCAGCAAACACGTTAGCTCATCGTCTCGCTGTCATCCGGCACAGCAATGACCCTGCTGGCCACGTTGGGCCCCCCAGCCCTCGGGTTCTCTCGCTATGAACTACCAGGCATGTGACCTGACTGTTGATGTCCACCCGGATTTTGCTAAACACCTGGGTTGATCCTTAGCAAATCGTCGCTATTGGTTGCCGTCTTGGAATTCCCTGCGGATGATATGGATGTCTATCTTCGATCGATTCATGGCCAGTCAAACTGTGGCTATGATGGGCGTCTTAAGTCCACTTGGGTCACGGAAAATTCAGGAGATGTGGCATGGTCAAAACACCCATGGGTTATGGTCATCCAGTGGGGGGACTGGATGACCATCCCGGACCACAGCCTTAGAATTCAGTTGTGACCATGGAGTTTGGAAGGGACCCCCACATGTGACCATGGTCTATCATCACCTTCCCTGCGGTGCATGGAAGCAGTTGTTGGTACATGGTTTATCCCACTGAAATCCCATCATGTACATTACTTCATATTTTCCAATAGATACCCTGCCTGGTGCAGGATAACTCGCAACCATCCACAGTATGTTTACATTTCAGAAATGTTAGTGTTTACACATCTATAAATCAACATCTTCCCTATGTGTTCCATCTTATAGGTGCATCAAGTGTTGAGTATTCTCCCATGGTCAGACCTATCTGATGGAGTATTCTCCCATGTTGTCCATGGCCTGATAGTGTACCTGGAGAATCATGCCACGGATAAAGTAAATAGTAAGCCTAGTGAATTTGTGAGGCTTATCCCATTTGCAAATGATATAGCTGATATAGCTGATATGTATGTATATCTATATATTTATGAATATATTATTATTATGTATATATATATAATTATATATATACATATATATATGGTCAGGGGTGGGAATTGGGGGTTGGTTTTTGCGTGTGCTTCCCTGTGAGCGTATGTGTAATGTTTTCCACCATGCGCACTCGTCAGATTCTTTTTCTCTCATGCGCGCCGTGGCCGTCAGTGCCCGTTACAGATTTCGACAAGACAAGTTCGACTTGGGGCCCCTCAACTCATTTCACGCGCCACCGCGTGCAGCCTTCACACCGACGTGTCCGGAAATGGTTTGGACGTGACTTCATGGTGCATTCTGTTGCATTGGTTGCAGTTGCGCTAGTGGACTCATGCTAGCGTCCTCCCGCCTTGCTGCTGGGTTGCTCGGCCGCGGAATTGTGTTTCCGTGCCCCAGCGCGTTGCGCTCATCAAAAACAGCTTGGGGCAACCGCAACATTGCAAATGGAACCCGCACGCGTGCAGTCGTGTCAACAAACAGGCACACACCTAGACGTGTAAGTAAACGTACCATGTCACTTCCGCTGTGCATGCTCGGCGGTGTTATTTGTTTATGCCTTTGCTTCTCGCTGCTGAGATGTCAAGTTCCGTACACATGCCACGAATTTACCACTTAGTCACGACACGCCGCGCTTGACAGATGCACTGTTAAAATGTCTGCGGAGATTCTCACAAGTCACTGGTGCGCAGCACACATGGGCAGAACTACGCCTTTCGTCTCACTTAGAAACACAAAAACAACCGTAGATATACCGTAGATATGGTACAGAACTATATGGCTCAGGGGGGTTAGCATATTTACCTATTACTACTGGGCCACAACCTAGCAAGAGAAAGATTACCTGTGATAACAAGGTCCGCAGCCACAGTCACTCTGGTCAGATGCCTGCTTGCCCTTCACTTACCTACAGCCTGACAAAGACTGTTCCAGCGGGGCAGCTTGATGGAAGATGGGCTGACACAACATAGCAATAGAAAGAGCAACTGTCACAACAAGATGCGCAAGCAGAACCTCTGGGTGCGTGCGCTCCACACGTACTCACTCTGTGCTAAACAGGGGTGGAGCGTCCTGCGGGCATTCTTGTCAACAGTCCTGGGGAGGGAGCAGGGGGAGTGGAAGGTCTTGGCACCATGGTGAGCATCGTCATCCTGGGGCAGGTGTGGGGAGTCTCCACGACCCACCCCGACCTACTAGAGGACTCACCCAGAGTCTCCACTGCCAACACAGGTTGCCCCAGAGTCTCCACTGCCAACGGCGACACAGCAAATGTCACCCTGTCAAGGCCCTCACCACCATGCTCCGCAACCATCTTCCGCAGTCATGTGGAAACAGTGCAGTGGGTACCTGCAGAGGACCGGTGCAACTGTGAGTTGCATGGCCCAGACAGAAACTGTCTCAGGGATTGCAGTCCACATTATGACATGACCAGTCTTCTCCTTAACATGTAAACGGATTATCTAGCAATCCCGGAGCCATATATATATATATATATGTTATATTACAATTATAATTATAATTACAATGCATTTTCTTATAGTTTATTATATTATATTATATTAAATTGTATAATATTATATTAAATTATATTATATTATATCAAATTATATTATATTTTGTATTATATGATATTCTATTAAATCATACCGTATTATTTTCTATTATACTTTGCTATATTACAGAAAATTATATTATATTACTTACCTGCTGTTAAGAGGATCAAATAGTCATTTGTAATTTCTCCAATTATCATATGTCGCTCTTCATGTCGAATGTAAACCAAGTGTACAAAACACCCAGTTCCTTAGTCCACAGTTAGGAAACCTTTCTCATAATAACACAATCAAACTAGTTCGGTTCCAAAATGCATTGTTAATTCCCATTGTTTTGACCCAATTTGATAAAATGTGGTTCAATGACGGGATCATCCCATCCCCCAAGTTTGATTTTTGTTGTCCTAATCATGTAATAGATTTAATAAGATAAATGATGGCATAAACACAATGACTGGCCAAAATGGCCGGAGAATTGCTGAGCCAGAGCGGGTTAGCATAAATGATGGGTATGGTACATCTTTCCCAGCATGGGACCCACCTCTAACCAAAGTATGTCAACCATCAATGGGGAACACTGAAAACAATATCAACATCCAAAAACCAAATGTGTTGTTATTGTTATTGGCTGGGACCCCTTTTTAAACAAATACAGTGGGACATCAATTTGCTTAGTGTTATGGAAGACGCCAATGACAGGCACATCCAAATCTCACCAATATACCTTGGCAAATTATTCGTACACTCAGTGACCATTGACAGTTCTCCCTTATGATTAAGATGGTTTTCAGTTTATGTTTCAAGAAAGGTTGGTGTTTGACTTTGGTGGAAACAAATCTACCAAGCATTGTTTGCAAGAGTTTTGACGGTTGAAGAAAACATGAAAATCATAACAAGATGAAAAGGTCTTGAACTATCAGACTCAGACTTTGCTATGTTCTTGGAGCTCATGAGTTGGATTCCTTCTAAAAAACAAACCAAAACCTGGAACTGTTTCCACACAGTTTAAGATGTAGCCCGAGTAAATGATAGTAAAGAACTCAGGAAACATTCGGCAATAATAATACTAATAATACACTATTGTTTTGGAGTTGCCTTTGATCTCATGCACTCAGAAACACTGGCGACTTATTTGTTTGACAGTCTTTTGCGGAAAAAAAATGGCGCACAACTTCAACTTTTAATTGTTTGAATAATGTTGAAATGACATATTTTCAAAAGTTTTTTTTTAAAAAAAGAAGAAATAGACATTGAACGTGCTGTTAAGCAAATCACCTTGGCCAGGGGGGGGGCAAACGCCCCCCCCTCTGGCCAACATCGGGCGCTCCCGATGTTGGCTAGCCGCCCCCTACATGTCTTAACAGCACTTCCAATTTTTCACATTGGGGGCTTATTAGCTCAAAAGTCCCGGTCCGTACTATGCAGGAGGGGGGGCTAGCCAACATCGGGAGCGCTACCGATGTTGGCCAGAGGGGGGGGCACTTGCCCCCCCCCCTGGCCAAGGCGATTTGCTTAACAGCACGTGCTAAGAGTTTAATGTTATTTTTCTTTTTTTCATTATTTGAAAACAGTCGGGAGCGCTACCGAATGTTTTCGCCAAAAGCAAAATTTGTAATTCTGATCTTAAAACAGTCGGGAGCGCTACCGAATCTTTTCGCCAAAAGCAATTTTTAAAACGATGCATGGTCTTAAAACAGTCGGGAGCGCTATCGAATGTTTTCGCCAAAAGCAATTTTGAAATTATGTATGGTCTTAAAACAGTCGGGAGCGCTACCGATTGTTTTGCCACAAGCAATTTTTGAAAATATGTATGGTCTTAAAACAGTCGGGAGCGCTACCGAATGTTTTCGCCAAAAGCAATTTTGAAATTATGTATGGTCTTAAAACAGTCGGGAGCGCTACCGATTGTTTTCGCCACAAGCAATTTTTGAAAATATCTATGGTCTTAAAACAGTCGGGAGCGCTACCGAATGTTTTCGCCAAAAGCAAATTCTGAGCATAGAACAGTTCCTGAGCACTAAGATTTTTTTGACCATTGAATACATCAAATTTTGAAGGCAGAATCATTTGTTTTACTAATGCAATAACAAAAATGCAATTTTTCAAAAAGGTTACATTGTTTGTTATTACATAACTTTATATTTCATGTGGAACTGGGACCACTCAGGAGAACTGCCAAATGGTGCACCTCAAAACCAACAGAAGCTGAAAGTCAGTGTCATTCTGGCCATTGTTCCCTTCCTACGAAATCTATATTTTTAGTCTTAAGGTCCCAAAAGAGAAGAAAGGGCATCACCATAACATGCACTTGCAGGCTTTCAACATCTGTTTTTTTTACTGAGATAGTAATAGATAATGATCAGCCGCGGCAGGGCAGCCACCCTCCCCCCCTCCACCCCAAATGGGGGATATCACGGGGATACTGGGAATATTAAAGGAATAATAGGAATAATACATGGTGAGTAATAGGGATATGGTGGAAATATCATGGGGACTATTCAAAGACATATATATATATATGATGATATATTGATGGATATACAATCCGGTGTAATCAAATGTGGCACCTCCAAAGAAAATTGGTAAAATTTAATTTGACTATTTGACTATGTTAAGAGCTGGCAAGATTATTTTATTGCATTATATGAATTAACGCTATTGTTTAAATTACATTATATAATTTAAAATATCTTACTAAATATTATATCATATATTAAATCATGAACTATATATTGTATCCAATTCTATTTGATATTTTATGTTTTATTAAATATTATATATTAAATATTGTCTGATATTACATATTATATTTTATATCATATTATAAATTATATTAAATATAATACTAAATATTATACTACATATAAAATGATATTTTACTATATATCATATATTATTTTGCTGTATTATATTATTTGATCTTAAATTTTAAAATATACTATAAAAGATATTCTACTGTATATTATACTATAAATTATCTTATATTTCATATTATTTGTATATCAGATTATGATTGAGATTCTATTTCATATTCTATTTCACTTAATATTATATATGATCTCATGATTTAAATTATACTCAAAATTCTATTACATCTTCTTTTATATGTTTTACAATAAATTAAAAATTACATTTTATATTGTATTATATATTTTAAAATTTACATTGTATTACAATATATTATATTTTATATTATTTTTATATTATATTATACTATATTAAAACATATGACATGATATTATATTATATTATATGTAATTCTGTTATGTTATGTTATGTTATGTTATGTTGTATTATATGGTATATTAATTTATCATGTTATATTATAGTTTACTATTTTTGTTATAGTTATATGTTGTTGTATTAAATTATACATATTATCATGTATATATATATTGTGTTGTATATACTGTGTTATATATATATACATTGCAATATATATATATATACATATATATTAATATATATATATTATAAATACTATAGCATATATATATATATTATAAGATATTTTTATTGTATATTAACTATATATTAGAATTATATCTAATTCTAAATGCTATTGTCCCTAATCAGCTACTAAGTGATGTGACTTCCCGGCTTCTTGCTCCAAGACCCGGGGCTGAGGGGCGCGGGTTCACCGAAAGAAGTTGAAGGACCTGAGGGAAGCGCTGGTCTTCGGCACCCGAAAATCATCAAAGATGGCAAGCTGAAAAATCCCTTCAGCAAATTGCGGATTTAATGGGAAAGCGGGAAAATCATCTGTAAATTAGAGATTTTCCCATGTTTCATTAGCGGGAGGGTATCAGCAAGCCTACTCCACCTCCAAACAAGTTCCGAACCATGCCCCTCGTGCCGATTCCAAACAGAATGTGATGTTGTCGTGGGATTCACCCTGGCTGCCATAGTCACCATCCCCAAGTCATCACCATAATCTTTTATGGGTGGTAAGTCTAACAATTCTCAAATTGCTGGATTTTTTTTGGCAGCCAGGGTTGCCCAAACAACAGCTATGGCCCGCCTGGCGTGTCGCATCAACTCCCTAGAATCAAAGACCTGGCCATGGCGTCGGTTGTTGTGGGCTTCCCCACCGAAGCTATGGAGTTTTTCCAATGGAAAACGGATCAACACGAGACATCCAAAAATTGGGAAAGTCTTCTGGTCATGGCTCAAAACCGGTCAAAACCCGGTGTCACTACAAGTTCCACTATTATCATTTTATGGTTCTGGATCCAAGTGATTGCTGAGAAGGCATCAAAAATCCATCTAAATCCACCGGCCTCGCAAATCATGTAGGATTTGTACTCGAAATAGCTGGGTCATCCCGGTCATCCCCCCAAATATTAGTATAATAGTTTTTGATCCATGCTCGTATCTTGGGCGGTAAAAAGCTACTATTAACAGCAAGATCACTCGTACCCAGTTGCACCTAACCCAGGCCTGTCTGGTGGTTTCAACGCAGAAAAATTGGCCCGTCAGGGATCACCAACCAGATTTTGCATCGAATCGGTGAAAAGGGCCCTAAAAAGGCGCCCCTGCGGGGAAATTTTTGGGGGAATGTGATCCGTCTCTTTCAACTGCAGTGATCCAACAAGATGTTTTTCGGCAAAGAAAACAGGCCGGTTTGGTATACCATTCACCATTCTTTAAGTATTGGTTGTGAGAAAGTGTCGGGCTACGCTTCTTTTCTCGCCAAACAACTGGGGAAAAGGACATCAACGATAAACTAAGGCATGTTGCAACAAAGCCAGAAAACTTCTGTGATAAAATGGGTTTGTCGAACAAGTACAGGCACCCATCAACTGCTCAAGACCTCACTGTCCCCACAAAGGAAAACAATCATAGATTTGGGTCCCGTCCCATTTCCGATACCAAGACCCAAAATCTTAAAATCTCGTGGTCAGCCATGGAATCCCCTTCTGTGCACCGCAAAAGAGCTGCAAAATACAGATTCAATGGGACTTAATGGGATATATATATATAACATTATAAAGTATATGACCAAACATACTGCTGGAAAATCCGCCGTCTAGTTCGATTTTTTTCCAGCTACAAACCTCCATGTTAACTAGACACCTAGGCTAGGTGACTACCAAAGCGGAGTGAGCACGGACAGCTCCTATTTTGTCGTGTGTGGTGCACTGGATCGGTGTCACCCACACCAGAGAATTGAGTGCTTGCAAAGGCTTCGCATAGTTTTGCCTCAATCCCTGGGTGGGTGGGAGAGCACCAGTGAAAACGTTAACCTTCCGTTCTAGAGCACCCCCACATTAACCAGACACCTAGGTGACTACCAAAGCGGAGTGAGCACGCACAGCTCCTATTTTGTCGTGTGTGGTGCACCAGATCGGTGTCACCCACACCAGAGAATTGAGTACTTGCCCAGGCTTCGCATGGCTTTTCCTCCAAAACAGGGCGTGTCACATTAGAAAATGAATTAGTTTGAACTATGCTGGACTTCAACATGCAAATTTGGATTTTTCTGACAGCAAAAGAAGGCAAAAGCGGGCATCAGCTTGAAAACGTAAAACCTCTCTACGGCTAGTGACGACTCTCAGATTTTGTCGAGGATGTAGAACCACCCTGAGCATCGGATATTGATTAGAATCAATATTTGCAGGCTCTCAGATATTGATCTAATTGATTTGCCTCCAAATCAATTGATGGCATTTGATTTTCTTATTGATTTGATATTGATTTGTAAATTGATTTGCTAATTGATTTGGTTTTGATGTGTTGGAAATTCAAATCAATTGCTGACTCCAGCTGTTTTTGGCTCCAGTTTTGAAACAGAAAAGCAGTAGACAGAAAACGCCAAACAACTTTTGATATCAGCCCTGGTCTTGGAAAAGGCTGCCTAGTTGCAGTCTTGGAAAAGACTAGTGCCAAGTTTTGGAAAAGACTAGTGCCAAGTTTTGGAAAAGACTTGGCCATGTCTGGCAGAGGTGGTCCCAGGCATGAACCAAAGCCTTGGGTGGATGTTGGGCTTTTGTACAAATGCTTGGAAAAGCATGATGGCTTGGTGGCAGACTTGGGCTCCTATGAGCATCTGAACTCAGCAGCTGCTCCCAATGCAAAAGCCATCCTCCACTTGAAGGACTTATGGGTTGGTTTGTTGGAATTGTCGCCTAGTGGCAGTATCCACAGCCAACCCTTGAGGCAAGCTTTGGTCAGCTTGCTAGCAGAGAAGCCTGACATGAATCAAGGAAGGCATAGTGGAGGTGTATGGGCCAATCTGAAAATAGAAAGGTTCAATTGCCTCTTGAAACATGTCAGGATGCTAGGCAGGAGCAAGGCTGCTTTGGGACCTGCTGTTTGCCAGTTGACCAAAGGCGAATATACAAGTCTTCTGGCTGGCTTGGAAAAGCTACAACTTCCCCAAGAGAAGGTAAAGGAACCAGAGAAGAAAAAGGAAACAGCAAAGAAAAGGGAAGTTGAAGAAAAAGCAAAAGAGGAGGAAGTTGAGACTGGAAAGTCTAAAAGAAAGCTTAAGCCAAGAGACAGTGAGGTTTCTGTGGACTCCAAAGGAGTACCTCAACTGTTCAACAGCCCTTTTGGAAAAAAGGAAGAAGCTTCCTCCAGCAGTGGTTTGAAAAAGCCAGCTGCAGCAGGCTCCCAGCTTGCCAGCTTGCAAAGGCCAGGAACAAGGCTGTTTGCAAGCATGGGCTATGGTTTGGAAAAGCCACTGCCTGGAAAGGCAAAGCCAAAAGGAGTGATCAAAAGACCTAGCACCAAAAAGAATTTCAAACCCCTGGAAAGGGGCACCACTCCTGGCAAGAGGCAGTCATGGGTGCATTTGTCTCAGACAGATGCCAGCAACCCTCCAAGATCATACATTCAAGGCAATGTGAAAGGAGGGAAGAAGCACATGATTGTGCAAGTCACAGCCCACCAGTCTCAAAATTACAAGGGGATAGTGGGCAAGCTCAGGGAAGCTTTGGAAAAGGATTCCCTGACTAAGGAGGAGGCAGTGAAAATGAGGGATGAGCTCTTGGAAAAGGAGCACTTCACATGAAGTACCCCCATGGGTTTTGGAAAAGACCCACATAGCTGCCACCCTGCAGGGTTTTGGAAAAGACCCTGCTGGGTTTTGGAAAAGGCCCAACTTCAATCTGCTGGGTTTTGGAAAAGACCCATGGGTATTGGAAAAGACCCTCTTTCACCTGCAGGGACCTAGTCAGACAGGTGGGATTTTTGTTTAAAAGGAAAAAAGTGTGGGAGTGAGGTGGGCCAGGGTGGTTGTTGGTTGTTGGTTGTTGGTTGTTGGTTGTGGTTGTGGTTGTGGTTGTGGTTGTTGTTGTTGATGATGTTTGTTCTTGTTTTGTTTGGCTTGGAAACTGTTTGTGCCCCTGCAGCCATTTCAGCTTGAGGTCAGAACAGGCTCACACACACACATGTACCACACACACAGCACACGACACACACAGCACACCACACACACAAACAAAAGATATATGTACAAGTACACAGCAGCATGCATGATAAGTACACCACAGCATGGATAGACACCACAGATAGTCACAGGTAGCACCACAGCATAAACTAGGCAGCACAACACAGCCTTGTAGTTGAGCTGTTGGTGGTCTTGGAAAAGACCTGCACAAGTTTGGAAAAGCTTGTGAGCTTCACAAGTTTGGAAAAGCTTGTGACCTTCACAAGTTTGGAAAAGCTTGTGGGCCTGGCATTGTTTTGGAAAAGACAATGTCACAAGCACCAGAGGGCCCCAAGAACAAAAAGGGCAGACCCTTTGGCTCTGGCACAACAAATGCCAAGAGGAAGGAGGAAAGGAAACACCTGCAGTGGTCAGCATTGGAAAATGCTAACCCCAGTGATCCTGCCCATCTCTTGGAGCATTTGAAAGCTTTGGAAAAGGCTCAGAAAAAGTGCCAAGAAAGGCTGACTGAAGAAATTCAGAACAGCCTGGATGCATGCTCCTCTGCAGAGCCAGCTCCCAAGGCTGCAAAGACTGCTGGAGGGAGCAAGCAGGTGGGGAAAGATGGCCAGCCCAGAAAGGCCACCCTCACCCCCGCCAAGGGTTTGGAAAAGTCCAAGGGCTTGGAAAAGTCCCAGAACAGCAAGGATTTGAAAAAGTCCAAGGCCAAGGGCTTGGAAAAGTCCAAGGATTTGGAAAAGTCCAAGGCAGCACAGGGCATCCCTTTGGCTGAGGGTTTGGGAAAGCCCTTGGTCATTGTGGATTGGCACCTCACACTGGTGCAGAATGACGACACCATTGCAGCAAGGGACCTTCATGCATTGAAGGTCCTGGCCTCAAAGGTGGATGTCCTCATTCTCTCCTATGTGGGGAGTGCAGCCAGGGAAGCAGAGGTCCCAAAACAGGTGAAATCCCTGGTGCCTTTCTGGAAGGACCTGAAAGGGATTGAGACTGTTTGGTCCAGGACAGGGGAAGATGGCAAATGCAATTTTGCCTGGCAGGAAGAAGCTCTGGCAGTCTTTGATGACAACAAGAAGATCTGCCTGGAGTGTGCCCAGTGGGGCCTGGAAATTTACCCAATCTGCACTTCATACCAGAAGCACAACTGGTATGGAGGTGGGTACAAGAGCTTTGCTGATGCTGTGGATGAATTCCTTGGAAAACATGGGTACTAGGAGCCCATCCACAGCATCAGCAAAGAGGTTTGGAAAAGCCCAGGCCCTGCAGGCAGCTTGGAAAAGCTCCTTGCCACCCCAGCAGTTGATTTGGAAAAGCCAACAGTTGGTTTGGAAAAGCCAACAATTGATTTGGAAAAGTCAACCTGTTGATTTGGAAAAGTCAACAGGCCAACCAAATGAATTCAATGCATGACCCAGAAGAGGCACCAGGGACAAAAGATTTTAAAAAAATACAAACTATAATATCAAGTTAACATATATTCTTATCATATAGACATATTTGTTGGTTTGTGTGTTGTTGTTTTCTTGGGTCCCTGGTGCCTCAGTTTCACCATAAGCTGATGGGTTTGGAAAAGCCCTTAATGCAGTCAGCTGATGGGTTTGGAAAAGCCCACCAGCTGTAGTTGCAAAACTTGGGGCTCCTAATTATGGAGCCCCTACCAAGAAGAATAAAATGAAATGAAAAAATATAATAAAAATATAATAAAATAAATTTAAACAAACTAAAATATATTTAAATATGTATATATGTATTTATTGGAACTTATTTAAATATATTGTATATATATATATATTTATATTATTGAAAACATATTTATATATATATAATAGTTTGATTGCATATATCATGTTTTCAAACCATTTATATATTGCATATACCTATGGGTTTCTTATAAAAAAAAATATATTTCATTGGTGGGCTTACCTTTTACTTTGTTAATTCAAAAAACACAGTGAAACTTGGATGGACTCACCTTTAAAAAAATCAGAGCCAAACTTTGGTGGGCTCACCTTTTATTGTTTTATTTCAAGAAGATAGTTCAAAGTGAAACTTTGGTGGGCTCACCTGTTTTTCAAGAACAAGTAATTAAAAGTGAAACTTTGGTGGGTTCACCCTTTATTTTTTATTTCAAGAAAATAGTTCAATGTGAAACTTTGGTGGACTCACCTTCTTTTCAAGAAAAAGTAGTTCAAAGTGAAACTTTGGTGAACCCACCTTTTATTTTTGATTTCAAGAAAATAGTTCACAGTGAAACTTTGGTGGGCCCACCTTCTATTCAAGAAAAAATATATCAAAGTCAAACTTTGGTGAACTCACCTTTTATTTTTGATTTCAAGAAAATAGTTCACAGTGAAACTTTGGTGGGCTCACCTTAAAAAAAAAAACAAAGTGAAACTTGAATGAACTATTATTTTTTCCAAAACATAGTTCACAGTGAAACTTTGGTGGGTTCACCTTTAAAAAAATCACAGTGAAATTTGAGTGAACTCACCTTTTATTTTTTTTCCAAAAAAATAGTTCACAGTGAAACTTTGGTGGACTCACCTGAAAAAAAAACACAGTGAAACTTGAATGAACTCACCTTTTTTTAAAAAACATAGATCACAGTGAAACTTTGGTGGGTTCAGCTTAAAAAAAAATCACAGTGAAACTTGAATGAACTCACCTTTTTTTTTATTTCACCAAATTTGACCAAATTTGACCAAATTTGACCAAAATAAGGATTTCATTAATTTTGGTCAAATTTGGTCAAATTTGGTCAAATTTGGTCAGATTTTGAATTTCCTAATTTTTTTTTTAAAAAAAATAATAGTGAACCCATCAAAGTTTCACTGTGAATTATTAAAAAAAACAGGTGAGTCCACCAAAGTTTCACTGTGATCTATGTTTTGAAAAAAAAGGTGAGTTCATTCAAGTTTCACTGTGAACTATTTTTTTGGAATAAAAAATAAAAGGTGAGTTCACTCAAATTTCACTGTGATTTTTTTAAAGGTGAACCCACCAAAGTTTCACTGTGAACTATGTTTTGGAAAAAATAGTTCATTCAAGTTTCACTGTGTTTTTTTTAAAGCTGAGCCCACCAAAGTTTCACTTTGAACTATTTTCTTGAAATAAAACATAGAAGGTGAACCCACCAAAGTTTGGCACTAATTTTTTTAAAGGTGAGTCCACCCAAGTTTCACTGTGAACTATTTTCTGGAAATGAAAAAATGTGAATGCAATATGTAAATAAAAAATAAAAATATTTCAAATTTGAACAAATATTTTTTAGAAAGTAATATTCAAAATGTTAATGTTAAAAACTAGAAAATAAAGTGCTATATTGTGAATGTGTGTTTTTAAAACCAAACCTTTTTCCAAAAGTTAGAAGTTCATTTCATTAACATTATTTTTAACACAATATTTAGTTATTATCAAATAAAATTATATTTATATTTTTTAAATTTTAGTTTTTTAACATATATATATATGTCTAATTATATCAAACCAAGGCCATTAATATGAAAATATATCGATTTGCATCACATGTCATGCAACACTACCCTAATCATGTCTTGTCGGTACCAAAGGATAAAAACTATTTCTAACCAAACCATGGCTCATGTTTATCCAAATGTTTGTGAATGCTTTTCCAAGCACATGCAATCCCTTCTGCAGCTCAGTTGATCAAGAAGATAGGTAGGTAGGTAGGTAGGTAACAGGTTGTGAGCCAAAGCCATGGCACCCAAGAAAGTGATGAAAACAATGAAGAAAAAGGGTTTGGGAAAGCCCAAGCAGGATTTGGAAAAGTCCAAGAAGGATTTGGAAAAGTCCAAGAAGGATTTGGGAAAGTCCAAGCTGAACCAAGAGAACTTGGAAAAGTTAGGTCAGCTCAGCCTCCAAGAGAAAATGGCCAATGCTGCAGAGCAAAGCGAAAGCCCAGAGGATGCAGCAATTGTGCTGTACAAAAGCATGACAAAGGCAGAGAAGGCCAAAGCTTGGAGCAAGCACCAAACTGCCTTGAAAAAGAAAAGTGAGGAGGAGAGAGCTGAGCATGAAGGCTTGGCCAAAAAAGAAAAAGGCATAGCTGCTGCTGCCTATATCTTGGAAAAGGAAGGCAGGCAGTACATGGTGGCCTTGAAAAAAGCCTCCCACAGTGAAACTGTCAAGCAGAAGGACAACTGGCAGAGTGAGCTCCAGATGCTTGGCAAATGGACAGCCCAAGAGCTGGACAAGCATATCCAGTCTGGTCGAATCCACTGGAGGGAGTGCCCAGGGACCAGAGGTGTCTTTGAATACAAGGACACCCAGGATTATGAGAGGGAGTTGTCTTGGAAAAGGCAAACTGAGTTCCAGCATGGGAAGGAACATGAGCCAGAGGATGAGGACTTGGAAAAGTTCTTGGAGCTCATTGACCAGGACTGGTCCTCCCTCTCCCTGGATGACAAGCCTAAAGGCCTTGGAAAAGGCAAGGGTTTTGGAAAAGACCCTAAGGCCAAGGCCAATGCCAACAAGAAAAATGTCTCAGGTGTGAAGAAGCCTGGAAAGGCAGGCATCATGGATGAGACCGACCTGGGCAAGCTTTTGCAAGCATGCAAAAAGGCCAGGAACATGGTCAGCTCCTCCAAAGATGACTTGGAGATGGCTTTGGAAAAGGCCAAAGGACAGCTGTCCAAAAATGGCCAGAGCAATGCCAACTCTTTGCTCAGTGAGCTTGGAAAAGTTCTTGGGCAGTTGAAGACATGCCTCAGCAAGCAGAATCCTGATGTTACAAAACTGAAGGAATTCCTGATGTCTGTGGCCAATCTCATCAAGTCTGCCAAGGATGAGACCAAAGAGTTGAGGCAGCTTGCAAACAAGGCAGCTTCTGTTGCAGGCAGCAGATCTGCCAAGTAAGTTTGGAAAAGCTTACAACTCTGCCAAGTGGGTTTGGAAAAGTTCACCATTTTTGTCAAGTGGTGTTTGGAAAAGCACACAGTTTTGCTCAATGAGTTTGGAAAAGCTCATGTAGTGAGCTTGGAAAAGCACAGGTGTGTAGCTATAGAATGCTCAAGGGCTGCTACAAATCTGTTCATGTATAGCAGAATCTATGTGAAGTTCAACTAGTCCAAAAGATTGTTTGTTTCCAGGTGCAGCCCAAGCATGTAGCAGCTCTAGTGCTCTTTGTTGGAGCAGGTACAGTGGCAACCTAACAGGGGGAGCCTATCAGTTTTGAATCGACTGAAAAAAGGAGAAACTCAAGGGTTGCCAAGGGTGGCCTTCTGGTAGCATGTTCAGTAGCTCAAGTGGCATGTGGGTATAAAACAGGTTGCTGCCCAGTTTTGTTGTGGCTCAAGGTTTGTATATATGTACAAATAGCAACCATGGGTTTGGAAAAGCCCAAAATAGAAAGACCAAAAAGGCTTAGGGGATGGCAGTTAGAAAAGGAATCTGGTAGGAAAAAAGTGGCTTTGGAAAAGGCCCAAGGCTTGGAAAAGCCAGCAGGGCCCCAGTCTGGCTTGGCCAACCTGCTTTTGCACTTGTGGTCTAGTGGCATTCTGTCTGCCACCATGGCCAGGCAGGTGGCACACTTGGCCATGGAAGCTGGGGCCAGCCACAATGACCTGCAGAAACTGGCATCTGCAGGTAACTGGGGTAGGCAAAGTGGCAACATACATCGACAGATTATGAGCAAGTTTTGCCCACATGTCATGTTGCCAGAGCCATTCCACATCAAGGTGGAATGCATTGACCCCAAGACTTCTTTGGAAAAGGAAGATTGGGCAGCAGTGTTCCTGCCACACCTGCAATTTGCCCACCTTGGGGAGCACTACCCGGAATTCTTCCACAAAACCTTCTGCTGTGCCAAAGGGAGCTTGGAAAAGTTCTGGACTGGTGTGCAGAAGGTGAAAGATGATAGGCTGGCAGGGCACCCCATGTGCTTGGAAAAGCATTGGAAAACCAAGGTGGTGCCATTGATGGTGCATGGGGATGGTGTGGAGTACCACAACCGAGATAGCTTAATGGTCTGGTCATGGGGCTGCATGTTGGCAGAACTGCCATCTTTGAAGCAGCACATGCTTCTAGCAGCCTTTCCCAAAAGCTGCACCACACCCAAGACCTGGCAACCCATCTGGAAGTGGCTGAAATGGTCCTTTGAAGCTCTTGGAAAAGGGCTTCATCCCACCCATGATCCAGATGGAAAAGCTTTGGAAAAGGCTTCTGGACTGTTTGGAAAAGCAGGTCAGCCATTGCACCCCATGGCCTGGAAAGGCTGCATTTTCAGCATTCAAGGGGACCATGAGTTTTACTCAAATGTTTTGAAACTCCCCCATTGGGCCAGCCACTACCCATGCTGGGAATGCGATTGTGAAAACTTTTCTGGGTGTGACCCAAAGAAAAGCATGAAAGAGCTGGATTTGGAAAAGTCCAGCTGCCATGTGTGGTCTCATGCTGAGCAGCTGGCAGACCCCTGGTCTGACCATCCACTCTTCCAGCTGCCACATGTCAGTGCAAAGAATGTAAGAGGAGACCCTATGCATATCCTGTTTTGCAAGGGGGTCTACTCCCACCTCATTGGGAGTATCTTGCACTATGCTTGCTGGTTTGAAGGGCCTGGAAAGGTTTGCAAAGAAAAGCCTTGGAAAAGGCTTGGGCTGATCTTTAAAGAAATCCAAGAGGAATACAAGTCCCAGGGCCTGTCCAATAGGCTGACAAATTTGAAGCTGTCAATGTTCACTGACAGCAACAAGCCATGGGCAGGTAGAGCTTCTTTGGATATAAAGGCTGGGGAAGCAAAGCACCTGCTTCCAGCCTTGGTCCCAGTCTTGGAAAAGCTGTTTGGACCTAAAAAGAAGAAGGAAGAAGCTAAGATGATCTCTGCTGCTTCTAGTTTGGAAAAGCTAGTGGCTTTGTGGGATCAAGCTGACACATTCCTCACCCCAGCAGAGTTTGGAAAAGCTCTTGCCCTTGGAAAAGTGTTCTTGCTGGACTACAAGTGGCTGAGTGCCTGGTCTTTGGAAAAGGACAGGAACTCTTTTGGCATTGTGTCTAAGTTCCACACCTTCATCCACTTGTTAGTCAACAGCCAGTACATGAACCCTAAGAAGCAATGGAACTTCAGGGCTGAGGATTATGTTGGGCACATCTCTAAGATGGCTCATTCCATATCCTTTGGTGTGGGGGCGACCAGGATCAGCACCAAACTCTGTCCCAAGTACAGAATTCATCTTCATTTCTTGCTCACAAGAGACTTGGAAAATGTCATTGGGTGTGAAAATGAAGAAGACTTGGAGGACTAGCTTTGGAAAAGGCTTGCTTTGGAAAAGGCACCTGTACATAGCAGCTGCAAGATTGGCAAAAAAAGGAGAAAAAACAACCAAAAAGCACCTCCCTTCAATTGATTTGCTAATTGATTTGGGCTTAAGTTTTTCCTTGATTTTCCATTTGAAATTTGTCGATCAAAAATCAATATGAGATATTGATATTTGAAGCCATCAAATCAATATATTGATTCTAATCAATATCCGATGCTCAGGGCAGCCATCATCATCCGACCATAGAATTTGGCGTGGCCAAAGGATTAGGATATACTTCCCTGTCCGAAGGCGGATCACCCTTTTTTTTCATCTGTGTGTTCGGTGCCATTCACGCCATTCCTCTGCAGTCCACCTTGGACGCCAGTTACCCCAGTTGTCGTCATCATCTGCTGCTGCTGGGTCAGCAGCTTTCGGCGGCACTGATGGGTGAGATCCTGACTTGGGCGGGGTCCTCGGAGCTTCTGGAGCTGGGGCTTTCTCCAGAGTGACCGGCTGACCTGCAGAGCTGAAGGATCTTCGGGAGCTAGTGTGCTGCCCCCTTGCGTATTTCTTCTCCTGCCCCTTCAAGGCTTTCTTGGCGTTCCTTTCTTTCAGGAAACTAGATTTCAGGGTACGCTGGTGCTCGGCATCATCTCTCCAAGATTTTGGAAGAGCAGGAATGCTAAACCAGGCCAGGACTTCAGATCAAAATGGAGAACTGAGTAGCCCCAAACGTGTGCATAACCTTCCCTCGGGAAATCTTCAGGGGTAGGCCTTACCTTCTGAAGTAGAGTCAATGCCTGCAGATGATGGACCATCATCCGTTTCTCCCACCCCGGCAGGGACTGAGGATGGATCACCCAACCACCATATCCAGGAAGAATCAAGAGCAGCGTGTGGTCCAGCCACTGCAACCAAGACAATAGTCAGCATCCAAGAAGGCGCTGCCATCATGACGCAGGTCTAGTACGTAAGGAAGGTCCTAGCTGGTCCACAAAATCTTGAGCCCAGCACCCGTGAAAACGTTAACCTTCCGTTCTAGCGAACCCCCAATTGCCATGGAAATTTTCCAGCTAGCCATGTTTGAGGGCACCAACGGGCAAATCCATCAGTATCCCGATTTTTTTCGTCCCATGATTCTCCCTATCAAACCACATAGAATCACATCAATAGCTATAATCAGGTGACAATCAGCACATTAAAATTGAATCCAAAACTGCTATTCATAGATTAACCATAGGTTAACCATGAATCAACCATAGGTTAACCATAGATTAACCATAGGCTATATCATAAAGCCATGCTCAAGGACCATTTTTTCAACCACCTCCTCGCGCCTTGGGATCCGCATGGTTCACGCAAGAGATCACTGGATCCATCAGCAGCGGTTTCTGGTGCAGCAGCGGTGCCCAGATCTCGGCCTTCGCAAAAAGGTCGGGCCGACCGGATAGGATTGTATTTTGTGGGGATATTCCCTGAAATTCAGGCCTTATACAGGCCTCATATATGGTAGGTACCTCCAGTTTAAGATCCTGGAATGGCCATTGAAATTCGATGGATTTATGAACTAACTTTGGCAATCGATTGGGGCCTCGTCTTGTCAGATCATCCCATTCAAAACAAGAAATGTTATCGGAAAACTAAAATGCTTTGAATGGTTTTATCCACAATAAAACTAGGCTGTTAAAACCCATCTAGTTAGTGGTATTAAATGGGTTTATGAACTCAAAGTTATCGGAAAACTTGAAGGCTCGTGGGACTTTCATGGATTTTTTTCGGGTATCAAAGTTTGGTAAATTCTCCAGCCGCTTCAAGCCTTGGGGATGCTTGGGACACCAAAAAACGACCCGCCTTGGTGTAAAAGTTACTCCACAGCACCGAGACTTCGTCGAAGTTGGACCTGGGGAACTCTGGACCCAATAGGTCAAGGCCTGTGGGCCTTCAATGAAAAAATCGTCCACATAGAAAGAAAATGGATGCAAATACCCTTAGTACGAAAATTCTGAGGGGCTGAAATAGCCCTGGTTAGAGAGTTTGAGAGTATAGATTCTGTGTTTGGGTCGATTGCCTGCAAAACTATTCGAAATGACCTTCTTAGGTCGCAAGAATAGAATGAAATTGCCACTGACCCAAGATGGTCAGTGCGAACTGCCAGGAAGGTCTTATCAAATGTGCACAGATCCCAAAACAAGTCAAGGAATGGGAAGATCAACAACCAAATAGCAGGCCTGGCAGGCCCCTCTGGAAAAGCTCTCAGAAGGCTTCAATGCATGGAGATTTCGTCCAATTTACATGGAGCCCAGTACAGTATACGGGCCGGCGAAATGTTTGCTGGTTTCCAACCCCATCTCACTATTAAGATATCTGTATGTATATGTATGTGTGTAATTTGATGTATATTGAACAGTATCTATAGTGTGTATATTTATTTTATTTTTGTTGGGTGCTTCACCCTCTATCTCTGTCAGAAGGTTGGAGCTATATAAATTGATGGAACTATATATGGAGCTATATGGAGCTATATATAGTGGTTTTAACTATATATAGAAAGCTACTAGAAACTATGTATTTTTAAGGAATGGGGAACTATAGACAAAAAATCAATCCTCAAGACCGCCCTGCTGAATGTTTCTCTTGTCTTCATATGTTGCCTTGTATTCAACTACATCCTCAGAGACCAGTCAATGAATCTACCATAGTCATCATCGCAATGCTTTGACCGCCCCAAAACGCGAAAGTGGTACGCATACCTGCTGCACGCAATGCTTTCTCTGTCATGTAATTTGAGATAGTTCGCAGGTTCTTCTCAAGTTCATTGTTAACAGTGCGACGTGATGCCATGTGTAAATACGCATGCGCCCGGGTGATTCTCATGAACCTTGTTTTGATCAAGGCCTACACCTTCAAGATCAAGGCATCCATGTCGTGCATCATGACAAGCAATCAATATCACGATGCGCTGGGGTTGACACTGTGCTCGGTGGCGTCCTTTCTCGTCTTTAAAAAGCAGCTGGGCTGATATAGATGGAACAGCACTGCTCAAGGCTTTTTAAAGATGTCTGGTCTTTGAGTATGTGGCTGGGGGCTCTCTGCATAAGCGGGTTTACATATAGTCAGGAACGGTTCCTGACTATATATATATATATACATATTATATATATACATATAGTCAGGAGCAGATCCTGACTATATTTACCTGGGACTATAATTGGGACTATCTGGGGACTAATTATTTATAGTCAGGAACGGTTCAGAACGGTTCCTGACTATATAATGACTATATAACAATATTTTGAAATATAGTCAGGAACGGTTCCGAACTATATATAACCTAGCGGCTTATACATAGTCAGGAGCGGCTCCTGGCGATATTAAAAGGAACGTGCTTTTGGGGTGTTTTTCCATGTGTGCATCATCATCATCATCATCATCATCAACACGGTTCTGAACGATTCTTAAGAAATGTTCTTGACTATACAAACCGAACTTTAATGTAACCCAGAACGGTTCCTTGTGGTATCAATGCGCAAATTCAAGGTTTATGGAACAGGTTCTTGGCTATCTAAGGGAGGCGGTCAGCTTTTAGTCCAGGATGAGAGGGCGGCTAGGATTTCAGGTCGCAGGCCAAACCGTTCCGGGCCACCGCCGTATTCCTCTAAGAGTAATAACGCGCTCCGTGGGGACTAATGGCGCTATATAAACATGGCGGAACTTTGTATAAAAAAGGCTGGACTATATATATATATAAAAATCGAGAACGGGGCAACTCACGAAATCGCCAAGGCAAAATGCAGGGGCTGTTTTTCCCATGAAAGAAACATGCGTATTGCGCGCCATTTTTTTCTGAGATTTTCAAGGGTGCTTGCTGCTCTTAGCGCCTAGCCTCCCCAACAACCACCTGAACGAAAATGCAAAATCTTGGAGGCGGCGTCCTTCATAGATCTCCAGTCCTCTGATCTTACGATGCGATATCATCAAGCCCATCCACTAGCCCACCCAACCATGTCCAAACCAGCCTAGGCTAATTTAATCGCCTTCTGCGTGCACCGGTATGCTTTCAAAAGTTAGCAGATTCTTACATGTTCAACCATGACATTGATCGGAACGAATTCCTCGAGCACTCCGGGCTAAAACCCTTGGAAAATCCCCGATGAAAAAATGGCGCCCTCCACGCAAGTGCGCTTGAATGCTCTTCGCAAAACCCAAAGCGCTATCAGTACGCAAATGGTCTCACACGGCAATGTTTGGCTTTTGTTCAGCCGCACACTGCGATCGCTCTTTGGGGGAATCAGAATATGCTTTGAGCATGATGGGACCGCTATGACTCAGTGGAAAGATTGCACAAATCAAAGCAAGTGCTTGCATGCCACAGCCACATTCGCTTTTGAACAGTTTCAGCATATGACTTTTTTCTTAGACGTCGATGGGATACATTCTTCCGAGAAAGAAAAGCAACAAAATCCAAAGTCTTGGGTTCAATTTTGTTGGTGCCCTTTTTCTTGTGGTTAGTGGTACGTTACTCTTTTGCTTCATGCCAGAATGTGGCGACCCAACATCATCCTGCAGGTCTTTCCATGTTGGACTTGTGGTCTGGCGCTGTGCATGACTTGCAATCTGAGTAATGCAGTAATGGATGATTCGTGTTGCAATGCTGCACTACTAGCGACTAGCTTGTTGGGAATTGAGCTTCTGCAGCTAGATAAGATTGTAACTGGGGATGTGCGCCCTGCAATCAAACATGGAAAGCCTGATAAGTATTGATGGGAGCTCCAAGGCAAATCAACTATCAACTCAAATGATCCTTTGCCCATAGAGGGGTTAGTAACATCCAACAATGAACATCATTTCATTCATCAATACACTTTTAGATCTTATATATAGATCCTGCAAGTTCATATATATATAGTCCCTAGAAGGTTTATATATATAATAATATAGTTCCTATTGTTTCACAGACAAGCCGGAATAAACGGGGGATGATGATGGTGATGAGCATGGACATGATGATGGTGATGATGAGGATGATCATGCTGACGGTGATGGTAATGATGATGGTGATGATGAGGATGATCATGATGATGATCGTGGCCATGATGATGACCAGCGAGCTGAACAATTTTGCTGCATGAAAAGATCAACCGAAGAAATGTTGACGTTTGCCGTTTGCTTGTTTGGTGTTGTCTTCTGTCATCACGGATTCCATACCCCAAACCTGATGCAGCAGCAAACCACTACGACTGTCATGGGTCCAAGTCCAAGTTATTGCAAAACTTCAACAACTCGCAAACAATCAAATCTCAATAGAAAAGTATGTGTAAAATCATACGTATTCAAGACATGCTAATCATTCACCCAATTCGGATTTAGCAAAGGGTCCCCATAGACGTCCAATGGCCTTATGGAATGTACCAAGCAGTTCGGAGCGTTTTTGTGGAGGGGTCCGGCCAATGCTCGCAGTGAAGTCCCACACCCGCTTCTCCAGAAATGCAGCCTGCAATCTCATAGCCTCACCTGTCGCAAGTTCAGGTGCCCTGCAACATTTGAGGCTGCAGTTCGAAGCTCCAGCCGGTTGCTGGCTTAGGCGTTTCTTGCCTGGCTGCTTTCGTAGTGCAGGACCTACCCTCTGATGTTCTGGGCATGGGCATTGTTCTGCCCAGACACCAAGCCGGTCCGCTTCACTAGCCAGGTGTGATAGATATCATGCTGATGCAACTCCAAGCATGATCTGAACCCATCAAGTCCGATATGTGTCCAACTGTCGCCTTTGATGACTCTTCCACCAAAAATGGCTGTCGCTTCTTACCTGCATTATGCACTCACTAATATATATATATACAGTATTAATTATATATATATATCTATCTATATCGACCAAAAACCCAAGTTGATTTCCCTGTGATGAACTTCGAACCGCTTGGAAAAGCCATCTCCTGGAATTCCACATGGCATTGCTGCAGCCCATCTTGAACACAAAGCCCGTCCGAAAACTCAGGTGGCATATCTGAGTACATAATCCTTAATCAAATTTGAGCCATCATATCATATGATATGATATCTGAATCTGCATGTCATCATAATTCTCCAACCTGAAGCCTGTTCCCTCAAAATTCCCCCAATCCAACTCCCATCATTCCGACAGCGTGTCAGTTGGGTAATGATAAACCATCAAATTATGATCAGAAACATAAGCCTCTATTTTTATGTTGGGTAGTAAGCATGTCCATACTCATTGATCATTGGTAACTCATCATAGGTGACAATAGATAATCCCCATGAATTTGGGATAGTAACACGTCACATTGATCATTGGAACCATAGTGCTTAGTAAAACAATAATAAAACACTTATATTTTGATGGTTTATACCAACCATTTATATCCATTTATGGTAAAATTTGGGATGGTTTACTATTGCTTTCCTCACATTCTGTTGGATATACAACCCAAAAAACTGCTCATCAACTGACAGGGCCGCTTTTTTGGCGCCCCAACAGCAACGCCATCACCCTGGCGATAGCTTGTTGCCTCGGAAAGCCGCTGCCAATGTGACCATTGAAGGGGTCAGATGGAACCCCACCTTCACACCCAAGTTGGTATTATCATGGTGATGTTACGCGCAAAATGAGGCCAAATACGGCCACATACCCGCGGTTTCAATAAATGGAACTGCACCATAGACCGGACGATTGGTCTAGCGGTCTAGCGTCTCCACTCCTTGGTCTAGCGGGGCTTCACCACTGTGGAGTTCACATTTCCGGTCGTCCCAAAATGGGGTACACCCATTTTTGGCCAATTTCCATGGGGAAATGGATTTACAAAACCCATTTCAAATAACCGAACAAACCACCGTGTGGGAAAAAATCGAAACCTGGAACGAAATTCAGTACTCGTCCCACAGAAAAAAGTATGTCCTACTTAAACCATCACCATGCAAACAACATATTACCCCTCCCCAAAGCCACCACAAGCCAAGCCATAGTGAGTCCTAGCTAGAGACCATTAGCATACTCAGTCGTACCTAAAAAACAATTATGCAAGGATTGTATGATGATATCCGTAGATGTATCTCCAAAAATGATATACTACATTGATTCTCCATGATTATTTTTGTGAAGATCGAACATGACTGTCACAAAAAAGATATCACAGTTATCCAAATACGATTGTGTTTTTTTTAATCATACTGTAGATGGTTAGATGGTTCAGAAATCCTATGGATCCACCTTTTGATCCTGGGTTTTCATGGGATAAACCACCCATGGATCAACCAGGATTTCGCTCAGCTCCTTGGGATGCCGTACTGATCCACAGGCTTGGACTGAGCCGAATGGATGGCAATCCTGGGACAAGTCGAAAGAAACGTCCAAATGCTATTAAACTCATAATGATACATATACATATATATATACATGTGTATGTATTTATGTATGTATGTATGTATTTATGTATGTATGTATGGATGGATGGATGTAGAATGTATGTATATAGGTGGAGGTCTTCTAAAATGGGGTGTGCCCCCAGTTTAATCCAAGACAAAACCATTTTATTATTGCAACCTATGGTTTTTTGGGATCCCCCATTTTAGGAAACCACCATATATGGTGACCAATATCAACATCAGTAAATATGTGTGATGTTATAAGATAAATATAATGATACATAATGGCTTGTATTTAAATGATAATGTTAATCATATAACAAAATGATAACATAATGAAATATATAATGACAATAATTATAATCAAAATGATAGACCTATAAAAATATATATATATGTTAAATAAAGCAATATATGCAACAAATAATGATACGTGTTAAAAGGTAATCTAAGATCATCTAATGTCATCATTGATTCAATTGATTGATGGTTGATGATGGTTGTTAAAACAACTTTGAAGCGTATTTCATTGATGCTAATAAGCATTGATGCTGCCTAAAAAGAAAAAGAAACACAGACATACCCTCTGGTAAACTAACAGTTTGCTATAGAAAATGGCCCAGTCGAAATAGTTGATTTACCCCAAAATCGTAGCATGGTGGATCTTTCCACTTCGTTATGTAACAAATGGCCAGATGGTGTCATCAGAGGGACCCTCCGGTGTCATCAGCTCCATGATTATTTTGATGGATCCATATCCACTATATCCACTATTAGGCAGAGGATATGATTATTATTATTATCGAATATGATCCCTATCCAACAATATATCCATTATTATGGATATGGATTCATTCCACTATTCTAGCAATTTCTTGCCCATATTCCAGGGCCGAACATATTCCATGCCAAAATAGCTGGGAAATTTCAGGGAATTGCGAAGACCCCTTTCAGGTGAAATTTGTATTTCATACAGTTTGCCAAGTACTCCTTATCTTCTGGCACGTACGTTGTCGACTGCACATGTTCTTCCGCAAAGAAGATCCTTACTTTCAACAATTTCTGGAAATGTCATAATTAATAATGTTGAGCTTTCCAAAAATGGATTAATAATGTTCTTATGGGAATTTGTCATCTACACTTTTCAGGATCTCAAAACCCAATTCATAAGCTTTAAGCTTATGTTCTGGCACGCTTGGCTGGCATTTCACCAGCAGCGCCATCCCCATCTTTCTTGACATCTTTGTGGCCCCGCAAAGAGCCCTGCACAACAGGATCTCGGAACACAAATCATCGACGATCCTGTTTTCTTCCATGCAAACTAATTCCACCGATAGAGTACGATGCCACCCCTGGAGTGCGCTAATTTTCTGGAATGCGAAAATAAAACAGTATGCGTGGCCCCCTTCGACCTTCCCCATGGATCCAACACCAGTTTTTTCCATCATATACCAGAAAATTATCACATTTCACCCTGCTGAGCTTTTTTTTTCTTTTTTTTTTGTTTGGTCATTTTTGGCCAAAATGGCCTGGAATGCGATAGTATGTGAAACTACAGACGTCTCACGCGAAACCGCTACCTTGCCCATATTCCAGAAAACGTGATTCCAGGCGATTTTAGCCCAAAAAAAAAAACGAAAAAAAAAAAACGCAAAAAACGAAAAATCACCGAGTACGAAGATTTTATGGAGTGCGAAGATCTTGCAGAGTGCGTGGATATTATAGTATGTGCACGTCCCTAGCTGTGGAGTGCGATGCCCTCGCTGGAGTGCGAAGAATTTGTGGAATGCGAAGAATTCCGAGTATGCGTGGCTGGTATAGAGACCACATAGGGAAATTTCGGGGCCAGAACCAAAATTCCAATCCCAAAGCCAGCCCAAACTTCCAGGGGCACACCAGTGGGTTCTATTTTTCCGAGTTCACCTTGGGTGAGGCCCCGGGGAAGAAACTTTCTAATTTTTACTCAGCCAACCTTTAAAAACGTTACCCTTGACAACCCTGTCCTTCTTCGGTAGACAAATGAAGAAACTTCCTTATCAAAGCAGCCTTCAATTCACTCAACGTCCACAGCTGCTTTGGAACGACATAGGGGATAGAAAGCTGTGGAGGGGCATTCAGTGGATTCGCCGTGGCCCAACTGTTCCCTCCAGATTGAGCTGAAATGCCTATCAAAAGTAACATACCAAAACCCAGGTCTGGAGTACGATGAAAACATGGTATGCGAAGATTTTCTGAATATGGGAATGTTGCCTCTAGAACTATTATTATTATCCCTATCCAACTAGATGGTGGATTTTCCAGCAAGCCATGGAGCTGATAACCAGAGGATCTCATGAATATTCCACGATTATCCCACTATTGTCCCTCGTAAATCTAATATAAAAAGCATATTAAATTATTAAACACGCCATTCTTAGCCATGATTGTAGCTATTGAACCATACTTAAAATAGACAAAATCATTCGGGATTCAACCATCATTCTTAGACCACATGATTTCCTGTTGATAAGCCATGAAAAACGATCAGTCCAAAAAAATAATCACTAAGGAGACGCCCACTGAAAAACACGGCGTGCATCCAGATCAGCCTGGCAATTTAACAGTTTGCTATGGAAGCCACGGACCATTTAGATCCAATAAATTACCTATCATCATAATGATCTGGTTGGTATACCTACCCCTCTGAAAATATGAGTTCGTCAGTTGGGATTACTATTCCCAATAGATGAAAAAAAAATGTTCCAAACCACCAACCAGTAATGGACTCATCATGTCTTATAACCAGATAAGTTTCTTCAAAATTAGTTGGTTGATAAACCCAAAAGTTTTTTGCTAAACTATTTGGGGCTGACTAAAACCAGACCTACAATAGTTGGTTGAAAAGAAACACATGAATCATCCAATATCTGGCGTCCTTTTTCATAGAATTCAAGTGGACAAATAAACCAACTGAGCTGTCGTGTCGGGGTCCCACCTTGTAGTACAGTACACTCTACTTTCATGTGGGACACGTAACAGTGGGCATATCCGGCAAATAAACCTTGGCGTCTCCTGTCACTGTATGACCGACCGAAAACTGAACGAATACTCAGAAGGTTCTCAAACTCACCCTGGTACACAAATGACCACCTACTTCTATTGAGAAGTGCATGTCCGGTGCCACTTGCCCTTGTTGGAATCCGCAAAAAACCGTGTTGGGATTTGTCCGCTCAAATCATCGAGTGGGGTCGGGGTTGCCAGTTCCTATCATCTTGACCCCTCGCCATTCGCCATTCGCCATTCGCCATGAAAACGGCACGCACTTTTTCAGCTTCGATGGCACAGGGCACTCCAAGCGGTTTTTGGATCCTGGCCAAGCCACAATCCAATGTGGATGTAAACATATATGAAGATATGTGTAAAGGTATAAAGATTATTCACGGTTTTTGTGGATTTCTATAAAGATATATAGAGCAACAATTATGGGGATATGATTTGATATGTATATATATAATGGTGATATAATGGAGGATGAACAACAAGTGATATGTTTGGGTATACTCAACCACAAACAACCACAACATGGCGAATCTTCACCCTCTATTTGGCATGTCACCGAAATGGGATGGCTGGCTGAACCCCCATGATGAAAAGTGAGATCTGAAGCACTACAGCAGAATGTGGGAAGATGACTTTCCGAAGCAGGAAATGTGCAATTACAAGATCTGAGTAGTCCTACCAGGTCCTGAATGATAATGTTGGTAATGACTTTCCAAGACCTGAAGCACAAAGAACCAGGTCCATTGTAATTTTCAGGGAGCGACTACTAGCTCCTAGTAGGAAATTTGTTCATTAAGTTTCCCAGGGCTGCTAAACCTCTACTGGCTGATGAGTATAGGGAGCTGTACTATCCAACATTATCCAACATAATTACTATAGTTCAATATGTTTACTATCATATATTGAAAATAGCATCTTCAATAACCATAGCTTTATGTTTTAGTTCAACACTGATAGTTTTGTTGAAAATGATCAATGGCTATTGAAATGTTTACTATCCAAACTATTGAGGATTATGTTTCTGATCATCATTTGATGGTTTATCATGATCCAACTGATAAATGTTTACTATCAACGCATTAGTTCCTAGATAAATGAGCAATAGTTCAACGAACCATATCGAACCATAATAGTAATTTTCCACTATGGATTGTTATGGAACCACTATAATATTAACTATTCATTGTTCATTATCATCATCCATGAACAATCAGGTTCTTCACAGGGACACCACGGACACTTCGCTCTCACCTTCTTGGCCAGGGAAAGCGTGATGCGCTTACCAACACTGAGCCGCACCTCCGCATGTCTTTGTTGATGATTTCCACGGATTCGGGCTGGGTAGCCAAATGTGTTTTCCGGGTTTTTTTCATGTTTCTGGGTGGTGGTTTTGACCATCTTGAAAAATATGAAAGTCAATGGGAAGGATTATCCCATATTATGAAATGGAAAAAAGTTTGAAACCACCAACCAGGCTTTTTCATGGCTGGTTTTCCACCAGATATGGTGATTGGTTATCCTAATCAAATATGCTATATCATGGGAAAACTCATGAAGCGTTCCATGGTATCCCCGTTGCCAAAACAGGATGTTGGTGAACATCAGAGATAAGATTGCCGCATGTTGGTTAAACCCTGCCAGCTGATAGCGGTTGTGCTGTTCAAACTTCTGAAAACTCAGCACATAGATAGTGGTCATAGAGACTTTGAAAATCCTACTCCAAATCCATTGTTGGATTCCGCGGTGGCTTAGGGGCTAGCCCGATTGGATTGGGCGGGTAGAACAAGCATTGGTAACAATCAAGCAGGAGCCAACAGTCATCCTTGGTGAACAGTCATCCAGTGTCCTCCTGTTTGAGCAATGCAGATATCACCAACAGAATTGGAATATTTTCGCATCCACCCTTGGAATAGAGCAGGCAATCCGGGAGGCTCCAATACCCCTTAGTAACCATCGTGAGGTTCATGATTCAGCCACTTCAGGGTAAAAAAAAAGTGGCCTCAAACCAGACGATATTTCAAGATCACCATTGAGCTGGTGACCTTTCTTATCCCTCAGCTGCAAAAAGGTTGCTGGCTAGATCTTGGGTCAAATAAAAAAGAACTGAAATATACAAAGAAACCAAGTTCCTTCTTGTGGCTAGTGATCCATGTAGATTGTGTGATTCCACGAAGCTCAGGTGGGTGGTGAACCTCGAGTGGTACTTCACAAGCCACGCCCAGATCTATCACCTGTCTAAGGATAGCGGTTGTGTATCCCCGGACCTCAAGTGAGCTTGTATATCCCCTGCCCCAAAATCTCTCCCAATCAAAAATCCCCCGAAAAAAAAAAAAAAACTGTCTGTGTTCCCATCATATCCCAGGAAATTTCCCAGGAAATTCCCCAGAAAATTCGCGTGGCCTTGCACTTCTCAGGCAGCACCTCCTGCAGAAGGCCCAGGATCCTCAACTGGAACTGTGGGCCATCGGAACGAACCGTCCTTGGAGCGGCATTTCCTCTCCGGTGCCCCACGAATTTTGGGGGGGTGGATTGTGTTTTCTGAAACCAGAAGATATATATGTGCATATAATATATATATATATATATAATTATATTTATTTATTTATTATTTATTTATTTATTATTTATTTTTTTTCACCTATTTTTATTGTCATTTTTAATTTTATTTATTTATTCATTTATTTGTTTTATTTATTATATTTAGGGATACCGTGGTTGATTTGATGAAGTAATCAATTTGATTTTGTCGAGATTCCGGGAATTCGTCACCACGAGTTCTGGGGCTGGGTGTTGTTTTCTGAAAGCCAAACAGCTATAGTAATGGTGTAGTAGGGATACTGACATGAACCAACAAAAATGGTGACTCAACTAAATAGAAATGCGACTTTATGGGGATATAGTGAGGATCTAGTGGGAACGTAGTGGGGTTCTGTTGAGGTTTGTGTAATCAACTTCATCTGAGGCTTCCTAGAATGGGAGAACCCCAAGTTAGCATCCAAGTCATTTGGCGTAATGTTCATGACGCCACAAAAATGATCAAGGGTATCCCAATTTCGAAAATCACCAATATAGGCATCTCACCCATCTTAAATACCCGGGAAAAGTCATGACATGTGTCGCTGGGTGTTGAATGGGCCAGACATGGCCAGACCATTCATTGACCTTGTTTTCTGGTTTAAAGCCACTTTTAATGCCCAGTATCATCCCAACGATGACCTCGCTCGGCTATGACCCCAGTGAAACACAGGTGGTCCAAATCTAAACACCATGAAAATCTGGGATTTACCATGGGATTTTCCCCTCCGTTGGTGATCCATCTGGGAATTTACCATGGGTTGCCCTATTTACAGACAAAGCCAAAAAATTGCAGCTCCATCTGCACTCCAATCGCTTCAGCGGGGGCCAACTGCCAGTGATATGCCAGTGATACATAGGAGGCTCAAGGCACACTCCAAGGGTCAAAGCTTCGGGTGATGAATTTATGGACCATTTCATGGTCAAAAGATGAAAGTCCTTGAGGATGGTCGGATTCTGGAATTTCTGGATGATGTAACGCCGTCAGCAGCAGATCTGTAACTACTAAAAGAACAAACAACACACGCGACATATCTTGAAGTTGGTAAGTGGGCAGCAATCCGAATCCCTTTCAAGAGAGAACCGGAATATCTGGATACCCCAATCAAGGAATCTTTGTTTGCTGACCAGTACCCTTACACCTTTAAGCAATAGTGACAGAAAAACCAGGCGATCCACACTTGGTCTGTAAAAAGGGTACCCCGAAACTTCCGGTGAATCACCATCTTACCACAAAAAAAAACACATGTTTTCCTGAGATAAAATCACATTTTTGGGGGGTATACCCTCTGGTAATTTGTTACATTTTGCTATTGTTTCAATGGCCATAGAAATAGTTGGTTTACCCATTAAACATGCTGATTTTCCAGTTCATTATGTAAACGTTTGCCAGAGGGTATCAACCATTGTCAACCATTGTCAACCACTATCAACCATTATTAACATTATTAACCACTATTAACCAGTTATTGGACTTATAATCCAACCTTAGTTCAGAGGGTACTTCATGCTCAGAGACATCGAGTTCCTCCATTCCTCCACCGAGGGTCAGTGTAAAGCCTCGAGGCTGAAAGTCGACCGAAAGGAGGCATCCAGCAGACCCAGCTGCGGCGACGGCAGCGGGATTGGAACTTTCGCTGATGTAGACCTTCAGCACTTCTCCTGCGGCTGTCTGGGACCTACCCGGCCTGGGAAACGTTTACAGTTTGCGAACTGGAAAATCACCATGTTTAATGGGTAAATCAACTACAAATGGCCATGTTCAATAGCTATGTTAAATTATCCACAGGACGAGGGTATGGCCCGCAGGGCCATACCCGAGAGTGGAGCTAGCAACCCATTGGTTCCATCATCCCAGGTGTTTTCCCATCATATCACTTCGTGGTAAGCCGCACCGCTGCCCATCCAACCTTCATCGGTCCAGGAGTACTTTTCAATCGGCACCTCAGTTGACCGTTGGACTTGCGATGTGCCCAGTGATGTGAACGTTTGTAGAAAAAAAACAGTAACTGTAGTTATATGCGCGAGATCCTCTCATAAGCCGTTGGAAAAAAAACTACAGTTATAATTACAAATATATATATATACTGTAATATACTGTAAATATCATGAAGCCTAGTTATTGGAGAAAAATGTTTGCGAACTTAGCTATGTTTTTTAGCCCAACTTTGTGGGAACTGCTGATGTGCAGGAGCCAGGATCGTATTATCACAACCAGTATAGCTAAAGATAGCTGTGATTTTTCCCAAATCGTGATGGATCACCCTTCCATGAACTTCCAATTTCTGTACATCGTGTTCACCATGAAAATTGCGATTTGGCTGTCAAGCCCGGGTTCATTGGGGGGTTACTCGAAATGGATAAACTACTCTTAGAATTGGTACTACCGTGTCAATCAACAGTTTATTCATCAAGGGTTTACATGACCACATCTTCATATAATTATATGTATACATATCCATACATATATAATATTATATATATACACATATCAAATGCTTGCGTGACCTTTCATACTTTTCCAGCATTTGTCGCATGGATGTTTTCCTAAGTTTCACAAGCCAGAAATAGCGGACGTCTTATCTTGCTGGCGTCCCACTTCCCACTCTATGCAGAAAAATCTTTCCAGCTTGACCCAAAAAACTCAAGCACATTCTGCTGTTGGTTGCTTCAAGCGCACGTCTTTGCTGGTGATTTCTTGCTGAAAAGCCCAAGAAATCCAGGTGACATCTCCAGATTTTCCATCTGGAATCCTTGTTTTTGCTACTAAGCTCCTCATTTTTCCTGCTAAAATCCAGCCTTTTTTCCCAAGTCCCCAGTTTTCCCAGGCGAAACCCAGCAGCTGAGTAAATTTATAGGTTTGGGCCGGGAGCT
The DNA here is from genome assembly GCA_947184155.2 of Cladocopium goreaui. Classification (NCBI taxonomy): domain Eukaryota; class Dinophyceae; order Suessiales; family Symbiodiniaceae; genus Cladocopium; species Cladocopium goreaui. The sequence continues at coordinate 151,471 of CAMXCT020006534.1, forward strand.
GGTTAATGCCATCTATCATCATTGACCTGTTAATAACGGGTTTCTTCAAACCCCTCTAAAATTCATCAACCAACTAACCAACCAATGGGAAGAAGGACATCTAGTACCCCGAGTTATCATAAAAACCATCCAGGAAAGCCTTTTTGAATAGGGGAAAACAAAAACCATCCCCTAAAGGACAACTACCATCTGGTTCTGGCTGACATAGCCATGGAAAGATCCACCATTTTTAAGTTCGGTAAATCATCTATTTCTATGGGCCATGGCTTCCATGGCGAACTGTTAGTCATAACCAGAGGGTAATAGGATTTTCCCGAAAAAAACAAACCATCCAGCTCTTGGGGTATCCAGGAAAGCCCCAGGTGAACCCCCCTGGCATTTTGGGCTCGGCACCACTTGGGCCTCGCCCACGTCCAGGACTGCCAGGGCCCAGGGGTCCGGCAGATTGCTGAGTACATCCTGACGCCACTGGTGGGGAAAAATCTTTGGCCAATCCAATTGATGGTGATTTTTGTTGGTTTTATGTGGTTTAATATATGGTTTAATGTATGGTTTTATATGGTTGAATATGGTTTATATGGCCAATCCAAACTTGTGGTTTTCGACCAAACTAATCACAATTCACTATGGTTTTATATGGTTGAATAATGTTTGATAGGGATAATCATCTGATATTTATGGATTGACTAAAATTTAGTTGATACAAGATGGTGGCCCCCCAGTCAAAAAAAGGTTTTGGAACCAGCATTACATATAGATATATATATATATATGTACCATATATCATATCTACCATATATCTACCATAAATCCAAGTTATTGGAATTATTTGCACAAATTTAGCTAACAAACTGGAGCACCAGCTTGTACCCACAATGTAGAGATAGACATAGCTATTGATGTCCATATGAGGATTCATCAACTTGGATCAACCTGGCTGAACAAATAAGTATAAGTGATATGATCCAGCAACCAGCTTCTTGGGATTTGTTGACCAAAATGTTTAGGTAGAAGATAGCAACCTTTTATGGGAATGATCACCTTACTAGGTCACCGTGGTCAATGGGAGGTGCTGGGAGCCCTGGTCATCCGATGTAACTTGGGAATCCTTGCGTGGCGTTCAATGAGGCTACTCATTGAAGCTGGATGGTGACTTTTTCACGGAAATTCCCAATCTAATAGCTGGATGATAACTGGAGTACCCCCATGACTTAGGAAACTTCCATATACCCTCCAGTAAATTAACAGTTCGACCCTGGCATTCATCGGGGTTGGAAGATTAGTTTCTATCAAAAAGTTGTTATTTTCAGGGTCCAACTGTTAATTTACCAGAGGGTATATCCCGAAATAACCAGATTTATTCATCACCATCCCCCAGTTATCCCATATAAATCCCATCAAACTTCCAACCATGACACATGTCTCATGGCAACTGGATGCACCATGGGACAGCCAACTGGTGTGAAAAACAACCTGGGAAAATGTGTTACCCTCTGGTAAACATACAAAAAACTATGGAAAATCACCATGTTTAAGGGGAAAACTCACTATAAATGACCATTTTCAATAGCTATGTTAAATAACCAGAGGGTAACCTGGGATCAATGTGAACCCCTCAGCTGTTGATCATTGGGCGGGTTTACTGTACCGTTTTGAGAGCGCAAGTGAGAAATCATCAAGTTGGACGGCATTTTAAACAACCCAAGGTTTGCTTATTCCAGGGTTGACATTATTGGTCAATGTCCCCATATGATGTGGCATATCCCCATGATTCCCAAACTGGGCGTAGAAATTGTGATGACCTTCCTTGCGACTACCATCATTTCAGGGGTAAATTCCAGCTCGCCAAAAATAGGGATCATCCCAATTTGGTCAATGAAGTAATCCATATTTTTGATGATTTTCTTTACAACGAAAAATATCAACAAGAATGTCCTTTTGGTAAAAATACCATCTACCATCATTTACCTGTTAAAGGAGTTTCTTCAAACCCCTCTATTAATCAACCAACCAATGGGAAAAAGACGTCTATGAATATCAAGATATTCAAGAAAACGTGGAGGAGTATAGCAGATTTTTTGGCCACGGGGTGAAATTGGAATGATTTGGCTATGAGTAAAAATCTTGGGACCCTAAGATAGCTGGTCAATGGATGTTTATTCCCCCAGACATATGGTAATAATGCGTGTTGACCCATCCCCACCTTCCTTCTCAATCATTTATGTCATTTATGAGGCTTGGCTGACCTTAGAACTCAATATTCAAGACCTGAACATGAAGGAAGTTTCATCCAGACATTTCTAAAGGTGAAAACCAAGCTGTGCTGCTTGGCTGCCAGTGTTGATCCCAACAAGTCAACCACGACATATCGAAGACATACCCTCTGGTAAACTAACATAGCTATTGAAAATGGGCATTTATAGTGAGTTTTCCCATTAAAAATTGTGATTTTCCATAGTTATGTTAGTTTACCAGAGGGTATCATCATGTATGGTCTAAAGGTTCTAAAGATTTTAAGGCTAAACATCTAGCTGCAAATGGCAACCGTATCCATCCTGTTCTCGACATTTGGAATATGCGTGGCAGTTGTTTCAAGCAGCACAAACTGGAAAGTCACCCACAAAGTCCTGGGCTTTGACTCCCAAATGAGCAGTGTTCAAAACCCTGCCAATCCATCAAAAACTCGGCTGGCTAAGAGGGATTCCCAGTTCACAGATAATGAGAATCCTCAGCTACAGTATTGGGAAGTATAACCGCCAAACAAGTCCTTAACCAACCCTCATTTAACAATGATATCCCCAATATTTGTCATGGTTTATATGATATCCTATATATATATATGATGTTGAATTCAATTTCAACCTCTATCAAATACTCTCCTGTAAATTGTATAACATAGACATAGAAAATAGCCAAGTTTGAGTGTTTCCACTCATCTTTTACTTTCATGTGCTTCAGAAACTCCATTCATAGCTCCAACTGGCTCCCCAATTTTTTGCTGGCAACATGAGGGGTTGGTAAATGTCCTAATTGAACATCACCCAAATATTGGGGATATCATCTCCAACAGATACTTGAAAGTCATGTTCAAAATCCCCAAAATGGGACATTTACCAAACCCTAAATGTGGATACACTCCCAATCGCTCCGGTCTCCCCAGGTTTTCGTCACGGAAGTCGCCTCAACCTGTGACCCCTCAACGCTGGCACGCCGCAGCTTGCCTCTGGGCCGCTCTAACCTAGGCAGCACATCGTCACCAAGGGTCTGGTGAAGAAATTGGGGTTACACAGTGAAATCCAGTGATTTTGCGGACATCCAGAGGGATTCTTGCTGGATTCATAAAGTGGATATGTGATGATATATCATATCTACGAATCGGTTGTACAAATAACTTAGCTTAAGTTGCTTTACGAATCCCTGCAATTGTAGATAACCCCCAAATCACAGACTGACGAAATAGGGTTCTTAAGCCTATAGAAATACTTGCATGTCCATCCTAGCTGGTAATTGGACAATGATCCGCATATGTCAGATGTTGCATGTGAACGGCTACCTGATTCTCAGGTTGGGTTCGATCTACATGCATGTCCGAAGCAGTACGTGGATGGACTGGAACCTATCTACTAAGATCTACTAAGTATGCATTTACTGGAATAGAGAATTTTTCGACTGGTGCCAAAGCCACCAATGATTTTTCAGGAAATACGATCCAAAGACACGCTTTTTGTTTGCGTTTTCTTCGATCGATTTGAACGGCGCAAGTGTCAAAGTGCCGCAAGGATCAGGGTGTGACGAGGTGACCGCAGCACAGGAAATGGTGTCATGTCCTCCATAAACCACAAGGATAATATCCCTTCAATATCTTTGAATATCTGTGATATTGAAATAGTTCAGTTAGTTCATCTTAGACTATCTTTGATAGCGAAAAAAAAATCAGAAAATCTCCGGTAACTGGTAGTCTATTCCTATTCACTAAGCCAAACTTCAGCCAGTTGAAACTTGGAAAACCGAGGACGTGCCCAGCAGGAAGACTTAAAGGAGACGGGACCATGAAACACATTGATGGTCTCCAACTGATATTTCGTACAGTTGAATTTCTGATTTCTTGTTATTGCGGTTTTGAAGTTGATAGATATATATACACAGATTTATCTATTTATCTATTTATTCAATGTATTTATTCATTTTATCCATTTGTATACATATATAAAGTATCACAACTTAACTTATCCAAATATCTGTGTGGAACCCAGAGGTGATGCGAAAGTCGACTCTCCCAAGACGGCCAAGCTTGGTCGTCAACCAGGAGGACCTCATGGTGCACCATTTCACCCTCTGGTAATGAAACACGGCGTGCTGGAAAATACCCCAGCTATAGTTCAATGATCCCATACGTATATATTTGTTTGTTTGTATGTATGTATGTATGTATGTATGTATGTATGTATGTATGTATGTATGTATGTATGTATGTATGTATGTATGTATGTATGTATATATACACCGTTATATATATATATATATTTATATATTTATACCGTTATAATTATATATATACGGTATATATGTATATACTGTGCATATATATATATATATATATACACATAAGTGGATGCCCATTGATGGCGATTTCCCAGCGACCCATGTTTGATTACGGAGGCTATCCATTGCTGGGTCACAATTTGGCCAACGACCAAAATCGTCAAGCGACCAATAGAGTTTCCCCGCTTTGGAGGCTAACGCAAGAGCACCTCGGAGCGAAGTTTTGCAAAAGCATACGGTGCATACACACGGATAAACTCCTTGGAAGCTGGAAAGCCCTTAAAAGAACTCACCATGTTTGGATCGATGTTACATCCGTCTGGGTCAAACCCCGGTACCCCTTCTGTTCGCATCAAAATAACTTGAATTTTATGGATGTTCATCCCCTCAAATATGGATCACAAAGCCAAACCCTCCATGGGTTCTGCATCATATCACCATCTATTTTCCCCGACATCTTGCTGGAATCATCCTGAGCATCATCAATCAGATCATGCAAATATCATTCAATCAGATCATGAGAAATCTATGTTACAAATATTGTCAAATTACTTTACTTCGTGTGATCCCCACCATGACATTTATACATTTTGTTACTGGCAAATCTTCTGGCATTCTATCTGACATATCTTCTGGCATTCGATCTGGCATTCTATCTGGCATATCTTCTGGCATTCTACCTGGCATATCTTCTGGCATATGTTCTGGCATATCTTCTGGCATTCTATCTGGCAAACATTCTGGCAAACATTCTGGCACTTTCTCTGGCATATCTTCTGGCATTCTATCTGACATTTTATCTGGCATTCTATCTGGCATACCTTCTGGCATTCTCTCTGGCATATCTTCTAACATTTTCTCTGGCATATCTTCTGGCATTCTATCTGGCATATCTTCTCGCATTCTATCTGACATTCTATCTGGCATATCTTCTGGCATTCTATCTGGCCGTTGAGGTCCAGCGGTGCACACTGAGCTGGGCAGGTCCCTGGTTGAGGTCCAGCAGTGCACACTGAGCTGGGAAGGTCCCAGGTTGAGGTCCAGCGGGCTGGGCAGGTCCCAGGTTGAGGTCCAGCGGTGCGCACTGAGCTGGGAAGGTCCCAGGTTGAGGTCCAGCAGTGCGCACTGAGCTCGGAAGTTGGCGAAGAGCTTGGCGAAGAGTTGGCAAGGCGGAAGTGGAGGTGGAAGTTGATGCAGACATGGTCGAGGAGAAACTGGAGGAGGAGGCGGAGGAGGAGGAGCAGGAGGACGAGCTAGCCGAGGAGGAGGAGGAGGAGGAGCAAAAAAAACAACTCTGATAAAATCTAACAACCCTCACCTGGCAGGTGGGGAATTACATCAAAGATCATCAATTCATGATACATAAATGTCAAACAGTGAAAAAAAAATACATTTGAATAAAATATATTATTCAACAAGTATCTTAGATCACCTTCAAATCCCAATTTCTTGCAGTATCTCCATAAGTCGCCACGCCCCAACGTCGGCACGGGGCACTGGGGCTTTCCAAGTCGGTGATGAGAGGCTGCATGTCTCGACCGTCCTGAAACACGGCCCCGGCCGTCGCCCGCAGAGGGGATGAAGTCTCGTCACTTTCGTTGGAGTTTTTTTGAACGGGGACATGGGATGACATGGGGGCGAGTAATAAATCATGGGATAGAAGAGCCTGATATTTTCTGGTTGGTGGTATACCTACCCCTCTGAAAAATATCACTCAGATTGGATCATCATCCCAACTATTGGGGCAAATAAAAAATGTTCCAAACCACCAGTTTTCATGGGGGCTCACTGAATATTAATCATAGCTCATGGCTGATGAATTGCTCACAATCCTAGCTGATTCTCCTGAGAGAGAATGCAGAGGATTGTGATGATTGTGATGATCTGGTTCAATTAGATCATGTGTTTGGGAAACCTTTGATTGTAGCTCCAAGTGGCTCCCCAATTTTTGAATAGACATACCCCAGCCGCTCCCAGTCGCTTGGGATAGGAGACCCAGACGGTTTCATGGGGATTGAATCATCATTTTAATTAAGGTTTTGTGGGGACACAAGGGCAAATATCATGGGATATAAATGATATAATGAGATTGCCATGAAAACATCTTCAATGGGATAAAACGTGATGATTCGATAAGCAGTAAATGGTAGATTTCATGGGAATGTATTGATATTTTCATGGGAACATCTTGACGATTCTTACTCATCGGGATATCATCGGATATTTCCTGGGATTTTAAGCATCAAAGAAATGGGGAGCCAATTGACAAATGATGCTTGGTCGATGACTTTTTCAGGGGAAAAAACAGTACTGCCCAAGAATTGGGAGTCCTCATGAAAAACCGACCATCATTTATTATCATATCTGATCCCATAGGCTTTTGAGGTTGCTCAGAGAGAAAAATCCAAAGAAAATTCGAGTGAAACTGACGGTTTACAGTTTTTAAGTTGGAACTTGGCTTCTCGAGGGCGGCTGGGCGCCCAAGTTGAAGTGGATTCGGCTGAAAAGGAAGAGCTCTATTTCAAAGTGGAAGCTGAAATCTTACGAAGAATCTCAAGAAACGTGATCTACATCGACAATTTCAAGAGATGTAGAGATATCGCCCACTTTTCCAGCGCTGTACTCCCCCTGTCCAGGTTGGCCCGGTAGATGGCGTTGGTCCCAAAGTTGGTCCAGTAGAGCTTCCCGCGCGCCGTGTCCACCACCAGACTTGTGGAGTTCTTGCCGTAAGGAGCCTGGGAGTTGGCCACCAGTCGGTCACCGTCGCAATGTGGGGAAAACAAGATGTGCAACGTGATTTATGACTAGGTGATACTAGGTGACTAGGCAAATTCTGGCAAAGTCTGTGATTTTTTGGTCATACTTCGATGAGTTGATACACCAACTTATGACTGCGGAGGCTCACATTGTAAACCATGGGATGATGGGATCGAAAGCCCCTGGTGTCTGGGATTACCGATACCTGGGTTTGTACGCACTATCATTGCCAAGCAGTTGTGATCCATTGGATAATCCCCTGAATCATGACCAATGACCAACCAGAAATAGAAGGATCCCTTGATGTTCTCGTTGAAGATGTCTGAGTAAACTGGACGCTTCGTAGCTTAATGGGTGAATTGATTGCCTCCAAGGCCATGATCTTGACAGACAATGCCAGATCCATCCCCTATTTCTGGTAGATTATCTAATTCATGGATCTATTAAAAGAATGACTAAGCAAAATCCAAGTTCACTTGCAGGTCACTTCTACACTTCTGTTTCATTTAATTCACCCAATAGCCCCTTGCAGGTGATGGCCAAGCAAAAGTGCCCAAGCATCTCCTAAGCTGCAGGTCATGTGGTGCGTGTGTATATCTTTTGTGTATTCTATAATATGATATGCATATATATATATATATATATGTTCACATACATACATATACAGCTATATAATTATGCATGTCTAAATATATATATATATGTATACAGTTTATATACATATGATTGTATTACATACATATCATGTGTATATATTATGCACTCATAGATATATCATATATATATATATATGTATATACCTGTAGGTGTTACGTGCATCTAAATCATAGATGTATGCAGTTTTTGGCAAAGCCCGAAAAGCATAGAAAAGTATAAAATCCTACTAAAGTGAGGTGATGATTTACTCTTCCATCACCCTTAAATTCCTGCCATTGGACCATTGAACCCAGGTACGATCACTTCGTTGGACCCACCCGAAGTGCTCAGCTTGTGAATCTTCCGCGTGCCAAAGTCGCCCCAATAGACCTGCCATGTAGCATGGGGCTGAAGGGTCAAGATCTTTAAGTGCTCCTCAAAAAAAACTGTCCTGGAAAGTTTTGAAAATTGGGGGGGAAAAACTCTCTCAATATGTATGTATCTATGTGTATATATATACATATATATAAGCTATAGATATGTATATATGTATGCATATATATATGTGCATATATACAAATGAATTTTCAAATATATATATATATATATTTGTATATATATATATATTTGTATATAGGCATATATATATATTTGTGTATATGTACATATATGTGTGTATGTGTGTACGTGTGTATGTATATCTATATCTACATGTATGTATGCATGCATGCATGCATGTATGTATGTATGTATAAATATATATATATATTGGATGGTCATTGTAGATAGCGATGGTCATATTGGATATATCTATATTTTCAGCGATTGATAGATATTTTGGGCGCATATGATAGGATCATATGGGTAAAGAAAACTATGAACAAATTTAAATGGAAATGAAATGAACTACACATAGTTTCGTCTCGAATGGCGCTGTCAAGAATTTGTAATTGCCACTATCAGAATTTAGTTGTGACAGTTTCAATAGAGTTCTTTAGACACAAACAATGACAATGCTGAACACCAAACATGTTTGTTACAAACCACGGATTCAAATGTTCGCCACGGTTGGTTCATCTTCGGATTCGACTTGCCATTGGTCAATTCCAATTTCCAGGTCAGTACCTTTGCTTCGGAATCTCATCCGGTGAGGGCTCACAGTCGCTGAGGATATATTAGATCTAATAAGATTCATGTCTATCTGATATTATTTCTAATAATATATCTGATATTTATATCCAATATTTAAATAATATATATATATATTAGGATCCGCCACAGATCCGCATGACCTGTCCATCGCCCACCGCCACACTGTTGGGGCTCTGCAAATTTTTCACCAAGGCCTGCAACAGATCCCTCCGCGGATCCGCGAAAAAAGGAACTGGGAATCCATGGTTTGTCATTGTCAATATCTAAGATAGGATAGTTTTATATATAATATTAGATATAAATATCGGATATGTGTATAAATAAATAAATATATATATTACAATGTGTGAATATATATTAAACAATATACATATATATATATTATACTATACAATATGTATGTATATATATAGCATATACATATTTATAAATCTAGGTGAACCAAGGATGGTTACCAATTCTTTCATTTCACTTCGTAGGATGCCACCATGAAGCCCAGAACGCCAAGGTACCAATCCATTCCAAAAATTGTACCAAAGATGCCACAGGAATCGACCAAGTTCTACGTTTTCTGGACAAAACCGAGCGCGAGGATCCCCCACCGAAAGCATCTTATCTTTTTTTTGGAAATTCAGCAACTTGGACTTATAAAAATGTGAGAAAAACAAAAAAATACAGTACGCTTCATCAAGGCCGACGCACGGTGATTGCACTCCATCCTACTGCTACATGGATCGACACAGGAATCGCAACTAGTTCAGAACCATTTCATGTATATTATATATATATATTGTATATATACATAGGGAGAGAGAGAGAGAGATACGACACATCTGTATGTCTGTCTGTCTGTCTGTCTGTCTGTCTGTCTGTCTGTCTGTCTGTCTGTCTGTCTGTCTGTCTGTCTGTCTGTCTGTCTGTCTGTCTGTCTGTCTGTCTGTCTGTCTCTGTGTGTGTATGTATGTATGTATGTATGCATGTATGTATGTATGTGATGTGATGTGATGTGATGTGACGTGACGTGACGTGACGTGACGTGACGTGACGTGACGTGACGTGACGTGACGTGACGTGACGTGACGTGACGTGACGTGACGTGACGTGACGTGATGTGACGTGACGTGACGTGACGTGATGATGACGTGATGTGATGTGAGGTGACGTGACGTGACGTGACGTGATGTGACGTGACGTGACGTGACGTGATGTGACGTGATGTGATGTGAGGTGACGTGACGTGACGTGACGTGATGTGATGTGATGTGATATAGATTAGGTATTGTCACGGTATTGTCCGGCTACCGACTCAGATTCTCCTAATATCCTGGTGCCTTGGCTTCGCCCCCCGGCTCCGCGACGCAGATTTGTTCTGAGCGGTGAGGAATCATCATCTGGTTGGTGGTTGACCTACCCCTCTGAAAAATATGAGTTCGTCCGTTGGGATTATTATTCCCAATATTATTCCCAATATATGGGAAAATAAAAAATGTTCCAAACCACCAAACAGTCATCTATACATAGCGTTTTCCGCCATGCTTGGTTACTGGAGGGTATACTTGCACTATCTTATCATTTGGCTTGTCCAAGAATAAGGTGCTTAAAAGAAATATGGCATGACTTACCCTCTAGTAAATCAACAGTTCGACCCTTGTAAGGGCTGGGGTTGGAAGAGATTAAGTATAATGATCCAGAATCAATTGGATAATGGGAGAATAATGGGATAGACGGATAAACCATGAAATTTCAGAAGTTGCTAGTTCCATATGTTACTTCTATCGGATAATAATGGGATAATGGTGGGATAAACTATCAAATGTGATGATCCCTGAGTTTATTAATGGATTAACATCTCATGGTAGTCCCATGATGTCTTATTGTGAGATAATGGTAGTTGAATAGGTAATGAATGGGATAAGAATAGGCGAAACCATGGAGAAAATTGTGTTTTATATGGCTTAATGATTTAATGGTGTACAATAGCCATAATCATTGAATATGGTGTGTTTAATATGGTTCTATATATGGTTTAAGAGGGATCATATCATCATTGGGATAATGATCTGGGATAATAACAGCGTTCTCTGTTTATTTACCCTTCGGTTTTTTCACACATCGCTGGCTGGGACATCCCCAGCAGGGATAAGTACCCTCTGGTTATGACTAACAGTTCGCCATGGAAAATCCCTTATAAATGGTGGTTTATAGCTGGGAAAATAATCTATAAATGGATATAAATGGGCCATGGCTTCCATGGCGAACTGTTAAATAACCAGAGGGTAAATCCAGTACCCTCTGGTAAACGTTAACAGTTTGCAAAGTGGAAAATCGCCATGTTTCATGGGTAAACTCACTATTTCTATGGCCGTAGCTTCAATAGCAATTTTGACATAACCAGAGGATATTGAGGAGATATCCAGCAGGCATTCCACTGCCAGGTGTTTTGTATCTGCCATGGTCAAAACCGTGGCTTTTTGTTTGGGGGATGATGTGATCCCACAATGGGAATCCAAACATAATGGGTATGTAAATCCCGATTCTTGGATGAATATAAAATATGGGTATGACTCGTATGGCCATGGCACACATGTTCTGGAAAAATGTAAGCCACATGAAATTATACAAGCGCGTTGGCCCAAGACACCGACAAGTGGGGGACCAGTGGCGAGGCAAGGAGACGCAAGTTTTCATGTAGGCCACGGGTCAAAACCATGGCAGAAACCCGATAGCCTGGTTGAAAACATCATTCTATAGCTGCTACTTACAAATCCTCCCAGGTCTTCAGTTGCTTTATGTCATATCTTCATGTCGTAAAAACTCCCCCATATCAACCACCCCTTTTTATGACATGAATCTGTTGGTAGGATGGAAAATCATCCCTTTTTCGGTAAATCAACTATTTCTATGGCCCTGTTCTTTTTCGCACCACGATATCTTGATTGGTGAAACTCCATCGCACCACGATGCGGCTCCAAGTAGCTGAGTGATAGATCCGGCCAGAGAATCCGGGGGCCATCTAACGTGAGGCTGCTCCCAGTGGGAGCCGTCAAACCTGCCGCGAATGGGCGATGATAAATCCGACCCCCGATGGCCCAATGGGTGATACATGGTGATACTGTGGATGGTTGCGAGTTATCCTGCACCAGGCAGGGTAACTAGTGGGTAACATCATTCACTGTAAATCATGGGATTGTGGAGTTTGCCTATCCAATGGGAGCTACTCCACCGACCATTCAATTTGGGAGCCAATTTCGAAATAGCCATATGAGACTATTGACCAACAAAAACATAGAATTCGCTTTGATTGTTGTGAAAGCATTTGACTGAAGCAGAATCATCCCCACTAAACCTGGTACAACCGTAGAACCTCATTTGTTCAGGGGTTTGGGCATTGGTAGGTCAAAAATTGCGCACTGCGCGTAGCAAAATTCCTTTCAACTGTGCTTAGTCTAGCTTGAAGTTATGAGAACTCATGACACCTGGGGATGTTCTTGCAGCATCTTGCACCTTCAGCCGAAAGCCAGACGAGGGTGTTGGAAAACCTCAAATTTGAAAACCATGATGATTGGATAGGGAAGGCTACAGTGACGAACAGGACATTCACAACCAGAGTCTAAGCCACGTATATGACAACAGCGTCTTACAATCTTTAGATTTGGATTCGTCTCAAGTTGTGTATCTAAAGTTCATGTATGGCATTTCAAGCAGGGAATGATGAAAATTTTACCCAAGGATTTGGGGGTACCCTACTGACAGAGCATCATTGATATGCCTCTTTGTCTTCAACCCTGCAACAGCGCTTAGGTGGCAAGTTTTTGGATTCGACGCTGGCACTCTTTGATTTTGGGCGCTTGCCCTTGAAATACAGCAGGTGCCCAAAGGAATCGGACACCGAAATCTGAGGTCTTAAGCAGCTTGGAGGAAAGCAAAGGTGTCAATCTGTTCGCAGTCGCACGCAACCCTTCTATGAGTCTCCTGTATCTACAGGGTGAGGTTTCACTTGTGTATAAGCTGTATCAGTCCTATTAAATTTAGACACCGCCCTAAGAATGATGGTTTTGGCACTGGGAGTGCATTTTTGGATCCACTCCACACTGCTCGGAAAAATTATGAGAAAGGTGGTTTAGACCTCCCAAATGAACCACAATGAATTGACAGGTTGGAAGTATTGGAGGTCGCAGTACGAGTATTGTTGCTTGGTGTTTCAAGTGGTTTTTAACTGCAATGACTAGGATTTATGATGGATATATCTATGATTGAATTTGTTTGTAGACAACCAAACATAAGTATAAGTGCGATACCTTCGAAGGCCCACTTTGTATCGAAATAAGAGTGCCCGGAGGTTCAAAAATCATTGGTGTTCATGGGAAGGGGGTTCCCTACATGAAGAGCTGGTGACCGACATGAGTGTTTGATTGATCCAATCGCTGATTCACTGAATCAGATTGAACGGTGCAAGCGCTGAATGGGCCACTGAAGTCACTGAAGGCTACATGATGGAAGGCTGAATGTCTCCGCCAATGAATGAATGACTGTTTGGGCTCTCTGAGCTATCTCCTCAACTACCTCTCCTTTAGTGCCTTTGAGGAGGCTCCTTTCTACTCACTGGCCCATCAAGGGCACCAATCCAGCCCCGCCAAAAAAAAATACACCGGCAAGAGACCCCAAACAGTGTGGAGGGTAGGAAATCACTGTACCAAATACAAGCAACAGTAACTATGGAACAGTAGGAGATGAGGTTAGACATTGCTGCAACTGCAGGAACAGGACCTTGTATGTAGATCTAAATAGAGGAGCTCACAAGATCTTGATGCACAACTTCCTATGAGCATCCCAGAAGAACTATCATACAAGCACCAACGCAGAGGATTTCCAGATCTTGATGCACGGACCTCTTGAGGAGGATGTCAATTTCTTCTCACAAGGACCTGTGCCAGATCATATAAGGACAGCGGGAGGATTTCAACAGGACCTCTTCAAGAGTTTCTCACAAAGACCTGTACAAAATCAAGCAAAGGCCTCTGACAGCATTTCACTAGGATCTGCACAAGGTGTTCGCACGAGAAATTGTAAAAGACCTTGAGAAAGATCTTCATGCCAGGACCCAGATCTTCTCACAACAAGGCAGCACTTCACTAGGATCTCAACAAGATCTTCTCAAAAGGACCTGTACAAGATCATGGAAGGACCTCTTTTGTAGATGATTTCAGCAGGATGTCCACAAGATCTTCTCAGAAGGACCTGTACAAGAAAGAACTTCACCCGGATCTCTACAAGATCATCGCATAAGGAGCTGTGCAAGATCATGCCGGGACCTCTCGGAGAGGAGTCCAGCAGGATCTCCACAAGGTCTTCTCACAAGGGCCTTCACAAGATCACGCAAGAACCTCTTAGAAAGGACTACATCAGGATCTCCACAAGAGCTTCTCAGAAGGACAACCGTTTTGTGCGAGCCTGCGCAATCGAAATGCACATGGACATGTCACAAGAGCCATTTCATGCGAGAATTTACAGGTAAAATGCCGCAGACCAGACGTTAGCCGCACGTTTTGTGCGAGCCTGCGGTCGAAATGCACATGGACATGTCACAAGAGCCCATTTTATCCGGAAATTTATGGGGAAAAATGCCGGACAACGGATGGAGCACCCTGATCAAGCACTGTCCTTAACTCCTACCGTTTCAAACCCCTCAGTGTGAACACAGTGTTTGAGGGAAAGAAAACGTCCATCCAATGGTTTAAAAGCTTCATTTTCCCTGGTAAACGTCGCTTTTGGGGTGTATACTCTCTACCTCGTTGTCACACCGAAGATGAAGGAAGTAGCTCTTGCGTTTCCTCCACTGCCACTTGGTCTGAATTTGCTGAGTCGATGACCCCAAGAAAAATTCAACAAATACCGTAACCCAAAATTAAAGGACCGGATAACCCCACATGTTACCAACTTCTTTAGACTTAGAATGACCATAGAAGAGCAAGAAGGGAAGAGGAAGTATAAGAGTGATGGAGCGGTGATGGTGGGTGAGTTTGTGTGTATGTATGTATGTTCATGTACAGTGAGTGAGTGAGAGTGTGAGTGAGTGATGTGAGTGTGGTGTGTGTGAGTGAGGGATGTGAGAGTGAGTGAAGTGAGTGAAGTGAAGTGAAGTGAAGTGAAGTGAAGTGAAGTGAAGTGAAGTGAAGTGAAGTGAAGTGAAGTGAAGTGAAGTGAAGTGAAGTGAAGTGAAGTGAAGTGAAGTGAAGTGAAGTGAGTGAGTGGGTGAGTGAGTGAGTGAGTGCGGTAGGTGAGGTAGGTGGTGAGGTAGGTGGTGAGGTAGGGGAGGTAGGTGAGGTAGGTGAGGTAGGTGAGGTAGGTGAGGTAGGTGAGTGAGTGAGTGAGTGAGTGAATGTGAGTGAGTGTGAGTGAGTGCACATTGTCCCACGCCTGCCACGCAAAAGAGGCGGAGACCAAGGGACGCCAGGGCGTACATCCGACCCCTTGGCAGTGCACATGGTCCCACGCCTGCCACGCAAACGAGGCGGAGACCAAGGGACGCCAGGGCGTACATCCGACCCCTTGGCGGTCCACATTGTCCCACGCCTGCCACGCAAACGAGGCGGAGACCAAGGGACGCCAGGGCGTACATCCGACCCCTTGGCGGTGCACATTGTCCCACGCCTGCCACGCAAAAGAGGCGGAGACCCAAGGGACGCCAGGGCGTACGTCCGACCCCTTGGCAGTGCACATTGTCCCACGCCTGCCACGCCACGAGGCGGAGACCAAGGGACGCCAGGGCGTACATCCGACCCCTTGGCGGTGCACCTTGTCCCCCGCCTGCCACTCAAACGGGGCGAGAACAAGGGACGCCAGGGCGTACATCCGACCCCTTGGCAGTGCACCTTGTCCCACGCCTGCCACGCAAAAGAGGCGGAGACCCAAGGGACGCCAGGGCGTACATCCGACCCCTTGGCAGTGCACGTTGATGTACGCCTGCCACGCAAAAGCGGCGGAGCCCCAAGGGACGCCAGAGCGTACATCTGACCCCTTGGCAGTGCACATTGTCCCACGCCTGCCACGCAAAAGAGGCGGAGCCCGAGGGACGCCAGGGCGTACATCCGACCCCGTGGCAGTGCACATTGTCCCACGCCTGCCACGCAAAAGAGGCGGAGCCCGAGGGACGCCAGGGCGTACATCCGACCCTTGGCAGTGCACATTGTCCCACGCCTGCCACGCAAAAGAGGCGGAGCCCGAGGGACGCCAGGGCGTACATCCGACCCCTTGGCAGTGCACATTGTCCCACGCCTGCTACGCAAAAGAGGCGGAGCCCGAGGGACGCCAGGGCGTACATCCGACCCCTTGGCAGTGCACATTGTCCCACGCCTGCCACGCAAAAGAGGCGGAGACCCAAGGGACGCCAGGGCGTACATCCGACCCCTTGGCAGTGCAGATTGTGCCACGCCTGCCACGCAAAAGAAGCGGAGACCCAAGGGACGCCAGGGCGTACATTACATCCGACCCCTTGGCAGTGCAGATTCAGATTGTGCCACGCCTGCCACGCAAAAGAGGCGGAGACCCAAGGGACGCCAGGGCGTACATCCGACCCCTTGGCATTGCAGATTGTGCCACGCCTGCCACGCAAAGAGGCGGAGACCCAAGGGACGCCAGGGCGTACATCCGACCCCTTGGCAGTGCAGATTGTCCCACGCCTGCCATGCAAACGAGGCGGAGACCCAAGGGACGCCAGGGCGTAC